>VHZZ01000067.1:162900-180077 GCA_009801015.1 Silene noctiflora | reverse complement strand
AAAAAGTTCTGGACAGCTTCAAAAAAGGAATAATTAGACAGTCAAATTGATCAAAACATGCAACTTCCACCTTGCATCCTTTTTCCCAATAATATTCTCAACTTGCTGCTGCCTAGCCTGCCTATATATACTCTCCTCATTTCCTACTTTACCCTTTTCCCCTCCCCCTTTCTTCCACCAACCCAATTATCCAAATCCCTAATTTCCCAAATTCATCCTCCATCTTTCCTTTTTTTGCTCTCAATTGCAAATTAGGGTTTTTTAGTTTCACATCAATTACTGGAATTATTGTTCACACAAATGCATATTTTTATTATCTTTAATAAGAAGGCGCGAAGAAAACCCTAATTTTTTCAATTTTTTTTCAATTTTGGGGGTTCAATGTTGAGCTCTTCTTCTTATTTTATCTCCAATCGTCCTTTAACTTTACCTTATGGTTCTAAAGTTAGGGTTTCGAATCGTTCTGTGAGTTTATCTCCTCTTAATCGCAGCTTTCGCATTGCCAAATCCAATTTGAGCTTATCGAAATCTGTAAGTTCGTTATTTTTCTAGTTTGTGTAATTTTGTCTTAGTAATTAATTAGTTTGTGTAGTTAATTGTAGCTTAATGAGGTGATTAAGTAAGTAATTAATTGTGAATTTGGTTTTAGAAATGGAAGATAAGCTGCTTTAGACGAGAAGAGTTGCCAGCAGAGAATTGGAAGTCGGATGATGTGGTTGAGAATGTTCTTGCTGATGAGTTGGTGAAGCCGAAACTCGAAAATCCGGAGTTTGTGGTGAAAAAAGATTGGACCTCGGGTTTTCGTGAGGTAAATTTCTTAGTTAGTGTAACTTATTATGATAATGTGTGTGAGGGTTTATGAGAATCATGTTTGAATGAATGAATACATTGGTAATAAGTTGTTGTGCCGATTGAATTACGTAGAATTGTCGAAATAACACTTGTATTCGCTTATTTCCCTCAAGTCTCGATGCAATCTCATGGGTGGTTTATCGTCGAATATATTTGTATGAATCAGTGAATAATTAACTTGCTAGTTTCTTTCTCAGTAAGCAAACAGTACAATGAGCAAAAAGAGGGGAAATTTCTCGAAAACATATTGTTAATATGGTAGGTGTTGAAATGAGATGTAATCCATTGAGCAAAGTTAATGAAATATCCTAATGAAGTACTCCAGTATGGAGTGGAAATGGAATACGAGTTTGTATCATTATGATGTGAAGACTTATCTTTGATGTTGTAGGCTGTGTTATGAACTCATGATGTCTATCGTCTATTTGCTGGGAAATGAAATAACTTAACTTTCGGTTTTTTTTGTTACTGCTTTGCTAATTATATGTCAATCCATTTGTATGATGGTTAAATTAGATTACTATTTATATCCATCTCTTTTCTTTGAGACCATTTTGAATACTGACTTTTGTATGTTTCAGGCGGCTGATGCAGTTTTTAGAGCGATTGGGGATCGATGGACTGTACCATGGACAGGGGAGACTATACTGCAGGTAAGTCTTGTCATGAAGTTACATCTATGTAGAGACAAATTGTCATTAAGGTTGATACAGCACGGCTTATCTCTGAGAAGTCTAGAAAGTTTTGTTTTATGCTCGTCATTTCCTGGATCCTGTTGGTTTTAAAAACTGAATTGTGTGTCCGCGATGTGCTCAAAACTTAGATTTCTGTGTTAGAGCCTTTCTGTATGTTAGGTGCATATTGTCCTTTTCTTTATTTCTTTTGTATTTATTCCCTGATTGCTGATGGATTCCCAAGCTGTCTGGGTTATTATTTGACTTGGGAATATGACAGAATTGAGTAAATTGATTTTCACTAAGCCGCCTGCGCTTCTGATTTGTAAAGTAGCAGTCTGCAATTTACAACACAACTTGCATTACGAAGTCATCATGCAACCAGTCATTGGAAACTGGTTCTGTGTTCGGCACTAGGGAAGGTTGCATACACACAATCTCCGTCACCTTGGGCAGGAGCCTTTTGGGGCACTGAGGTTGTTATGTTGTACCGAAAAGATCTTGGCAATAGTCCGCGACTTACCAATCTTTTGTGTTGATTCAGGTTATGCTGTTATGGATTGCCTCATTTTGGTTCGTGGGCTCTTGGATGATGCCATTTGCAGCTCATATGGCAGGATTCGGTAAAGAGTCCCTGTCATATCGAGGGCAAGCCTTATATAGCCTTTTGACCGATGTAACTGAAGGATTAGCAGGGATCGCAATCCTCCACAGATGTCTTTCCCGTTTTCGACCTCTTCCACCAGGTTGGTTTAAATTCAGCCTAAAAGGCAAGTGGCATTTTGATGTTGCTCTTGGATGCCTTCTGTTTCCCTTGGTCAATCGTCTTTCACAACTCAACCTTGACATACTTCCTTTATTGCCTTCAACGCCTGTCACTCTTTCTAGCGTTGAGCAGTCTATCTTAGCGCGGGATCCGATTGCAATGGGGTTGTACATTGTGGTTGTTTCCGTTTGTGCTCCTATATGGGAAGAGATAGTCTTCCGGGGTTTCCTTCTTCCTTCCTTGACGAAGTACATGCCAGTATGGTGCGCTATACTGGTAAGCTCTGTTGTCTTTGCTCTTGCACATTTCAATGTACAGAGGATGCTTCCACTAATTCTTCTGGGGGTAGTTATGGGTACTCTCTTTGCCCGGTCTCGTAATCTTCTACCCTCCATGTTGTTGCACAGCCTGTGGAATGCATTTGTATTCTTAGATCTAATGAAGTAGAATCCTATATTTGTCCAACAATATAAAAGTAAATTGTTGGTGTCTTTCCAAATTGAAACATTTAGGACTCATTGATGTTGTGTAGCGTGCCGTTTCAATATGTTGTAAAATAGTTGCCATGATGATATACGCGTAATTGAATATAGGAAGGTTCTTCATGCGATTGACTGTAAGTTGGGGAAGATTCTCGGAAATGTGGTGGAAGAAATTTTTAGGTGTGTAGAGAAATATAGGCTGTGTATCTTAATGCTGATAGCGCGATGATACTAACCAGTTTACCCATGTAGCACAAATGTTCTCGGAATGTCCATGGATTGTGGTGATAGCATTAGCTCATTTTGAGACGGTTGCTTGAAATCGGTATAAATTTGTCAAATTGGAGGTTATAATAAATGTTCCAGTAATCACTTGTAAGAATTGTTGATTAAGGCGCAAAAGCAATTATAAAGCAAATTGCTAAATCACGCCCTTAGTTTTACTTATTACACCCCTAAAAATCAATTAGTGGATGATATAACCAGTTATACATCTGGGAGTATAGAATTGGAGTTTTATAGCAAATGACATGAGCTTATATGTACATTTTGCGAGTTTTATTAAAAAAAGACTAAATGCCTTTATTAAAAAAAAAAATTAACTCAAAATGTTGTATTAAAACTCAAAAAAATGCATATAAACTCAATAAGATTTTAATATTAACACCTACAAAATTAAAATGTAAATCAAAATTTTTAAAAACTCAAAAAAATTGCATATAAGCTCAATTAGATTTGTATAAGATGTACGATGTTCATGTACATCTGAATGTATAGTCCTATTTGTGCCTAAAAGTGGGTACTATTTTGCCATTTCTTGATTTTTCTGTAACACTCGTCACGTATTAATTAACGATGAATTGAGAAAAAAATTAAACTAATGAATTATTGATCTTTTTTATATATTTTTAAACGACATTAATAACAACGGTTTTAAACAATAAATAGCAATGAATTATTCTAACAATTAATGATGAATTTACACCGAAAATTTTAAACAATAATTAGCAGTGAATTATTCTAACAATTAATGATGAATTTACACCGAAAATTTGAAGTAACAATGTTTTTTTATATATTATCAAACATTTATTATTAACAATAATTGAATAATGATTAAAATTAGGACCAAAAATTGACTATTAAAAAGGAAAAAATTTTAAACCCCCGTAGCTTTGTGCTGGAATGTCCTTTTTCAAAGACTATTTTTTTTAAGTCGCTTATCTCAACGAGACATACGAAATGGAAAAAAAAAAAAAAGTTGTGACCTGGTTCATTCGTGTAAAATACACGAATTGGCCTAAACTAGTTCATGTGGTTTACACGGATCAACCATGGCCAGTTCGTGTAAACCACAAGTGACCATGGCTGATTCGTGTAAACCACATGAACCGGCCTAGGTTAGTTCATATTTTTCACACGAATGAGCCAACTTTCCAATTTTTTTTTTACTATTGTGTTCGTCTCATCGAATTAAGCGATTTGATTTATTTATTTTTGTCAAAATCGGACACTCGAGCACGAAGTTATGGTCATTTGAAGTTTTTTCATTTTGAATCATCATTTTTCTTTCTAATTTAAATATTTTAACCGTTGTATTATTAATTATTGTGGTTGTTCTAAACTATCGTGGATTTTCTAACACCTTTAGGGCACATGTTAAAAAGTTAATTAGAGAAAGTTTTGTGAAAATATTTCACTAATTATGGTAATTGTGAGTTTGTACATCTATTTTTCATGATATATTTTCACCAAACTTTTTCTAATTAACTTATTATAAATTACAACGGTCTTTGTGATGGATTTAATGATGGCTTTAAGGGACTATGGATGTTTGAGCATCTGCAAAGGTGAAGCTCCCCATATTTTCTTTCTTTTTCTTATTCGTCCACCTTATTTTCCACTAACTTTTCCATTTACCCTCCCCAATTTATATACCCTCCCTAATTTATATATACATCTATGCAATAATGGGGCTCCCTATAAGTATACAAGTTTACCCTTATTTTTTCTTTAGGGACCTCCCCTAAAAACAGTGGAACCTCTTATTATAGAAAGATATGTGCAATGGTGAGGTTCCCCATTTGATGAGAGAAAGGGAATTTGAGGAGGTATTTGTTCCACCTTTGCGGATGCTCTTACCAACGTTTTTATGTGAGATTGCGTAAAATTTGGAATGTGCATATTGGATGACCTCATAAGTCGTAACTGATCCAAAGTAAAACGATGAAATGATCAAGTAATGCGGATCTAAATCCAACAAATTCAAGATAGCCTAAGAAATTACAAAGCGTGAAATAAAGCCAAACCCCTAATTCCCTAACCATTTTCATTCAAAGGTTGGCTATGATGCACCAAACTACAAAACCACGGAGCTACAACCATGAGTGCAGCTTTCTAATCATCCGAAAGCATGTTCAATCAAGAGGTTGCCAGTTGATGAGTCAAAAACCGCCTTAATGTCCACCAAAGTACTTTCTACAGAATGTTTGATATCGTGATTGCCGACAGCAACGGGTTCTGATAATAGCTTCACTCCTTGCCTCCAAAGTCTATGATCTACATTGAAGCAATCTATGGTCAGGTCAATCTACATATTTTCAACTTCAGCGTTGCTTGTACACATGAGACCACATTACTTGAAGTACAAAATGTGATGTGGATGAATACGCCGGTTGATGATATATAATGGATCAGAAACCACAACGATCACAAATAATATACAGAGAAGAAGAGTTCAAGTGAATTTATTCGAAACAGCGACAACACCACAAAAAGAAAGCCAAACAGTCTATTCATGAACAAATGGCATACGGAGTATATATTTTCAGAGTGGTTTATACCTGGCCCAGTTGATACTATAATGTCATTTTGTGCATCCAACATCCAGTCAATCCAAAGCACAAAACCATGGCATATACCGCTCTTGATAAACTCAACCTGCAACAGAACAATAGTCCTCACATTTAGATAAAACTTGGACAAATTCTAGGGCGAGAGGTGTTACCGTAAAAAAAAAAAAAAAAAAAAAAGAAACAGTTCCTTCTCTTGTCCAATTTCATACACCACCCACTCCCTTGTTTAATTCTTCCCACCCTGGTTGCTCAGGCTAAAACGCCACCACCGCCTCTCTTATAACCGATATAGGCTTCCCCTCCTGTCACATAAACGGTTCAAGCCTTCTAAGGGAGCTTGTTGAAGGGGAGGTGGTTGCTGACGTCGGGGTTGGGGATGGAGGGGGGTTGGGGGGTTGGGGTAGGGGGGCTGTGACAACTGACAAGCTGTGTTTCAAGTAGTTTCGGTTACGCCACTGGGTAATGTGGCTATTCTATGAGACCTGTGAGGGACTTGTGGAACAGCCACTGGGTACTACAGTGGTTTACCCAGTGGCAATATGAGCTCTCCCCGAATTTCAGGTAGGAACTAGGAAGCAGGAACCCCATACATTAGACATAGTAAGATTTCGACTTTCAAGTATGGTTAGCAAGAAAAAAAAATGGAACTGATAAATAATATAGCGGTCATAGCCATATAACCACAACAATTACGCACTTTCAGACGCATTATATTTAGAGTGCGTACCTTAGTTTCTCCAGAACACGAACTCATAGGCTTTGAGAAATCGAACTCTATGAGTGTAAAATGTTCACTCAATTCCTATCGACAGTTCAGGTACATATGGCATTAGTCAGTATAAAATTGATAAATCATGCAACATAAGAAATTGGGGTGAGACTTGATAAAGATGAAGTTAAGAAGAAAAAGGTTACTACACCATCATCTCTCCGCATTGCCAAATAGAACAAGGTAGCATAGGGCCCTCCTGAGGTGATGGCAAATTACCACATGCTCCTAGGACGACATTTACGACAGAATGATCAAACCCTTCAATGTCTGTGAGACTACAGCGACTTCCCCATAAATCCTAGAACAAGAGTTTACAATGTCACTTTTCTACCTCAAATCACCCACAATCAGCAAAGGTAAAATTCTGATTCCCCAGGAACTTACAGGCAGAGACATGACACAAACTCGTAAAATTCCTTTGCAAGGAACAACTTGTGCATCACTGGACAACATTCTTTCGATCCTTGTTCTTTCTTTCCTGAATACCCTCAGAGGGATGGAGATCATCCATTAGTCATGCAAGAAGCATCAAACCACTAAACAATTGATGGGTCAAGAAAGTAAAACTCTTTTCACTTATCCCTTCAAAGACAAATGTTCTCACTTAATTGCATCTTTGCCTAGTCAACATTGACACCTTGCACATGAATGCATCATGGCAGTCACTTAACACCACAGTTCTTTTCCTCAAGTAAATGGTGACCATCCAATTATAGGAACCCTTCACCATTTACACGAACCCTGTTTAGTTTCCCAGCAAATCTATCTCATTTTGAGAGACTTAGAGATGAGTATACCAAACACACAACGAACCAACCCGCTTTCCTTGATTTAATTTTAAGGAATTAATGGGGATCCGGAAGAGGCCGAGAGGAGCAAGGTCTTGTAGCCCGAATGAACAATGCTCCTCCCGACAACAACTGGAAGTGAGGCAGACTACCATGGTCACGCCCTACGGTTTTAGTGGAAACGAACAGGGAGTTCCAGCTCAATAATTTGTCAAACGTGAAAAACATTGAGTCTTGCAACCAATATCAGCTGAGTCCTTTCGAAAACTTAAGTCATATTGAATACAGTAACTAATAATTACGTCACTATCATGCACCACAAAAAGCTTCTACATGCCAGCAAATAGAGATGTTCATTAAAGAATATATATGAAAACCATGTACTTACCAAAATCTCAGATTTGTCCATGGAAGTTGGGTTTCACATCCATAATAGAACGGCTCCCCAACAAATAGGTCAACCTAGAAATAGAGATTTAATAATCTCAGACAGAACTAATGTAATAAACGCTATTTGTTGTTATGGTTGATGAACTTGATATCAAATGGGAAACAATGTCATACGAATAAAAATAGTAGCATGAGACTATATCAAAAATTACCTTTTTCTCAACCGTATCTTCCATTAACGTGCAGTCTTGTCGATGGTCCAGAAGTTTGAAATCGTGTAAAGAAAACTGGTTTATTTTAGCAAGAGCTTGGAGATACTGAAAACCTTTTTGCCTCAATCCAGGAAATAATAACATTGCATGTGAAGTTTTGCAGAGATGAGTTAAGGCTATGGCTAAGAAAACACTATCATCCGCAACAAAACAATATTGGAAATCTCTTTTACACAGCTGCAAAAGAAAAAATCAAAAGGATTCAGAAAGAGAGAACCTAAATGTAAGAGAATGACTACAAAACAGTGACGGAAACTCAGCAACCAGGGTGCAATAATAGAAACTACTACGACGTTATTTGGTCGGAATTAATTAAAGAAACGAAAGTCTACGCCTTTGACACATTGCAGTAACTTTATTCAACCTCAAATTTAGTATTTTCAATACTAGGCGAAGTTGCATACATCCAATCCCTTAACCATGCCAATCTTGCCCTATGTGGTGTTGCTAATGTATTGCGGTAATGTTAACAATTAAAAATAGTGACAGCTTCATTGTGTCAACACAAGGGAAACATTGCATACATACGACCCGAGTACATCATCATATACAGGGGGGCCTTTGAAGCACTGTGGTAATATCAGTCCTGAACAACAATGTTGGAAAAGACTTTAACAGATACTTTGAACAACAAATGGGCTGACTGTGATCGAATAAGTTTTGAGGCAGAATGGAGAGACAGAACTAGGCAAAACCATGCAATACGAATACAGTAACAATTCATAATACTATCTAAACATATAGGACTTTACTTAAAAAGAAGAGTAGTCAAACTTTGTTAGCTGAAAAAGTGATTCATGATCCAGACATCTACAACAACAAAATCATGGCAAGTGAAACTCTAACTAAATTAGACTTCTTACAAAGTTACAAGCCTTTTTAGTTAATGGCTTACTTCATTTCGAGTTTAAATATGTAACTGGCCTTGTGACTTTTGTAGGGTATGTTATATGGTGCTTCCCAGTTGCTTATATGTTGGGCTACCAAAAGGTCTAAGATACATCTCACAATATTTAATTTTTCATACTTTACACCATGGGTGGGATAAATCATAAAAACAAGGGAGGAAACTGGTTTAGCACACTTACAGCATTTTCCAGAGTCGTTAACATAGAACGTCTCCAATTACAATCAGAATAGGTTGCAATTTTTTCTGGTGACAAAGTGAGCTCAATATCTTTTCTGTGTGAGTTACGCTCACCCTCGTTTGTTTGCCTTAGAGTCTCAAGATGATAAGAAACACTAGTATCTGAATGAGCAGCGTGTAATCGAACATTTTCATCCTTTGATACTGACAAGCCCTGTCCGGGGACAAACCACACACACTGTTTCCAGTGGTCACACCAATGGCCACCACCTTGCAAATCACAAAGTTGTGTCAGCATATACAAAACAATGCCAGCCTCACTAATGTGAAGTAAACCATGGCCATAGAAATTTAGTTAGTATAAGAAGAGTATTAATCTTAAATATGGCTCCAGAAACACTAAGATGATTTTTAATTCAATCTAGTAAGTGACCGAGACTCTTCTGCTCACAAATACATAAGCACACTATCAACCAACATCATATATTAGTAGTAACATTGGTGAAGTACCCGAAAGATCTGTTGATAATTCTTTTATCCATCTTGGTGCAGTAGAGTAAAATATTGTTCCTTCTTCGTCAAGCTGTAAAACCCACCTAAACAGTAAACAAAGCTATTGTCAAGCGTAAGCGAAGATATAACAATCATCTATCTAATTTTTGTGATGGCAATATGGCATATTGAAGTACCAGGAGACAATAGCATTTACTCTTCCGCCACCAGTAGCTTTTATATGTAGTACAGCTTCTTCATGACTCTCTGGTCGTTTCCAAAAGTCAATTTCAAATATCTTGAAGGGTTCTGAAAGCTGGATGGATGCAAAATTAAGCAAGGTTTCAAAATGTGAGTCTGACTTGATCAGAATTTATTAAAGCAGTGTTACCAGCTTTATTTCTTCCCGCAAGGAGTCACAATGCATAGGGTACTGTTGGGACTTGACTCGCAAATTGCCCTTCAGTTCAGTGGGTACAAGACGAATGCCATCTGATGAGCAGACCTCGTTGTTATACAGATCATGTAGCTTCCATAAATAATCGCTTTCAACAAACTGCAAACAAACATGGTTTCCAACTTTGAAATTAACATTATCAGTTGTAAAGATACTCAAGGTACACAGGAAGACTAGGTGGGAGCTACAGAACACTACTTCATGTTAACAGAGACTTCAATCATCTCACATATTTGTGTGTTGCTTTAACAAGAAATTTTGCATAGTGTTAAACAGTGGCTTGAAGTTGTTACACAGTTAGCATATTACCCTAGATAATGTTTAGCTTATGGACATTATTTTTACAGGTAGACCCAAAGGAGGAATTAAAGTAGTTTAAGATGGATGTATACAGGAAACGGTAAACAGAACAACACTATACAAAACTGAATTAATATTCCATGAAGTAGTTACTTACACTCATAGATAGCCTGTTTGATAACTTCTGAAAGATTTACCTGTCCATATATTGTTGCACGGTATGGTACAGTTTGAGGACTCTTCACCAGCAGTTCATCGTGTGCATGCTGTAACGTAGGTATTAGTCCTTCTCCCAGTAACTCAGAGTCTAGAATCTCGCTAACCTGCAATTTAGTTTATCAATAATGGCTGCATGATTTATTTACTAGAAAGCAAAATGAAAAGATATGCATATCTGAACAAAGCAAAATTACAAGTCATGTAACAATCTTTAATTTATGCAATCCCTTGTATATGAATATATATTAAAGCAGTCATTCTTTTTCTCAAAGTCCAGCTCTACCACTATTATTAGTGGATCCCAGTTTTTGTATGCTTTTCTAGCAATCTTCTAGTAGCAAAGCCCAAATTAGCCTAAGGGTCAAGAGATTAGCAGATAGTAAGCTCTGACGCTTATAGAGTTCTAGTACAATAACCTCTTCTAGGTTCAGCAAAGGAAGCTCTGCAGATTGAGTTTTCATACTGTTAATTTCTCAAAATTTCGCAGATTGATATGGTCTTCTAGAAGCAAATATTACTATGCCATTAGTGATCACTATCGGTTTCCCCTTCTACCGCAGTGCAAAGTGTTGCTGAAGCTAGATCTTTCAGGGCTGTTTATTGTTCAAGCTGCACAAGATTTTCATCCTAAATTCCTAATACCAATTCAAAGCGAAACGATTGCAGCAAAATCAAATATGCGGAACAGTGCCCACACAATAACCAGAGCCCAATGTGGCAACCTAAATATCTGCATCTAGCGAACTTTTATGCTGAGCTTTGTGCATAGATAATCCCTCAAAAAAACAGCTATTAACACAGCATAAACAAGATAAAGAGAAACAAAAAACAAATGTAATGCGGTTAGTCTGAGCTTGTATAGGGCTGCAATTATGTGCTTTTCTCGTCTACTATTCTACTATTCTTGTTTCTATTGTTCAGACTGATTCTTGGTGCATAACTAATTGTAAACATTCACACTGACAATAGACTAGTTACAACTCATCAAAACAAGAACTGGGTTTTCTTTATCTAATACTCCCTCTGTCCGTTTCAATAAGTTTACACATTTTAAAATATGCGGAAGATTTTGAAAAAGGCAAACCTACTGAATGTAGTATGAGTACTATGAATTACATTTACGATTTGTGGCATATCATTGAATCCCTGGAATATCTTACACCAAAGGTATGTAAATTTTCTCACATATGTATCCCCAACTAAGAACAAAAGCCTTACCTTGGTGATTCAACAACATCAAAAACAGTTCCGGACAGATGAATCATCCCTTCATAAGCACGATTGTTTAAAAGATACAAATCACTAATTGTGAGCAAATCTCACCCATATTTCACTATTCAGCTTCACACCGTGACATCAAATGACATTTTTCGCCAGTATGAACTTATAAAGAGACTAATTCCAAAGATCGGTGAACAAAACAAAAATATGTTAAAATGAAGTGGCAGTTTAATTTACCCACAAGAATATCTGCTCGAGTATTGATGTCAATGCCAACATTCAGTTCATCGGATCGCTTGTTGATGACTTTAATCTTCCTCTCCATGCCATTTTGACGTAGTACTTTTCTCATTAATTTCACCATTGGAAGGTATGACTCACATGCCGTAACGCTGCCTCTGTCACCACTTGCCACAGCTTTGTCACTTACACCCATTGCACGTGCAGCCATCATTGACAGCAAACCAGTACCAGCACTAGAACACCAAAAAAGGAGATATTAATGATCCTATTCATAAGAATTATTACATCTTCCTATCAAACATGCGACAAGTGATCTGCGCTTAGAAGGAACACAAAAATGGATTCAACATCCTAGCAATTTAAAATTCAGATAATATTATGGCAAATTTATCAAAAGCACAACTCCTTTCTGGTTGTCACAAAAATTCCATATTTTTCTCCAATTTATATACCCGGATACCACATCTACAAGTATTGGTAAACCGCCCTAGACATGCAAAGACTATCTAACCGAGTTTTTTGAGTTATAAGTACCCACATTTTTAATCTTGAAGCAAAGGAATGTCATCACATAATGTCATACATAATTCTATGTTACTCCGTCACTTCACTTTGGTCGTCTGCGACACAACAATTTGACACTTCATTTTAGTCCAAAAATAATGAAAATTTTGCGCAAAATTACCATATCTGACGCTATGACACCGTGTCGTGCAGCCAAGCCGGAGTAACATTGATATAATTCCCACCAACAACAATTGTAATCCCCGCTATTTTTGTTATCTATCCACTTTCCTAGTGAATTTCACCATATATAGTTTATCATCAGAACAGCAATTACATTAACCCTGCAAATTTGTAATCCCCGAATACAGAAACGAAATACAAATTGCGCCGCCCTCCACAAACGAATATATGAAATTTAATCAAGCAATTCATTGAACACAATCTAATAATCAGTTACCATAACCATCAACTGATCAAAAAATCAAACAAGAACTACAGCAAATCAACAAAACTGCATATTTCATCAACATTGCAATTCCTAAACACGGACGTCAATTTCCGAATGCAGCATACTAAAATAGCATTCCAGGCTAGTGGCAGTACAAGGCAAGGAGGCTAGCAGGCACGATCGCTCTCGACCAATGAAAATGTTCAAGTTACTCCTATTTAACATTACCTATTTCTTTTCTAGCTTATCTCAATTCAATAATAGTTCACCGCCTGACAATTTCAGTTCCCTAACGGCAAATCCTGATTTCGCAAATAATAAACATACAAAAATGAAGTAGAAATCAAAATTACCCAATGTCGAGGACGTGACAAGGACGAGTAACAGTCTTCTCAATAGCCAAACGATAAGCTTTATTTCTCTCACTATCATTGAGCATATCAAGATACGACGTCGTAGCAAGGTCGACAGCGGAAGGAAGGTTCGAAACGTCATCGTATTCGTCGACGACGATCCACTCGGAGTTACCTGTGAGCGAATTGAAACTGAGTTGGAACATTCGGTGCTGAGTTGACTCGGAAGCCATGGAACGAGTTGGTGTAAGATTGACGAGTGGTGGTGGTGTTGGTGGTGGAAGGAGGTGGTGAGAGTGAGAGAAATGGTGTGTTGATGTTATTGTTAGGGTTTTGGAAGGAATTAGTAAGCTCATTTTATCCGAGTTAGGTTTTAGTGTTGCCCATGGCCATGGCCATGGCGGGAGATGAGCGATTTAGGAAAGTATTTCGTCTTCCGGTCCAATTGTGAGATTAACCCCATAACTTTGACGAGTAGGATTGTATTTGACGAGTAGGTTGATCCTTCCCAATTAATTTGGTCCACTTATCATCTTATAATTGGCTTTCTGCCTATTTCTTTAATCTTTATGCTAAAACCAAAAGACAATAATTGACCGGAACAGAGTATATTAATAATAATCCAGCTTAATCTAATTCATTTAAAAGAGTGAGGATCCCCTGTCTCACTTTTGTGTCTTACTCCATACATATCTTGACACATCACTTGCTGCAAATAAAAAATACGGAGTATACAACAAATATGCTAACGTGTTGATGTGTCAAAATAGTTGACTTTGTTGAAATCCAATATACTTTGCATGTGACTCGCTTACTCGGTAAAATTTTGCCATAAGAATCCGGACTTTTAATTAAAAACTTTTGAGATCTTATTTTATTTTTTGGATAAAAATACCCTTTAATATAGGAATAATATGTTTAGTTGAAAAAGAAAAAAAATATTAAAAAGCCAATTTTATTTTGTAGTTTGTTTTCTCATTATATTTTCTCCATATTATTTTTCTTGTATTTTCCTTTTATGCACTTTCTTTTTGAGGTTATTATCTACAATACTATCTTACAACCAGTTGTATAATAGTATCATACAACCAAAATATATCTAACTGAGTTTATGTGTAATTTTTTTGAGTTTTCTTAAAAAAAAAAAAAAATTTATGTTTAAGCGGGTAATTTCAGAAAATTTATGATAAAGCTTGGATTCTCTACAACAAAACGCACAAACTTTATGCACAAATTCGTAAGTGAGACGATATCTCGTTAATGATATACTCCCTCTCGGTCATTTGTTGTCCATTTCCATTTTTGGTGTCTCAATGAATTGTTGTCCTTTTTATTTTAGTATTTCATTTGATGAGTAATTTGATCTTTCATATTCAATTTAGTCCATTTGTCATCTTATAATTGATTCCCTCCTCTTTCCTTGGTCTTTGTGCCAAAACCAAAGAATAACAAATGACCGGGACGGAGGGAATAGCTCGGATTCTCTACAACTACAAATGGCCTTTAAATATTTTTTTTCCTGAGTAAACATATTATTCCTATATCAAAGAGTATTTTTTTTTTTCCAAAAAGTGAAATGAGGTCCTTAAAGTAGAAAAAGGATTACGCATCTGAGGTAGTACCTCAGACCTTTTAATTTTTGAGCATATACACATTGTTTTTGAGCATATTAGTATTTTTAAATATAGTTTTTGAGTAATATTATATTTTTTTTAGTTTAATGTTTTAAATAAATGTACTCAAGAACTTAATACTACAAACTCATGATATTTAAAATAGAACTCAAAAACTTCAATATAAAACTCAGAAAATAGATATTAAGAGGTACTACCTCAGATGTATAGTCTATGAACTGGTCCTTAAAGCCTTCAATTGAAAATTCGGGTTCTTAACGCAAAATTATATCAAAGTTCTAATCCTTACAGGGACCAGTTAACTCCTTTTTTTTCGAGTAAAACTACCCGAAGGGTATTACTTCATTAACGATGTATCAAACAAAGCATCAGCATTCGCAGACGGTGGCAACGTAAGCGACCAACTAGTTTTGCCAACAACTCTAGGCAAAACATGAACTAAAGCATAGACAACACAATTGTTAATACAACTAGTATGCGACCAAATAACGGAATGAAACTCATTACAAGCATAAGAATATCATATCATCAATAACAAAAGAAAAGATGTTGCGTCCAGTATTCCTCCAGTATTTCTCCCATTCAGCGCTTCAATTACTTGGAGACAATCGCTCTCGAATACCACTTCCAGATGTCCTCTCACAATAGTTAACTCCATTTAGTCACTTTGCCAATCTATCAATTTAAATTAAATATTAACCATCACACGGTCTCTTTAAAACGTCGGGCTTAATTTATATGCCCCTATAAATAAGAACTTTTGGAAAAAGAGTGGAAATAGAGGGAGTGGGAGTATCGGAAGTAGAGGAAAAGTTTACCAAAGAGTGGACGGAATTTGATGCAAACAACTCAGAGTTGCGTGTCCCGATCGTTACTTCGAACTCATCATTCATGGCATGGGCGGGGGGTATAACTGGCCCATACCCTACAACAGGAACACACACTACTACAGTCGTACAGCATCTGAACCTGGAGGCATCAAGTTTGGCTTTGTCTATGCCGACGGTGACAATAGCTTGTCTCGTCAATTTGTTGCTGCTGTATTCCTCCCTCTTCCACTCGTCCCCTCCACTAATGCCAAGGTATAACATCTCAAATGTATTTTCATTTTCCGCTACAAGAGATAATGCCCCTACTCCCCTCTCGTCAATAGTTATCTATTCAGAGTATATATTTACATCCATAGTCAAATTTAGAAATAAACCATACAAGCGGCCGCAAAAAAATAAAATAAAATAAAATTAAATTAAATTGCGGAGTATTGTTTTATTATTTTTTTTTTATATTTTCAATGTATTTACTGTCACTATATTAAAATCTAGGATTATTCTCACTTGTACAGAGTACTATTTTTTTATTTTCAATGCAAAGTCTAAGTCGAGTCTTGGAAGTACAAGAGTCTCACGGATAATGTATAAAAATCTAAGATAAGTGTGAAAAATAAAGAAGTAGTAATACAAGTTATTGGAAAGCTGATGTGACAGTTTTAAGACTTCGAAGAATAATCTTGCGAATAATCTTACCCTTAGTCCTTACTCTTTAAATTAACTCGGAGGAATAAATTTCAAGCCACGCGGGATCAGCTGATCTGATAACCAATTAGTAAAAATTATGTAACATGACTTTTTGTTTTTGTATAGGTTTATGTTGAATCTGGACCAATAAGCGACCCTCCAGTTGATTGGAATGTAGTCGAAGTGAAATTGGATATGGCAACAAGTAACTCTGCCGAGTATGATGATCCCATTTTTAAAGGCAGAGTGGAAGCAGTGGTAGAAGATAATGGTCGTATACTTATCCGCTTCAAGACAAACTAATTGAAAACATTTTTTTTTATTCTTAAAAAGTAAAAACATAATAGTGTCTTAGGCTCTTTTCTAACTATTTGCACGAAATGGGTTCACGTAAGCTAGTAACCTTTACTATATGGCGCAAACCCGAGCTTAAGTGGGCCCTTTTAGTGCAAATAACCAAGGAATCTAGACGCTAAAATATTTACTTTTTAAACATAAAAAAAAAGGTTCAAATTAGTTCCTTAGTATCGCGTCCTTGCTAAGAATTATGTTATTTTCATTTTTACACTTGTCTTTTTCTTTTTTCATGTTTACTATGTCTTGTGCCTTTTTCCGTTTTGCTTTAATAAAATATGTTCCTTTTCTGCTTTAATTGTCATTCTTCATTTTCCTCGATCGTTATAGTAGATACAAGAAATGTTCATCCAATCAATATGCGGATACGAGAAGTGGATACTTTGTCTTTGAGAGTTATAATGAGGATCTTGAACTTGTGTAAATATTGATCAATTCCATTAAGATGATATTTTTTTTGCTGCAACAACACAAAAGATCATATTTTTTTTTTTTTT
>VHZZ01000066.1:296827-316166 GCA_009801015.1 Silene noctiflora | reverse complement strand
ATCATTAAGCGCTACCAAAACATGAAATCTCGTCGCATGGTTTTAGATTAAGTCTTAGATTTTAGGTTTTTGTTGAAGTTATTTTGATATGTAATAGACGATGGAATTTATCTAATTGTATTTTATATTCTCTTTATGTATATTTTTTAGTGCACTTTTTAAATTGTGCCCACCATGTCAATAATTCCTGCGTCCGCCACTGGTTGGAGTATACTTTTACCCTCATCCCCCACAACAACACAAAGTTTTTCTGATATTGTTATTCTTGATTATTTGATTGTCTTTTTTTTTTTTTATGTGATTGGGTGAGAAAAAAAGGTTAAAATGGAGGTTAAAACTTATTGTTATTGAGCGAAGTTTTTGACAAAAATATTATCTTATCATAAAATAAGATGGATAGGTTGATGACCCATAAAAAACAACAAAAACTTATTATTGTTGTGAATGATAACAACTACAATGCCCGCACGAGGGTAAGTAATAACTAGAGGCGACAATCGTCAGTCGGGTCGGATTTGGGTCGGGTCAGGCCGTGTTGGGTCATATCGGGTTCAGATTATATCGGGTCAGCCTACTCTTTCGGGTCGAGTCGGGTCATTTCGGGTCAAATAATGTGTCGGGTCGGGTCGGGTCATTATCAGGTCCAGTTGCTTAATCGCATTACTACAATTTTTTACCATTAAATTTAGTTTTTAACCTATTATTTGGTTTAATTACTTCATTATTAGGTTAAAGTATCAATCTAAACACAAAATCAGTTTCATTTTGATCAAAATTAAGCTTAATAATTGTCGGGTCGTCAATTTAATCGGGTCAGTATCGGGCCGGGTCAACATCGGGTCGGGTTTGGGTCGCTGGTAATCGGGTCGTGTCGGGTTACGGGTCATCATCGGGTCTGGTAGGTTTCGGGTCTTGTCTTTTCGGGTTTGCTCGGGTTCGGGTTCGGGTTAGGCTTCCCAGCTTTAGTAATAACTACAACTAACAAAAGATACAATACAATAGATTTGCCCAATACACAATATTGTTAACTAGTATATCATATACTAGTAAACAAATTAGAGGGCGTTTGGTTCAACAAAGGGAAAGGGAATGGAAATAAGAAAGAGAATAAAGGGGAAAGGAAAGGGATCACCTCAAATATTCATACTTGTTTGGTTGCTTAGGGAAAGGGAATACATGAACCACCTATCCTTTCTTCTACACCATCATCAACGCCTCCTCCTGCCACAACCACCTGCCACCCTGACTGAYGCCGGCGTTTTGCTCGAGCCACCACATCCTCACAATTGGCCGCCACTTCCCCGTTCGAAATTTCACATCACCCACACAAACACCACCGGCAAACCCAAGGGAACCTCCCCCACCCCTGAACCAGATCTGGTGTTTTCATGGGCGAGGGAGGTGATTTCGGGGGTGGGGGAGGTTCACTTGGGTTTGCCGGTGGTATTTGTGTGGGTGGTGTGAAATTTCGAACGGGGGAGTGATGGTGGTTCGTACAAGTGGCAGGGTAATGGTGGCGTCGGCGACGACATGGTGGGAGTGTCGCCGGCGTGGCGACGGGCGGAGGGGTAGTGTAGTGACAGTTGGTGTCATGGTAGCAGTGGGAGGTGTTGATAATAGGTGGTTAGGGTGAGAGAGGGAAAGGGTATTGGTTACCCTAGGGGGTGAGGGGAATTGATGTAGATAGCTTTGGGGGTAAGGCAGGGGATCAGATTCCCTTTCCTTGTGTCAAACAAACATAAACAAAGGAAATTACTAATTTTGATTTTCTTACCCTTTCCTTTAGACCCCTTACCAAACAGCCCCTTAATGTCGTAGTATTTAACTCGTCTTAAGCTTAAGACGAATAGTGTTCATCTTAAGCAAAAGATTCACACAAATTATAGTACATTATTACCCGTGGTTATGACGGATTGTCGTCAGTCTTAGGCAAGACAAGACTTATTGTCGTACAAAAATTATAGTAAATGAACACAAATTATAGTAAATGATTACCCGTGGTTCTGAAGACCATGGTGCTCTAGAAGTAGAAGGGGTTAGATAAGGATTACAGAATAACAAAATTACAATACTGTAAAATTGTTCCGGAGGTAGCACGGTGCATTGTAAAATGCACATTTATTGTTTATACTAGAGATTCACACACAATACACACACACATTCACAAGTTCACACACAACGCGCTTTTACGCTTTTACGTATTACGGGAAGGGAGCGATCTTCTTCATTTCTTCGGTGATGACATCAACAGCAAACCCTGTCCCGCTCTTCTTCCAGTAATCTGCATTCGGGTTTATAAATGTCGGACCAGTGATGTCTACCCTTAGATCGCTCAGTTTCTCACTTGCAATCCCGTACTTGTGGTCTCTTTGTTGTAACAAAGGCGGCCTTATCATCCCTGGTGGCTCCATTTGTGGAGACATCATCAAAGCTGGCTCGCCTATCGGAAGCAAGTCACCTATTTCATTAACAATACAAATTGAAGTAATTAGTGTATATGTTTCATCAATCATCCCAAGTAAACAGGAATCCCTTAACTCATCATCCTAAACTTGCTAGCCTATTTGGAGAGGCTGAGCCAGGATTTGCAATTAAGGCGAAAATTTCAGCTGGAGCGAACCAGTAACGACATAAGGAAAAGTTGAAAAAACTTTGAAAATTTAACTAAAACTCATAATACATATACTACAAGTCGACAATCGTCATAATTAATCGCCTCTAGTACTAGAGTTAGTTAATAATTAATACTAGGATTATATCGATCTCATATATGTATATTTGCAAGTAGTATACAAATTAGGAAGGGGAAAGTCGATCGTCATTCATTCTCACCTCGATCAACTTGCCAGGTGCACCAAAACTTTCCATAAGTCTTGGCTAAGTCGTCTAGTTCAGACTTAGCCATAGCTTCCGGAACCCGTGGAGTTACCCACAACCCTGATTTAATCTGTCATCATAACATTCAACAAACATTGTCAACTTGTCGACATATACATAAAACTCATGCATGCAGTGTCAAATGAGCCACAAGGACATTACAAATTTAAAATATGTACCAGGTGGGAGAATAGAATTATATATCCAAATATATACCGAGTAATCCAAGAAACTTTATTTTGGTGTAAAGGGAGCCAAAGGGCGAATGAATATGATGCTGACGGAATTTAAACTCAAATAATAATATCATCACACTCATAACTTTATCAGCTAAAGTAACTGACATCTGCTGATAAAACGCTCTAATATTATAAAACCACCCTAAACAACACTTACTATTCCACTACTAATTATAAAGTGATCAAAAACTAGTCTACCCGCGTAAGACCGTCTCATACAAATTTCCATGCAACAATAAGAAAAACCCTCAATAACACCATGTAAACTACTGTATACGATATACCCAGGTCATACCTCATAATAGTGGGAGTGCCACAACTTCTGCTCCTCAGCCGGAAGCGCCTCAAACAGCTTATCCGAGATAATATACTCAACACCAATAAGCCGACCGCTACGATCATCAGTATCATAAACAGCACACTGACAGAAATCCTGATTAACCCGATTCACAAAGTGATGAGTCTCAATCTGACGATTCATGTCATGACTGTAAAGAGCAAAGGTGCAAACATGTTGAGTAAATTGTTTAATAGGTTTCAAAGATTGCATCATTTCTGCACCTTTGTCTATTACATGTTGCATCATGCTCATTGCTTCTCCTGGTGTTTTCTCATCCTTTCTTCCTCCTTCAGTTGATGCCATTGTTTTCTTTAATTTTAGTTGATTTTGTTTCGTTTGATTTACGTATTTTTATGATTTTAGTAAGTACAAATTGAAGTGATTTTGTGATTATCGTCTAAGGGAGAAGGGAGTTGGGAGTTGGGAGTTGGGAGAAGTACAAGTGTGAGTAGTGCATGTAAAGGAGTGTGTTCAAGATGCCATTTTGCAGGTCTTAGAGACACCTGGACTTTGGACGTGTAAGTAGCTTACATATTGAAATATTGTCAAATCTCGTTAGTCGGTATCACCCTCTCACGTACCTTTGTTCAGGCTTATCGCTTTGAAGGCTCTCTAGGCTTCACATATATTACATATAGTGGGGAAGTTAGGAATTGACTTTAATGGAGACGAAAAATCTCAGCAAGGACGAACGAGTAACGATTTAAGAAACTCGAATAAAGTTGAAAAGTTTTAACTAGAAACTTGAAATTTTCAATCCCCGGCAGAGGTAGAGCGTTCCTGCTAGCTAGCCCCCAGATCCATCACTGATTTCTTGCATGTATGCCGGTATTCTTGCTTGTAACAAATAGGTATTTGTGACACGTGTTACAAACACCTTCTCTGTTTAAACAGATTATAAAACGTCACAAGCTTATGATATTACATCTGATGATGTCATTATATTTTTCTTACATATATCGAGTCTTAAATAAGACCGTCTTACTCAATATAAGAAGTTTGTTGATCAACTTTTGTAATAAACAACTTTTACTTTTGAAATTAACATCTTCATTAATTAATTTGTTTTATATGTTTTACATAAGAAAATGCATAAGTGGTTTATTACAAATTATTGTATAAAGCTGCATCATATACAATAGTTTACCAATAATTAATATACTTCGCACAAATTAAAATGACATGGATACGACAATACGTTTCTTTAGTGAAAATGTTGATCATATATAATATTTACTATCAGATAGTCTAATTTTAGTGTTGACGCCTAACCTCGAACTCATGCTGAATTTAACAAATTTCTAAACAAACATCAAACACATTAAATCTTGATGTATATCGATCCAAGACCGTCTCATAAAAGACAAATTTTGTTCCTAATATTATAATCTTGCAACTAAATTCAACCAAATTTCAACTTTTTCCCATTTATCTCCATCTATCCCCCTAATTACCCGCGTAAACTCCTTTCTTTCAAAATCCCCAATTTCTAACCCTAACCCTAGCTTTAATTCTCCAGATTATCTCTTCTCAATCAACAAATCAATCAATTATTCATGGAAGATGCAAAATCAACCGATGAAGACGACAATTTCGTTGACGCATCTGACGAATTCCCCTTCTACGATTGCCCAGAAACCCCCGAAACATCATCCTCTTCAATTAATCGGGATTCGAGAAATCGCGAAAATCTCCGACGACGGAGATCACACCGTAAAATAATTCATCGGGATTCAAGAATTCCCGATAAGGGTATTCAAAAATTATCGGAATTGGATGTAGAATTAGATCAATCAACGTCGAAAACCGACGTTGTTTCGAGTGAAAATGCAGAGAATTCTACTGTTACAATGGAAGAATTAAGTGAAGGGATAGCTCAGCAGAGAGAAATTGATGATGGGCAGTTTAGTTTATTGGTTTATCTTGCTGAATTGTTAGTTAAAGCAATTGCGTTTCAGTTTAATTTGTTAATTAGCTTGATTACATTCCCTTTTTCGGCCATTTATTACGGTTTGATGCTTTTGTTTAACCCATTTTATGTGATTGGGCTTGGTAGAAGGTATCTTATGTCGAAATTGACCCAAATTTGGAAACTTTGTTGTGATGCTGTAAGCCCTTTTTTGTCTGAATGGATAAAAGAGCACAAATCATGGTTAAATTTTGTGTTACGATTCGGGTGGGGGTTGTTTTGGTCGATTTATGTGTGTTGTGTTTTGGTTAGTTTGTTGGTTTTAGCATTTGTTATTGGTGGGGTGGTGATGAAGTTTTTTATTGTGGAGGAGCCATTTCAGTTGAAGCAGCCCCTGAATTTCGACTACACAAAAAGCAAACCGGAAGCTTTCGTGCCTATAACGAATTGCAGAACTATTGAATGTGAGGATAAGTATGTCGGTGGAAGTGTTGGGAGAGGTGTAAGGGTTGTGCCTCGTAATCAAAAGTTGCAGGCTACTGTTACATTGGTTTTACCCGAGTCTGATTACAACCGAAATTTGGGGATTTTTCAGGTACATTCTCATTGGAAAGGTTCTTTTTATTTCCGATATCGATTATCTTTGATTCTTTGCTGGTATTGTGCCCTATTAATTGATGGTAATGGGTATTCCGTCGTGTGCATGCCTGTGCACTTGAGACAATGATATTGTTTTGGACAATTAGGTACATCGGAGCTTTAAATACCCCTTCTGATATGATTGTTTCCGTCTTATGTAGGCTTTAGGACTTATGAAATGTTATATGAGATGGGGTTAAATGTGAGACCAACCCATTAACCTTAGGATTAAATGAAGAATGTATTAGTATTTAGGTTCGCATCTGACATCATCTCATACAAGACTCGCAGTTAGGATCTCTCAAGAAGGCATAGATGATGCATTGATGCATAATCATCGATTTGTGAATTGATCTGCGGAGGGGGATTCAGATCTCATTTCATTTATTGGTAGAGGATTTTTTTTGGGCTCAGTCATTTGAAGTTTAGATTAATTGCTTTCTGATTTGATTTATAAATGACAAAGATGTTATCTTGTACATCAGCTGGCTCCAGATTGCAAGTTTCTTGAAGCAATAATTTTACTGTTGCTCTTGATCTGTTGATCATACAAAGAATGTAATGTCGTTACAAAGAGTTGGCTTCTAACCTGCATTTTTGTTGCTGCATATTTACGTCTTTCAGTGTGAACGTGAATGTGGTTTGTAATTTACACTTTTTGCTACTGCTTTTTCGGGTTCATGCTCTGCCAGACCTGCTCTGGTCTTCTAGATGGTTATCCTTTATATACGGTTGTCATCAGACTGGAGTTGATTATTGGTTTTTAATTTTGAGATGAAAGTCTTATGTGATCTTCACTTATAAATGAGATTTGGCTTGTAAGTTGATGAGTTCTGAAATGATTTCTTTTGATGGAGGGTAATATATGAACTTCTTTATATGTAGATTGATGGTGGTTTGCTTATTGCTGAAAATAATCGCATTTTGGCTTTCAGTATGTTTGTGTAGATGTTTAACGGCCTTATGTTGTCCTTTTGTTGCTATGGGATAAGCTTAACTTGTCAAATATAGCAGCTTCCCTATGGTGACGAGAGTTCATAATCTGTCTGATGTGCTACTTGTCCCAAAAAGATTCATCATTCGCCTTGGAGTGTTTTTAAATATAGTTGATCACTTTCTATATCAAGTAACCTTTGATTGTGATCTTCCTATATTACCCCCGTCAAAAGAAACAGATTGGTAGGGATAAAATGGGAGTACTGCTTTACTTTTTAGGAAGATAGGCGTTAGTGGTAAATCTACATATTTGCTTGAAATGAACCTCGACTCAAAGTGATTGATCTTTTTGGATAAAGGGATAAGTGAGTATGAGTTTGACAAGGACCGGGTGTCTCACTTTTCTTGTTGGCATTTTTTTTTTACTAAAGTCGTACTTGAGGAGATACGAACCTTGGTATCTGTTTTCTGTGCTAGATAAGTGAACAATTGGTAAAGCTAAATCGGTGGATGGTACTCTGATCATACTGATACTGATAAACGTGTTAGCATTTACATAGAGATTTTGAACATTTTAGCATTATTCTTCACATACAAGTCAAATTAGATATATAGCTTTTGCTCTATTGTAGAAAGCAGTATGTTGACTACTGACCTGGATACGCTCCATCACTCAAAGAATTGTGATTCGATTCAAGCGTATTTATATCATGATGTTTGCTTTAAATCTACGTGGAGACCCTCTACTAAGAGTATATCATACATTGGATGATATCAATTTCATATCGAATTAGGAAACACTGATTGACAAATATTTTTACCTTTTTACAGGTAAGGGTGGATTTTCAGTCAGAAAATGGAAAATCTCTGGCTAGTTTAAGCCATCCATGCATGTTGGGGTTCAAAAGTGAGCCAATCCGGTTATTGTTGACTTTCTTCAAAATCGTTCCTCTTGTTGCTGGTTATGTGTCGGAATCCCAGACTGTAAACTTGAAGTTTAGAGGGTATAGAGAATCCATTGTTCCATCAGGTTGCTTGAAGATCACAATTGAACAAAGGGCAGAGTTCCGAGCAGGAGCAGGTATCCCAGAGGTATATGATGCATTTATAAATCTTGAATCCGAACTCCCGTTTCTTAAAAGAGTCTTATGGTACTGGAGGAAAACTTTATTTGTGTGGCTAAGCATGATGTTATTTGTGGTGGAGTTGCTCTTTGCTCTATTATGCTGTAGACCTCTAATACTCCCAAGGGCAACTAATACAAGGGATAATGATACAAGAAATCATCCTGTTCAAAGGTAGATTTCGACGCTTCAGAGTTTTAGTCGATTCTTCTAATGCCATCTTCTCATTTTCGCTTCAGTGCTGTTATTGGGTTTGGAAAAGGGTGGAATAGTGATCTGTGAACTTGAGATCTGTTGTACTTGTGCTTGTTTGCATCGTATAGAATGACTTCGTCAGCTAAGTTAGCTAACATCGGTTACTATGTATCGGTTGTACATTAGAATGAAGAGGTTCTTCATCTCCTGTTATACTATTAACTTGTTATAGGGAAAAAAACTGTTAATATTTGTAATAAGGTCCCTTTGATAATTTGATTTATATCAAGAGCAACTTACACGCCCATTTGGCCATGTATTTTCTCGATATATGAGTATTTTTTTTATCTCCAACAAAATAGTCAGGTAAATCATATTAACATCAGAAGACCACATTATAATACCAGCAAAAATGTTGATATTGATTTCTTGACATCAAGGGACTACCCTATTTAAGGAGCAGTGTGATCTTTCTATTCCTGCGAAGCGCTTTATCAGCATTATAATATCTCATGCTGATCACCATAGCCGCATTTACCTGAATGAGATCTGGGGGAAGTCACCCCTCACCCCCATGGTTCCCAACTTTATCGCTTATAGCGCGACCGCAATTCTGAGTTGGTGCAGTCATGCACGTTCAATTACGGAGTATTTGATACCCCGAGGGCGCCAAGACTCCCAAAATCGTTGTGCATTTTAGTGATTTAGACTAATGTCACTTGCTGGCTCGGTCATTGAGTGATTTCAGCGCATTTTTATTAAGTTTTCGTAAATGCTGAAGTTGCAAAGCCGCTTGGTCGTTTAGAGACTTTAGGTTAAGCTTGTTGAAACTAAATGAACCATTTATAACGAACCAACTATAAGTATCCACGAACATGATTCCCGTTTTTTCACCGACCTTATGTTCCTTTATCTCCTCTACTTGTGACAATTTCAAGAAGTTTATTGGTATTTGTCTTGTGAAGGCTTAAATCTCACTCTACCATCAGTCTGTGAATGTGGTGAGCTACCATCCTGGTTGGTGGCTTGCGGGGAGCTGGAGTTGATAACTAACAGTCAGTGAGGGGCGGTCGTTGTAGTCATGGATTCGTTGAGTGATGAGATGACGTTGCAAATGGGATATACACTATACAGGGTGTGTCGGAGAGAGTCATAAATAGTAAGTTTGTTGAGTACGATTAGGGGAAAATAACAAACTTAATGAACTAATTTTAGATTGCATAAAACGCATACAATCTAATCGCAACAATACAACAGTTTCACTTCTTGAGGTGGAAGTATCTGCATTTTATCTCCCCATTTAAATTACGAAAGCAGGTTGCAATTACATCGCAAATTCAATACACCTTTAGCCAGGATAAAACAAATGTAGTTCATCCTTTCTTCGGCATGGCAGCCAGTCTTGTGTACATTCTCGCCATAGAATGGAACCCTCTTACATCTCCCGATCGAAGAAGGTTGCCTGTATACAAAGTCAAACATGCCTTTAGACATCCTCCTCAATCTAAATCTGCCAATGCAGGTTTAAAACATCCATGGAAGAGATATTAGCCAATTTATCTCGCATTATACTCGGAAACATAAACGATCCAAAAGAATTCTCAAGGTGTAAGATCATTGCTAAATGTAAACCACCAATTCTTATATGAGACAGACTCACGATACAATTATCACGAGACCTCTCACATAAAAGAAAGTTATCCTCTTTCCTCTATATTTTTCTTTTCCCTTTTTGTTAGATTCTAGTGTTTTATTGGTTGTCTCACATTAACTTAATGTGAGACCGTCTCTCATAAGACTTAACAGAAATCACAAATTCTCATAGTAAGATTATTAGAAGACCAATTTGCTCAAAAATTAGATAGACCACATATGTACTAATGATACCCTTTTAATATCGTTTACGACAGTGACTAAGTATTATCATCAGTAGAAATCCGAGTATAACATAGTGACCTATTTTATATCATTAATGATCATTTGACAGTCGCACGTGACCATTTTAATATTTGAGTAAGAAACTATCTTGCAAGAGATATGCTGAATGTAACAGCATACCTGAATCACAATTTAAGGGGCTATCAGCTTCTGGATGGGCCATCAAAGCAATAATTGCTCTGCACACTGACTGAAGTGTCCAGGCTGGGCTCCATGCGTTTTTTAAGATATCCAGACAAATCTCTCCAGTCTGCATGTCCAAAATAAACTCATTTCCTCAGACATTATTGTAATTCAGCATTAATACACCGTCTACTACATGCCCCCATCTACCTATGCATGCAGCTGGATGTTGGCAGAGTATAAGGAAATTTGCACTGTTAAGGAATTTGAACTGTACTTATGCAAATATCTGACAAATCTAAGTCTAATCTTGCATAAATTAATTTCCGACTCAAAGATCAAAAGGTTTGCTTGGATTGAAAAATTGCTACGGGGTAAAGGAACAAAAACAACGTGAGAGGTAGTTGTGACGTGGATAGGGAAGGAGAAGAGGATAGGTCAATAAATACCCCTGAAATAGTTAACCACCACCTCCAATGACAATGCACGGTAATGCACTACCATATGGGAGTACATAAGTAATAGTTACCCCCCTTTCATCCCCTTACCATCCCTTCAACAACTTAATTTCCATTCTTCCCCTTTGTTTTGAGCTGTATTAGTCCTATAACATTTGCCCCCTATCCAAGCAAACCCTAAGAAGTGTGGCAGTTTGTGGTCTAGAAAGGGAACACCAAAGAGACCAGAAGAATTTCTGCTCAATAACAAACATGTGCCCTAATAGAAGTCTAAGTGCAATCTATATGGCTCAGAACTGGGAATAAATATCTGACATATATACGTGTCCAAGTGTCAGTGTTGACTACTTTTTCAAAAAAAATCATTTTTGGCATAAACTCTAAGTGTTGAGTGCGTGTACACATCCTAGTTCGAGTATGAAATCCAATACTAAAGGAAAATTGCGAGTTCAAAGCAACATGAATAAAGGGACGATTAATCTACAAAGATTTGGAAATCAGAGACAATTACAAAGCACCTACCTTGAAATGGACATTTGGATGAAATATCTTGGTTAAGAAACGCACTTGTGGAGGTTGTAAAGGATACTGTTCAGGCACAGCAAAAGCGAGCTGGAAAACACCACCTTCATAAGGAGTTTCTGGAGGACCCTGAACACAGATAATTTTACAGGGGTTAGTTAGATGATGATAGGGGGGGATACAATTTCCAACAGATACTCTGTACCTTAATTAGAGCAGTCCACTTAAAAATATTGCTCTCATCACAAACAAGTTGAATATCTGGATCAGCAGTTTTTTCTCTTTGTACCTCTTTATATTCCTTGAACAACCTAGCCCTGGATGCCTGCAGTCAAAGTCAGGTTTCAGCTGTAACTTTGAAACGAATTTAGAAAAACCTACTTTTATGAGGATAGCCAATATTTGAAGTTACATGTGATCTAGAAGGATCCAGCCAACTAGCTGATGAATCATGCCGCATACAAGAAGTAGGACCAAGAGTGGAACCATTGGGATGTTCTCCTATCTGTAAATCTAAATCTAGCTTATAGTCAACCTTTCTACATATTTTATGGGAAGTTGAGCAGTTGGAGGCGTCAAATGATGTTAAGTTGTCAAAGCCTAAAATCGAAGCATTCAAAGTTTGGCTAGGCTCTAAGACTCCAAGTAGTTTCACCACTACCTCAGCTACCCGTCAGTCAAATATTCAAGTAGAAAGATATTACGTTTCTTAAAATGAAGCAATCAAGTCAGGAAACGATTCTTATTGCCAATATATCCTTCATGTACTCTTCCAGCAGGATTTCATATGACTAACATGTTCATTAATAACAGAGTGTAAAACTCTTACCTTTGACATAATTTAAGTAACAAGTAACAACTGACCTTGTTTCCCTACTATTTTACTAACACACGCTACTCAAGTCTACAATTTCTACTGAAGTTCAAATTTGAAGGACTAGGGGCACAGACAACATGCCACTTTCAACAAGTTAACGATGTAACTAACTTGAGAATTTTTGGTCAAATGACAAACATCAAATAGGATCAAATGCTAAATTACTGAACCTGTGCACTTGTAAAATACATGAAGGGATCAACCAAACACGAGAATAAGTAAAATAAATAAAAGCGTGATGGGACATGCATACACAAAATTAAGTTTTTGGGACCAAACCTGCATATTCCTCAGAAGTGGCAAGCTATGCAAATCAAAACCTCAACTAACTTGATGAGAGACAAGTAGAGAACTGATCTGCAGAATAAGAATACGAGTAAACATGAAAGTACAGTATTAAAATTACCCTCTATGGCTCTGTCTTATCGATTATACAATAGTGACCAACCTAAGTTTAGTGAAAGGAAACGAGTCTTAACTTGAGTAGAACAGAAAGTTGTACTGTTACTACTGTACAGTGGAAGAATACACAGGTTTAGCAGAGCTTAGAACAGATTATATAACTGATTTCCTCAGCATATGCTGCTTTTAAGAATCTAATTATGACAATCAATAAGCATAGAACAATTCCATTCAACAGTTAAAAGAACTCTTTGGAGAGGTGAGTGGTGGAGGTTTAATGAAGGTAACAACTCCCTAGTATTAATTTCAGCAATCACATTACACTTTACAGTCACATAACTAAACCATTTTATAACTAAACCATTTTGTCTAGTTTCATCAACTAAATGACATCACATGTTGGACACCGCAATGTTCATACATGAGCAATGAATTTTTGTTTTCTTTTTTTTTTCAGTCACCTTGAGAACCAGTTGCTACAAGAGTAGCATACTTATTCAAGTCTTGTCATACCCTCCAGTGCCAAGACCCACATATTACGAATTGCTACACTCACAGAAGAAGTTCAATTAAATGTACAACACCACTTCTTCACTTGTTGCGTCTTTTGCACAGCAAAAAATAAAAATACGATAGGTCTAAGAACTTCAATTAGAACTTGATAAGCCTGAAAACACCAAATTGATATTTATACTTTCTTCCTTTTCCTTCCTGCCTCCCTCCCTCCATGACCCCCTCAGAATCTATTCAATCCAGCACTGGATCCGTTTCTAAATTTTAGCATCTCACCCTGGGAGGCCAGGAAACCTACATATAGTGAGGCACATGGATCCTTAATACTAAAAACATAAATGATGTCAGTGAGTTATAGCCTCAACGGCTTAAACTACTCAATGCTACATTGTGCCTGATTCTAACCATTTTATTCATAGTTTAACTCCGAATCAAAGCTTCCAAAGTTTTCCAATGAGTTCATCATTGATTTCGTCTCTTAGACATACAGTGTAAGGGATGCAAATTCGTGATGACTACCAAGATGTTAATGGGTAATTTGTCAATACACAAACTATCATGGCTTTCTCAATGCTCTATATCAATTCTTCCTCCCACACACAACTTGTTTTATACCAACATGAGTTTATGAGAAGTTTGCAAACTACGTAGATATGAAGTTTAACTCAATTCCAAACATCTCGCGATTGACAATTGGGCTGTCATAAATAACAGCGCATTACGGATAAGATACAAAAAAAAAATCATTTTGTAGACAAGAAATTGTTTCACCAATGTACCATAACCAAATTAACTGTTTTTTTATCCTTTCACATGCTCATCCAACAATCCAAATTATACCTTGATCCAATAACATATAGGATAAGAACAAACTGATTCTTATATGTAAAAATAACATGTCGACAGAGCTTTAGGAAATTCAAAAACATCTACTCGAGCTATAAGCTAACAAACCTTCCCTCAAATTTAAGACCAGTACTTCACCCACAACCTTAATTCCCTAAATACACAAGTAGACCAATATGATGAAAGCCGAATTTACGGATGAAAACATCCAACAACAACAACAAAGCCTTAATTGCAAAATAGTTCCAGTAATGAAACATCCAATCATACTATTAAAAATAGAGCTCGATCTTTTCAAAATCAATATAAACTAACACTCCTACATTTTACTCTTTCCTTCCTGAATTAGTCTTGCTTAGTACATCTTGACTCTTAAGCTTACAAGTACATCTTAACTCTTAAGCTTACAACATAGTCACTATAGGTAGCATTAAATGAACCATATAGCATGAAAGATTGCGTCTTAAGCTTAAGACGGAAATCACGACATCTTTCATGCTACATGGTTCATTTAACAGTACCTATAATGGCTACTTTGTATGTTTATAAGCTTACAACATAGCCATTACAGCTAGCATCAACTGAACCACATAGCGTGAAAAATTGTGTCTTAAGCTTAAGACGGCAATCACAGCGCCTTTCATGCTACCTATAATTATTACTTCTTATGTTGTTTACAACATAGTCATTTATAGGTAGGCTTAGCTGAACCACATAGTATGTTGTAAGCATCAAGACGGTTTTAAACAAGCCTAACTCTGTCCTACCGCAAACATTACCAATTGGCTAAGAGTTATATACCCAATTTTGAAGTTAGGGAAAAAAATACATTCTTGAACAATATAAATAAATCAAAAGAATAAATTGTAATTCAGAAAGGCGGAATTCAAAGAACAATCATCATCTCGAGATAGTAAATTCAATAACTGCCCAATAAAAATTAAGCATTAATCACTTCATAATATAAACACTTGAATATCAATTCATCATCCTTGAATATACCTTTATATAAAACCCTAAATCAATTGAATTCAAGTATAGATCTAACTACTCCACGATTAAGCTATCGAAAAACTAATTCATGATGTAATTTGAAAATTATCAAAAAAGGCACAAAAAAACCTAAACTAAACAAAATTAAAGTACATACATGAAAGATTCGGGGTTGCGATTGAATCGAGGTGCTTCAAATTGGGAATTACAATAGAGTAATTGATGAGAATTCTGCAAGGAAATATGGTGATTAGATGAAATCAGCCTTTTGATTTTTCCACCATGCGAAGATCGATTGAGCTTTAGGTTTGAGGTTTGAGGTTTGAAATTTTTTATGATGATGAACACGAACAAGAAAACAAAGATACGAAGGAGTAGAGAGATAGTACGGACTTAGTAGAGTAGAGTCGGTGAGTAAGATGATCGATCCATAAGTGATTACGGTCTAGCCCATTAGACCTTTCTTTGGTGGCTCATTTCAAATCGGGTTTTGTTGAGTGAGGCGGTTTTAAGATAGATAGTGAATGGCTTGAATTGAAGGCATATATTATGTTAATTTTTTGGTTAATTGATAGAGATGGGAATTAGGCTCATTTGGTTTTATTTTCGGTTCGATTGAGATAGTATGAACGTATTAGGTTAGGATTCTATTGGGTTAATATAAGTTTAGCGTCGAGTCGGGTTTGGTTCAATGTATGGTTGGGGTTATAATCTGAGTTAAATATGGTTCTGGTGACTACTTGACCTATTTATAGTCGGATATTTAATTGTTTATCTTTGAATTTAAAACAGTGATTTCATGTACATTTAATGTGTCATAGGTACTTGTGTGGTTCATTTTGTGAGCAGATTATGAGGAAGAGGGGTCATTTAAATATTTTAACATGTGGTCTATGCATCCTGAGTTTGACAGGATTATTTCTGAGCGGTGGGATATCAGATTTGATGGTACTTTAATGTTTCAGCTTGTGTCTAAGTTGAAAATATTGAAAAGCCATAGCGGAGGGTTGAATAAGGATTCCTTCAGCAATATTGAGTATAATACTTCGATAACTCTCATGGCTCTTCATCAAATTCAGCAGGATTTTAGAGCTAACCCTTTGAATGTTGGTCTGATTGAGAGTGAACGAGTTCTGTCTAAAGAGTATGCACTAATGTTAAAGGCTAAGCATCAATTTTTGGCTCAAAAAGCCAAGGCATAATGGATAGTAGAAGGTGACGATAATACTGCCTATTTTCATGCTACTATAAGATCACAAAGGATGAGAAATAAAGTCATTCAAATTAATGATATGAATGGGGTTTGTCAAACCAGTGCTCAAGGGATTAATGAGGCCTTTGAAGAATATTTTAAGCATATCATAGGTACTAGCAAGGAAGTAAACCATATGCATGCCCCTACTGTTCAAAGAGGAAAGATTCTTAAAGCTGAGTTAAAGCAAGTTCTCCTTAAACTTGTGACTGGTGAAGAGATTAGAAGAGTTATGTTCTTCATTCCAGTGACCAAAACCCCTGGCCCTGATGGATATAATAACCAGTTTTTTTAAGGATACTTGGCATATAACTAGTTCTAATGTTATTGATGTTGTTATGGATTTTTTTGTCCATGGGAGACTGTTAAAACAGATTAATAACACCATCCTTACATTGATTCCTAAGCTTGATTTGCCTCTGTCTGTTTCACAATTTAGACCTATAGCCTGTTGCAACACAGTCTATAAATGCATAGCTAAGTGGATGTGTAATAGATTGAGTGAGGTTTTACCTTTCATTATAAGCTCTACTCAAAGTGCATTTGTTAAGGGTAAAGACATAGTTGAAAATATCTTGGTAAGTCAAGATCCGGTTAACTGTATGGAAGAAAGGCTTGTTCTCCTAGGGTCATGTTCAAAGTGGATTTGCAGAAAGCTTATGACAGTATTGAATGTAGCTTCTTGCAGGAGATGCTTGGTGCTTTAGATTTTCCTGAACATTTCACTAAGGTGATTATGGAATGTGTGACTACCCCTTCTTTTTCCATGTCTTTAAATAGTGAATCCTTTGATTTTTTCAAAGCTCAAAGAGGGATTAGGCAAAGAGATACTCTATCTCCTTTGTTGTTCACAATATTTATAGAGTAATTGAATAGAATTCTTTATGTGGTGCAAGACTTTGATGGCTTCAAATTTCACCCTTTATGTAGACCATTGAAGTTGACCCATCTATGCTTCGTTGATGACGTTTTAATGTTTTGTAAAGGTGATGAGAAGTCTGTTAGGATATTATTGAGAGTATTTGAAACTTTTCTTGTGCTTCCGGCTTTTGTATGAATAAAGGGAAATCCTGCATGTATAGTAATGGGGTGATAAGAGAGAAGGTGAAAGTGATATGTGGTTTGGCTGGAGTTCAGGAAAGGAATCTCCCTTTTAGATATCTGGGAATTCTCATTGCTGCAAAAAGGCTGTCTGCATTGGAGTGTTCTAAATTAGTTGATAGAGTTATTGAGAGAATCAAAGCATTAGGTACAAAGAAGCTTTCCGATGCAGTGCGTTTGGTGCTTGTTAAGGCTGTACATGGTTCTCTTCATTGTTACTGGGCCAGAATCTTTATTCTTTCTTCCAGAATTTTAAGGAAGGTTGAAGCATTATCTAGGAGCTTCTTGTGGCAGGGAAATGAGGTGGCTCATTCTCCTTCATTGATTTCATGGGACACTTGTTGTAAAACTCAGAAACTAAAGGATTGGGGATCATAGAATTGAAACGACGAAATGTAGATGCTCTTGGCAAATATGTATGGTGGATAGAACAAAAGGAATATCATTTATGGGTGAAGTGGATCCAAGAAATGCATTTATATGAAAGATGCTGATTGGTTTGATTGTAGTCCAAAATCTACAGCTAGTTGGTCATGGAGAAAGATACGTGGGGTCAAGGACAAGCCCAAGGGTGGATATATGGATCCTGGTGGTTTGACAGGGTTGTCGCGTACCCGAATAAAAAATAATTACCCAACGGGTCTAACATAAGCTAGTGTAGTCGGGGTTGAACACAACGAGACAAGAGTTGCTAAACAAGTTGTCATGTAGCGAATTTTCTCTAAGTTGATTTTACGATTGGGTGTTTGTTTTGGTTTTAAAAATAATGATAAAATAATGAAAGAAAACAATACTAAAGAAGAGTCTTGGGGAATCGGGTCACTGATGCTAAAATGTAAATGCATGCTCATGTCAAACTAGGAATTCTTAATAACGATAATTGTTTAGGCTTAAAGACAACCACCTCTCGACCTTATTGTCAACCATAGAACGGGTTCTAGCGAGCTCTCGCTATTACTAGATCGGTCTACTAAAAAAAGGCTTAGTCTAATTCAATTCTGTGCCTCTCAACTTTTAGAAAGAATTATCAAATTTAATCTAGGATTGTGGTCAATAATCAAAGACTAACGATTCAATATAAACATGTGATAGAAACTATTAATCGATATTATAGCATCCTATTGCAACAATTATAAATACTATTTATGCATGGCTTCCCTAATCCCTAGACAAATAAACTACTCTTGCATAATGAAAACTAAACTAATAACATATGATATAATAAACATGATGATAATGGAATGAAATAAGTAATAGGAATAGAATTACCTTAACAATAGAAATGGAACTTGGAAATGAAGAACAAGGTAGTAAATGGAAATAACTTGAAATGTAACTTGTATATAACTTGAAATGCTTAAAAGAAATGTTTGTAACAACTAAACAAAGCTAAAGGTAAACTAAATTTTGTTCTAAGAACTAAGACTAAGAGCATATGGAAAAGTGTATGAAAAAGTGGTAAGAGTAGTGTCTCAAATGACGGATTCAACTCCCCTTATATAGGACTAAGGGGATGAAACGTAAACAACATAAATGAAGGTGACCCCGATCGGGGACACCTAACCCCTATCGAGGTCGTGRGAATCTCGCTTTATTGCCTTCAATTMTTGATTAATTACCCGGGGAATCCAAAGTTTTGTCTTTAAGCGCCTTAATTCCTCCGACTTAATGCAAAATGTGGAATCTTAAGCTTGGAAGTCCCCTTGATCATTTGGACTTTATTTTTTGGCTTCTTTCTCGTTTCTTTACATTTGTCATTTGATGATCATTGCTTTTACATTTTAGGCCACATTTCCACACTTGATCACCAAACCAAAGATTTCTTGCTTGCATGTTCATGTCATGATCCAATCTAGTTTTCACTTAGCCTCGTGATCTCGATATTTGCACATTTGACGGGAAATAACTACCGAATGCTTCATTTCCTACAAAACATACTAAACAAAAGCAAAAATACCTAGTGTAACAGTCGTGTTTTTATCTGTGGTTGCGGATTTTATGTTGTATTTAAGTAAGTGTAGTGTATGTTATGATATATGTGAGTTGTCGCGTTAT
>VHZZ01000066.1:281289-294937 GCA_009801015.1 Silene noctiflora | reverse complement strand
TAGAACACGGGATTAGCTCACAAATACACTAATAAAAGTGCAATAATCATATAAAACCGAGCTAAAATAGAGGGTTAAATCGTATATAAATTAGATTTATCATGCTTGCAAATGGGTAATGCTTACACTATTCAATAGGGTTATTCATGGTTAAGGACTGATGGACAACAGGTAAGCTGGTACCATTTTGTCTGGAATAGATACAGTCTGCCAAAGCATTGCTTCTTGGGGTGGATTGTAGTGCAAAGCCATTTATTAACCAAGGATAGACTACAGAAAATGCGCTGAAGCTGAGTGTGTTTTGTGTGGTTTTTATAATGAAGATCATAAGCATCTCTTTTTTAGTTGTGTGTATAGCATGAAGTGCTTACAGTTGCTGAACACCATGCTGCAAGTTCAGGTACCAGTAGCTGATTATGTAACTTGGTGGAATCAGAGGAGGTTTAATAGTTTGCTTAGGAAAAAGATTATTGCAGCGTGTATTCAAGCTTTGATTTATCATATCTGGGCTATTAGGAATAAGAGCAAACTTGAGAATGTGGTTCTTAGACCAGAAATGGTTATTAAGTTAGTAAAGGAGGAGGTTATGCTGAAGTTTCATTTGATGTGCAAAGGCAAGGATAAAGGAGGAGGTTATGCTAAAGTTTCATCTGATGTGCAAAGGTAAGGATAAAGGAAAATATAGAAAATGGTTTCATTAGATTAATGTTTAGATTTCCTTATATTTTGATGAAAATGGACATGATGTAATTGGTTGGTCATTGGTTTTAATATTACTTACATTTTACCCAAAAAAAAAAAAGTGTCATAGGCCCAATTTATTTTGTTTTCAAGTTAATGGTAAATAGATCTTACTTAGCTTGATATTAAGCCATTTTTCAACTTAGATTACTGTGATTGTAAACAAATACATAAGATATTTTAGTTGTAGATTTTCGAAACTTTGAGTGAAAACAATTTAATCGAAAAGTCTTCATTTCATATAGGTTCACATAAGTTCACTGGGGTAAACTGCTTGGTCATGACTCATGTGTCTTATACATGTGTCACACGTAGAGGTGGGCTATGGTGCGAGCTAATCCGACTCATGGGCCACGTCTTAATGAGTCTGTCTCTCAGTCCGGATGACCCGCTTCATTCCCTGACTTAGCCCAACCTGATTCAAAGTATGTATCCTGGCCACCCCGAACCCGCCAAAAAAAGAAAAAAAATTGGATTTGTGCCTTGAATCTGTTAGTCGCTTCAAACGACTATGACACGGTCTCGTACAACGAGTATCCACCTAAACAGTATCTGATATCTGTTTGGGGTAGAGTTTTGTTTTGGGCATTTTTAAGTCATTCTGTATTGGTTTTAGAAAATACTATATAAACTCTCTAAGCCACACCCTAACAGTTATGCATATCATAACAATCTGATTTGAATCTGAAATTTGTAATCTCCTCAATATCAATAAAACTCCTCTCCCTTCCGCCATGTGGATGTGTCTAACACATCGTTAATTAACCACGTAAATCTATGTGTTGCTTTTTTTATCGTTTCTCTTTATCTTTAACGATTCTATTTGAACGAACACATATTAATTTCCCATACAAGGTGGTGCTCGAAGGGAGCACGACCCCCTTCCCTCACATGTCGACAACGGGTCAGGCAAGTCAAATTCAGTTTGGCCAAATACAAGCTCACGGCCATCTGCATGCAGTGACGTTTCTAGAGTTCTAATGATGGGGGTTTGAGTTTTGACTTGTACTTTTTCCACGAAATTTTTTTATTGTACATTCAGAACAAATTTTTTATTATGTTCATTACAAAAAGACAATGTTAAAAGCAACAAAATATCCCCCTTAAATTACAAAAATGTGAGCAATGTTTTCTAATGGAGATGGTAGTAGATAATTATCAACAATAATATTGGATGATCACGTATTTTCTATACTCAATTAAAAAAAGACAATAATTTTATAAATTTATAGGGATGGGATAAGAAAATGAAATGAATAGAGTAATTTATTTGGTCAAATATCAAAAGAAAATCTAAATTTGAAAGAGGAGTGGAAAAGAAAAATAAACGAAAAACTTAAATGGATAAAATGCTAAACAAAAAAACTTACAAAGATATAAAAAAAGAAAACTCCAAAAATGAAATAAGAGAAAAATGCAGTTGCGGGAAATTGAACCCTAGACCTTTCAAAGACACTAGTTAGTTGTTGTTTAACACCTGATCAACTAGTTTCTAATTACTTGACATATACTTTACATATATGTTTTAATAGGGGTTCAATTGAACCCCATGAATCCCCATTAGAAACGCCACCGCCTGTATGTCCTCTAGTCACACGTGCTTGAGACTAGGTTTAGTAGACGGGTCAAGTGGGTTGAATTTCGGTAAGGTCATTTTGGATTTTCAAAAATTCAGGGATAGGTCTAGTCAATTTGAGTTCGGCTCATTTTTTGGGTGGGTTGTTAGCAAACTATAGTTATTTGAAAATAACGGCCACTACGCTAATAAACACTGAGGCTAGGCTGGATAAGTTTCATTTCGGGATAGGTTCAGATCCGTATACTCTATATAAGTATAGATCTCGCGCATGCATGCGCGGTATTTCTAGATCATTTAGTTTGTAATGTATTATTTATAGATTTAAAATTGACACAATATTAATTTTTCATATTTTAATAAGGATAAAAAAATTGAAATGGAAAACTAATCAAAAGAATTGAGCGAAGTCACATAATATGTATTTTAATGAAATTTTTTAACACAAAACAAATGATTTTAATTTATAAATTTTCTCAAATAATTTTAAGGAATTTTTTTGTCACGAAAATACTAATATCAATTCATAATTTTTTTATAAGAATTAGGTACGTGATAAGTTTTTTTTATACGAAACTAATAATATCAATTTATAGATTTTTCATAACGAATTCTTAGATTTATACCAGTTTTGTTTTATTTAAATTATAACATTATAATTTAGTTAAAAAGATTATAATGATTAAAAGATTATATATTAACTAAAAGATAACAATTTAATAAAAATAAAGTTTTGTTTCCTTATTTAAACAGATTCGTTTCAAGGAAAAATTATTGAGAATTTTTATTCTCTTAGTAGTAAGGAGGATTCAGGTCCAGTCATTCATATTTGATCAATTTCACCAAATCTACGCTTGACACAACAATCGATCACCTAAGAATTTCACCCTATAAATCAAGAGTTACCGTTAGTTTAAGCTTGTACAAGTCAATCGATTATAGACCAACATAAGTGCAATGGCCCATGTTTCCATCAATCATGACAATTTCCACAACAACCAAATTAAAAGGTCTTATTTTATAATTAATGTATGTAATGTAGTAAACTCGTAAGTCCATAACGGCATAAACTTTTACGTTCAATGTTTTCTAAGAAAACTAGTGTGAAACGTATGAAATTCCAGAAAAACATGCAAAGGTAAAAAGTTTCAATCGTTCATACCTTCTAAGTTCAACGTTGGCGTGCATGTGCTTTATTTGTGCAAGTCTAACTTAATTAGTAAAATAAATACTAGTAAATTGATAGACAAAATGTGTTTAACTTTCTTTGTGTGAGTGCTAGATTAACGCATACTTGTCGAATTTACCTTGACTGTCTTCCAAATTCTGATTGATTTTGTTGAATATTACCATTTTTAATTATGTTTTCGTTGAAATTTTTAGTTTACTTTAGGTTACACATGCGCCATGTGGAGTTATAGTAATTATTACTCGAATTTACGGTTTACTTTCAGTTAGTCACCTTTTGAGTTTTGATTGCTTACTTGCTAGTCACACCACTCCACTACTAGATATTCTATGTTTTTTTCGTCAAATATTATCCATAAGGGCATTACAATATCTGAGAAGGGAATTATTCGAGACCTAGTGTACAATATATCTTCATCTTAAACTCATTAGATTAAGACATTTTCAATTCTTCCATAATGAGTATTGATTACGAAGTATTACATTATTACATCTCATTCGTCAATCTTTGTGGGTAGGGCCATTCAACATGACGGGCCAGCCCGACCTAGCCAAGTATAGTCACTACTCACTATAACAGTTGATTAGTATTCTGCAATTTACTCAACCCGACACGACCCGATATGTCATCCTCGGACCGGGCTAGTGCCGCTACTTCATTCCTTGGCGGGGCCTGGTTCCAACACACAAAAAAAACAAAAAAACAAAAAAAAAAACAAGGGGGTCAGCACTAGCCAGCACGAACACGAGCCAACACTAGTCCTACCCACCCCAGCCCAGCCCAGTTCCTTAGTTGGGTTGTGCCTGAACTGCTAACTCTTAGCCACTACCTCACCTCCCAGCCCGATCCATGAGCAGCCAATTTGTGAGACTTGACCAGAAGGGAGTTAATCAAACACGCATCTAGACATGGTTAAATTGACCCTGCCCGAATGACCTGATCGGAATAACGAACTCATACTTAACCAAACACCCGAACTTGACCCTAACTCAAATTAACCTGGCTCACTATAACCTAACCCGAATGTTTATTGTTGCACCCCGATTATTAACTATAAATAACTTGATAATACAATAGTTGACTCGAAAATATTACAACCCAAAATAATCACTCCGCCTGAACTCTTGCAAACCCAAAATTCACTCGGCTTTAACTGACGTGACCGAAATTAGGATCCGATCAGCTTAACCCATTTACCAAATCTATATGCATCCCATCTAGAACATGGATGTCATAATTCCGTTTACCATGTATTGATCTTCTAAATATGCAATTAATGACATCAAGTGAGATCATTTAGCACCATCTTTGGGGTCCAGATCTATTTAAGCGCCTTCTCAAACAGATGAATTAAATTCTACAAGAAATTACGGTAAGTTGTTACTGACAGTTCTTGTTATCTCCTTTAAAGTAAATATACATGCTCAATCTAGGTTTTGTATAATGAAACAAGAATTGAGTTTTACCCTTTTACAGTTTTACCTAAAAGAGAGACCGATACCAAAATTCAGTTTTAATAGTAATATAATACAGAGTATAAGCCTAGGGATATACGAGCATAAACTTATACGTTGTTAAATTTTACGAAGTACAATTAATTAAAAAGCTATTTGTATTGCACAGACGTTATATTAAGGCCCTATGGCCTATACTAATAAGGAGAAGACAATGCGCCTAATGCAATATAGTTGTTTAATTGGTGACGATATTTCATTTTTCTGAAAATTTACAACAGTAAAGTATAAATAAATTACGAGTTAAGCCTAACGATTACTGAGTACGACTTTAATTTCAAGTCTAGAATTGAGGTAGAAGACAAACAAGATTATAAATCTAAAAATAGGCAAAAAGTAGGAAGAATTAAGACTAGAGAGAAAAAGAAAGCACAAGGTAATTTTCCTTTAAGTAAATTCAAAGTCAAACTTTGGTCAACTATCATGTCATGCTCACAACATGCACATGTATGAAAGATGTTGTGTATTGAGGCTGATAAGTGCATAAGCTAGTTCGTCTCAAATTACAGGCCCTATGCAACCGATGCGCGTCACAGTCGAAAAAACTCTTTGATGAATACAATTGTTAGCCTAAATTTACGGTAGATTTTCACAGCTCCGACCAAGCTAAGGGTATAAATAAAAACAATCCTCATTCGCACGTTCAATCACTCTATACATATACACACGACCTTTTATCGAAACCTCTGGCCCTCACCTACCGTCCGACCTTTAATTTGTTCATTCCCACCCTATTAACAGTATGTAACCAAAGCTCTTTTTCTTGATCAAATCTACTTTTTGTACTGGTGTTCCTTCTCCTACAATTACATGGAACAAACAAATGAACGAGTAAATAACTTCGCGATCACTCAAAAATACGGTTACACTAGTTTAAATTTATCCATATAAGTTTTAACACTCGTATATTTCCACTAAATCAAACTCGAGACCTCTAGTAATGTAAATTTAACATCCCATTTTTATTTGTATGGCTTGCTAATTAATGCAAGCATAGCATTACCTACTCATGAAGGTACAATAACCATCTATATATAACTATGCAATTATGCAATGGTCACCCTCACTGTAACAACTACGTATGGCATTGCACGTACCATACCTCCTTTAAAGGGTACACCTCATCAATTCCATCCAACTATCCAACATCACGTGTCCCTTAGGACAGTTGCATACCTGTTAATATGATCAATTGCCGTCGATAGGTACATTCTTGATGACTTCCCTTGAACTTTAAGTTTAGGAAAACGGTAAGTCTGTCGTAGAACGATAGTATTCGTTTAATAAAAATTGGTTAAATATAATATCTCTTATAAATATAAGACAAACAGTTTGTTAGTCTCTACTATTTAGTCATCCTTGTTTTAAGTTTAAGAAGGATTTTGTAACCCATATGAATTTGTGATATGAAAAATATTTATTATTTGGTCTACTGTAAGATCGTTGTAGGCGTGTGGAACCGATAGCATTAAAATGTGGTACATATGTACTATAAAACTAGTTTAGATCCCGCGCAAAGAATGCGCGGTATTTATAGAGTTTTAATTTTTATCTAGTTAATCGTGCTAAATACTTTACCAATTTTTCATATTTCACGTCATTATATTTTGATATGCGGGAAAATAAAATTAAAATATAAAATTATTCAAGAAAACTGAGTAAAATTTAACTATAAATAATAGGGGTATCTCATTTATTATTCATTTTTCTCGTTATTGTATTTTGTTTCGAGCAAAAAATAAATTAAAACTGAAAATTAATCCAAGACAATTTAGTAATGTGTTCAAATGTATTTTTTAAAAATAAGTTTTTATACCACAAAGCTAGTCATTTCAATTTATAAATTCTCTCAATATTTTTTTGTTATCAAAATAATTAATCAAAAACATTTATAGTTTTGTTTAAACATAGTATGAATAGTTTGAGTCACGTCAATCAATTTCAAATAATAATATCAATAAAAAATTTAATAGTTTATAGTTTTATAGTTTTATAGTATTTATACTTTAATTAAAATATTAAAATTTAGTGTTTAGTGAAAAATATATAATTTGATGAAAAAATTATTTTAATGAAAAAAATTATATAATCAAATACATTATAATTATTAATTTCTTTATTTAATGAATACAATTATATTATCAAAAGTTTCCTTATTTAAAAAGATGCATTTTGGAGGAAAAATTGGTGAGTTTACCTATTCTTTTAGTAGATAGGGGATTGTTACACTTCTCATAATACTCGCTCTGTCCCAGACTCCCAGTCAATACTGTTTTGACACTATTCACTAGTGAAAAAATTCTTTAAAGAGCGATCTTGTTTAATTTGCCTTAATGATTACATTAAGAACATATCAATTTAATTTTTTTAGAATTTATATCGAAATAAAATGAGTATTGACAAACACGTGTGAAAGACAAATAAACTATAACAATTGATCGAAATCGAGTGAGTAACAATCTTATTTGAAAAATGTGTATGGAAATATGTTAATCTATATTGAAACTTAAATGCGATGGATAATTTTGCACACTACAATGAAACATAGGTATAGTACATTTATTAATTTATGTATGTAGGCTCCAAGAGCTCAACATAACATCACATTTCTTTGTCCTCCTCTCAATATTATAATTATTCTCATAATCATCTTTGTTATTAGCATTGATGGTTCTCTGTAATTGCGGTGGGTAGTTGGAGAAACTTGCATATTTTCTTTCAAAAAACAAAAAAACCCTAAAAAAGTTATTTAAAAGGAAGCACAAAAGTGAGTTAGTTGAAGAAAATTTCAACTCCCCAATCTCTTTTACAAGATCCCAAAGAAAAAATTAGAGAAAAGAACTATTATTTTATAAAACTAGGCTTTTTAAAAAACATAAATTCTGATTTAAGACGGGCATGCATATCTGTCTTAAACAATAAATCGGATTAAATACATGGATGAGATAAAGAGCTAACTACCTAGGACATAAATGCATGTAGTATTTAACTCGTTTTATACCTAAGACGGATATGACTATCTTAAAGAAGAATAGTTATTTTAAAATAACTTGTGACATAAGCCTATTTAGTGATTAGTGAAAGTTGGCAAGAGGGTCAACTCATCCAACAAACATAAGTCAAAATTTCCCTTTTAAATCAAAATTAATTAATTAATTATCTAATTTTCTATAGTTTTGCCCCACAAAACAATCAAGTAGTTGTTTATTTTGTAGTATACTTTTCTAGGATTCTCGAGTCCTTTATAAGTAGAGTCCCTAGATAGAGTTTAGATTTACCACACACTCGACATTTTACATATTTCTTCAACTTTGTTTCCTAGAATTCTCCTTTGTTAACCTTTGTTTTTAGACCAAAAATTAAAAAATGGGTGAAATTGCAAGAGCTAATGGAAACCATGAAGTTAGTGTAAATGTTAAGGAGGGTGATCTTCCTATTTCTTCATCTTCATTGGACACTTCCTCTTGCTTAAGTGTTCCTTTCTTGCAAAAGGTACATATATACTCCCTCCTCCGTCTCGTCAATTTGTTTACCTTTTATATTCTTTGTAAGGATTATTTTCTTATTCTGGTTGCATTTTTGTTGTATTCGTTTCAATAAATTCTCATATGAGACAGTCTCGTCAATTAACACGCGACTGACTATCTTTCATAGATTAATTTGTTATTTCAAACTTCTTTGTCTAAAGTTACTAAATTACCTACAATTTTACAACATATCACAAAATATTTCCAAAGAAAATATTCAACAAACACTTTGTTTTGTCAAAGGGACAAATTTACAAACTTTACCTTTTCTTCTAACAAAAAAAAATACTAGTATGACTTGGATGTCGCTAACTCATTTTCCTTTCTTGTTGACGTAAAACACAGATGATCGCGGAAGTTCTAGGGACGTATTTCCTGATATTCGCCGGGTGTGGCTCAGTGACCGTGAACATGGACTCGAACAAAATGATAACATTTCCCGGTGTCGCAATTGTTTGGGGATTGGTTGTTATGGTTATGATTTATGCCGTCGGACATATTTCCGGTGCTCATTTTAATCCTGCTGTCACCGTTGCTTTTGCAATTTGCAGAAGATTTCCATGGAAACAGGTTTGACTTTTATTACATTTATCTAGTTAATCTACATGACTAGAAAATGACAGTGTATAGTCCAACTGTAGTATTTAATTTCCTCAACTGTTTATACCTACCTCAAATTAATTACATTTCAAATATTTTCGTCAATTTTGTATACGCAAATTCTTAAATAAGATGGTATTTCGACAAATTTCTTTTAATATACTCGAAAATTGACTCACAATATTAACCCTAAGGAGAATTACGTTATAAGACGGTGTTATATTAAATCGGTAGGTTAAGTGGTTAGGCACGTAATTAGCTTGTTTGGGTGAGTGTTATGGTACTTTGAGTCTATTTGTGTACCAAATCACTGTACCTAATAAATCCTAACTAAGGACGTTATAGGCCGGTATCGAGTTTTTTCTACAATATTCTCTCAAGGTAATAAATACTACTCCGAATATTGCAACGACATTTTACACATTAACGGGTGGTACTATCTCTGTATTCATGAAGTACGATTTAGATGCGTGACGGAACTTTGAGATCCGTTTATAGATAGATAAGAAAAACAAAGTATTTGGGTTAGTTGGTCATCATAATAAATGAATTAAAATGACTAAATTCTGCTGAGAATCACGTGTAGTAAATAAATGGCATGTTACTCATATTACACCTTAGCTATTTGATGTGTAAAGTTTAAATATTGTTATGTAATGTTTATCCAATTATTAGTTATCGTCAACACGAAATTTGGTGCCTATCTCATGAACATGCACACGGGTATCATACAACATTATGCCGTGTGTGTATTGCGTACGTAATTCGTTCAACTTTGTTAGAATTTTGACTTTCCATGTTCACATGCAACGAGAGAAAAATTGACTACGTTGTCGATTCTCTTTCAGAAACGGTTAGTCTTGTATCAAACCGTCTAATTGTACGTCTATTTGTACAACCAGTTATTATGATATGAAATGAGTATGTCATATATTGTGTTTTAGGGGGTGGCACAGGTGCTCACCCTCGTTGGACAATGGAAAAAACGGAAAGTTTGGTTAATATTTTTAAAATATTTTCGTATTTGTCTTGTAACATTATTTTGTCAATAATATTTACAATTAGGGTTTTTTTATGATTAAGGTTTTTTTTTTTTATGATGATTTAATTTAATATGATGGGTATATGACAGGTACCGGCTTATGTATTTAGCCAAGTTCTGGGAGCAACACTAGCAAGTGGTTCACTTCGACTTATATTTCATGGACATCAAACTCAATTTGCCGGAACATTGCCAGCTGGATCGAACCTTCAATCACTTGTTGTCGAATTTATAATCACATTCTATCTCATGTTCGTCATTTCTGGGGTCGCCACTGATAATCGAGCGGTTAGTATTACATTCTCCATTAATTTGATACCATTCTGTGGCGCTTTTATAAAAATTAGACATTAAATTATTACAAATGGTAGTACAAATTATTTAAATTTGAAATATCTAATTGAACGTGGTCAAGATCATATAACGTTGTGACAGGCCTCCTTCGTGTATGCAACAAATTTGTGATGTAATATAATTAAACTTATGTAAGCAAGCTCAAACGGTTGATTTCGACAGCAATAATTTATTATTATAAAACCGTCTTATAAATAATTTATTATTATAAAACCGTCTTATAAAAAGTTGACGTGAAATAACACACCTCATGTTGTTCACCACTACATAGCTATAAATAATTTATTATTAAAATAAATGGTTCAAGTGTTTTTCCACAACTAACGACCCGATATGTGGGGATTTTACGTATCATTTCAGGATCGTCATAAAAAATATTTTATGATACGTAATTATGTATACAGACATATCTAATTGTATTTTATTTATTGTGTTGCTTGCACAGATTGGAGAACTTGCGGGTCTAGCTGTTGGAGCCACAATCTTGCTTAACGTGATGTTTGCAGGGTAATTTATTTATGTTTTAAACCCTTATCTTACCGGTGGTGGAGCTAGGGGGCTAGCAGGGGCGGCCGCCCCCCTCCCGGTTGAGTTTTTCGAAATTTTTAGTTAAATGTTTCGAATTTTTTCCGAGTGTCCCTTATATTATTAGCCATCCACCCCTCTAAAAAATTTCGTCACGCTGAACTCAAATCCTGGCTCCGCCACTGTATCTCGCTATTGTCATACATAAATACAAAATTCCCCCCTCCCCCCCAGGCCTAGCTCAGTGATTCAATCTTAAATATTCACTACCGAATTGTACTCCAAAATCCGTCATCATTGACTACTAAGATCAATAATTGGTTTAAATCCAGATTATTAAGTTATTATTTGGTCAAATTTCGTTTACATCTATCTGTTAATATTTAAATCATGAGGTCCTCCATGAAAATGTGCCATAAGCTAAGGTCAAAGTCAGACAATTGTAAATAATGTGGACGTATATAATTAATTATTATTATTAAGACAATAATTACGATATTAATATTAATTTTAAGTGTGAACAAATCTAATCGATTAATTAATGACAACAATAATGCAGGCCGATATCAGGAGCATCAATGAATCCGGCAAGGAGCCTAGGACCGGCCATTGTATCAAACCATTACACGGGTCTGTGGATATACATAGTCGGACCAATGGCTGGAGCAATATGTGGTGCATTGGTCTACAATCTCATTCGATTCACTGATAAGCCATTGCGCGAGATCACTAAGAGTGGATCCTTCCTCAAGGCTAAAGGTTCATCTGTTGGACGCAACTCTCGCTAACTCGACGACAATTATTGATCGATCATTATAACAAGAGACTCGTCGGAGAGTATGATTAATGGTCTTATGTTTTAGCCACTTAATTAGCTTTGTTTTCAGTTTTCACCTATTTAGTATATAACTATATAATTATATATGCATTCGGTTTTACATCGTCATATTAACGAGCAAGTTTAAGTTTAGTATGAATGTATGGTATGGTATGTTATGAATGTAATTTAGTACTTCGTATAGATGTATGATGGGGTTTATATTTAAGATGTATACCAGTTTTCCGTATTCCACCAACTTGATGTTATCACTTGTTTATTAATTTCATTGTGTTTCCTTCTGTTTTATACTTCGAATACATGATAAGATGACTCATAATCTAGCTCAAAGCGCAAACATCTTGTATGAGCATTTAACATTTCCATTTGTAAAAAAGAAAAAAAAAAAAAAGATTTTTTTATGGAATTTCGGCAACTTGAATTAATTTAGTTATTGTGGGCCTAAATGGCCAAAGGCCCAATCACCGTTTTATTTCTTACTAATGGATTAAGTTTGGAGTTTATTGAATACGGCCCGTTTTAGGTCGAAGTGGGCTTCTTTGGAGGGATTAAGTGCCTTTATCCCTAGTTTTTTCTTTTTTTTTTTTTTTTTTTTTTTTTTTTTTTTGCGTTGACGAAGAGTATCACCTATCAGCAGTTAGGGCAACTGGACAATCTTCTTCGGAGTAATGTAATCAATTTAATTAATGGGTAGACTAATCTTAATTTCATTTTATTTTATTTGCAAAAGTTAGGAATTGTACATTTAACCATTTGTCATTGTATAATAAATTTTACTCGCACTCCCTCTTATCCGCACCAATTTTCCACGTATTTTGCACAAGTTTTAAGAAAAGAGGAAAAAGCAAGGGTATAAAGGATAATGACTTCTGTGCAAACGGGTTGGTGAGTCTATTAATGTAAATAAAGTGATGGCATAACATGTAAATAAATGGTAGGTAAAAGCACCATTTGGTAATGTTTTCTTTACTGAAAAGGGAACGTAGTAACTGGGGAAACTGATCAAGGTAAACATGACAATATATGCATAATATAGGAGTAATTGGTTATTGATTAACATAATTAGCAAGAACTCAATTGCTAATTTCTTAGAGTGTTATTAGGAGATTATTACGGTATATATTGTAATCGTAATAATATCAATATTAGAATAAGTTATATTATATTGTAATATTAGTTGATATAATTTAGATATTTAAAGTACTATAAATATAGAACCATTGTATTCATTCCGATTGCGAACAATTATCAATAATACGACAACTACTCGAATTCTCCCCATTCCGATTATAATAGATATTGAGATCAAATTAAATATGAGAATAATTATTTATGACCAATGAGTAATCTTATTACACCATTAGATCGTAGTATAATCTAGGCATGAAATCACTAACTACTTCAATTGTTTTAGGAAATTTACTCTAAGAAAAACAAAAGTGATTAAAAAATATTTTAAGAGACGATATTAGATAAAACTGGTAAATCGGATGAGTTATATTATTATTATCATGCTTTGGGTGGCGGAGCTTGACCTCCAATCCCTGGGAAGGGGAATGGCAAACCACCACCGCTCCCACCACCAATTGGTGGAAAGGGAAAGGGGAATGGCAAACCACCAGCAATAGGTGGAAAGGGAAAAGGAAATGGAAGAGGGAATGGCAAACCACCACCTGCACTGGCACGAGAGCAAATGGCCTTAAGATAAGGAGCGACAAAGGGAGTTAGAGGGAACAATGAGG
>VHZZ01000066.1:222620-254375 GCA_009801015.1 Silene noctiflora | reverse complement strand
GCTTCAGGCCATATATAGCTTTGGTGAGACGGCAAACATGGTCTGGTTTGTCAGTGTCCACGAAACCCGGGGGTTGACTCATGTAAACCGTATCCATAAGTGTCCCGTGAAGGAAAGCATTATTGACATCAATTTGATGAAGATGCCAGTTGTTAATCACAGCAAAGGTAAGGATGAGACGAATAGTGGTGGGTTTAATGACGGGACTAAACGTCTCGGAATAGCCAATGCCAGGGCGTTGATGGAATCCTTTGGCAACAAGATGAACTTTGTGTTGTTTAAGGCTTCCATCGGGATTGTATTTGATGCGATAAACCCATTTGCATCCGATTATATTAGTAGCTAGATGACGGGGTACGAGTGTCCAGGTGTTGTTTCGGAGGAGGGCTTGGTGCTCATCGATCATCGCGGAACGCCACCGAGGATCAACGAGTGCTTGTTTGGTGGTGTTGGGAGTAACATGGTTCACGGGGAAAAGGGCAAGTTTCGCGTATTTGGGGTTGGGTTTCACAATATTGTTACTTAAGAGAGTAACATCTCGTGGGGGTGGCGGGGGAGGTGGTGGAGGAGGTATGGGCGAGCATGGTGAGGAAGGGGTGGAGAACATAGGGGAAGCTGGTGTGGTGGTATTGGGTGGAGGAGAAGAGAGGGGAGTGGGAGAACTGGTCGAGGGCATAGAGGTAGGGGCCATGGGTTGTAGATGGGTGATGAGAGGCGAGAGTAAGGGAATGGTGAGGTCGCACCATTGATCAGGAGAAGGAGGAGAGCTAGGCGTGTGGTTGGCTAGGGTGGGGTATGGGAATTCGGTTTCGATAAATCGAACATGGCGCGAGGTGTATGTTTTGGTTGTGTGTGGGTCAAAATTGAGATATGAACTCTGCCCAACAAACACGCATGGAGTCGACTTTGGGTCAAGTTTGTGAGTGGAATATGGGCGAAGCCAGGGAAAGCATAGGCATCCAAACGGGYGGAGTTTGAGATAGTTGGGAGGTCGGTTAAATAATTTTTCGTATGGAGATTTATTGTGAARGGTTGGGGTTGGAAGGCGGTTAATGAGATAGACTGCCGTGGCAAAGGCATGTGGCCAAAACGTGGTAGGCATATTGGCTTGGGTGAGGAGAGCGAGACCAGTTTCGACAATGTGACGATGTCGACGCTCCGCGAAGCCATTGTGCTCCGGAGTGTGAGGAGGAGAGGTGAGATGRGTAATTCCGTTATCAAGGAGAGTGGGGTTTAATTTTTTATATTCACCTCCATTGTCGGAATAGAAGCTTTTTATAGGTTTTGCAAACAATTTTTCAATGATAGCTTGAAAACGAGTGARCGTGAGATGAGTGTCTGATTTGTTTTTCAACGGATATATCCAAATGTAATGCGTAAAATGATCGACGAAAATAACGTAGTATTTTAGAGCATCACGAGACAGTATGGGAGAGGTCCAAACATCYGAGAAAATAAGATCTAGAGAAGCAGTAGAGCATAGTGTAGAAACTGAAAAAGGGAGTTTGTGACTTTTATTCATAAGGCATGAGTTACAATGGGAAAATTCAGAAATACGAAAATGACAAGAGGCATTGAGCAGCTTGAGAGTGGCATTGGATGGATGACCAAGACGGTGGTGCCATAGGGTGGAGGAGAGCTTGGCCGAGTGTGCTTGTGGAGATGGTGGAGGTTGCCATTCATAGGTTCCATCATGGAAATGACCTTGAAGAAGAACTTGGTTCGTCGAGATTGCCTTAAAACAAAAGGATGTTGCCTCTGCATCAACAGGCTTACCAAGTTGCGCCAATTGATCAGTGCAGGACCGAATGGACAGTAGGTAGTCTGAGACAGATTGGTCAACAAGGGAGAGATTTTTGAGTTTGTCTTTGAGTTGGAGGATATGACCCCGGGAAGGATTAGCGTAGGTGGTGAGGAGTAGTTGCCAGGCCTCGTGGGTGGTGGTGGCATTAAGGATGAGGGGACTCACGGCTTCGCGAAGGGTGGCTGCCAACGCACCAAGGATGAGTTGGTCTTGACGAAACCAGGTGTTATAAGCAGGGTTGGGTATGGGTTCAGGGTTGGGTTTGGCCTCAGTGGCAGCAGGGGTAATGGTTTRGGRTGGGGTTTTGGTGGAGCCATCGAGATAACCAAATAAGCCATAGCCTTGAAGCAGTCGGGTTATTTGGAAACACCAAGTACGGTAGTTGTGGGGCGTAAGTTTGGTGCACGATGGGAAATGCAGGGAGAGGAGAGGTTTGGTGGGTTCGTCGAGGTTAGGAATAAGGTTGTTGGTGGATGTCATGGGTTTATCGACGAAGGCGGAAGCGAAAAGTACAGGATCAATTAAAAACCTGATACCATGTAAATATAAAGATGAGTTTTATTATGAATGATAAACTATAGGTTACATAGGTGTTTATGTATATGATTTACAAGATAGGAAGTTAGCTAGGAAAAGGGAATAGCAGCCAAGATTCTAGGAGAAACATAAGGCAAACAATCATCCTAATATACATTCTAAACAAACGTGATATACAGCCCTAAGATAAACAAAGTTGACTAATTAAGTTCCTTGATTTGAGGATGATTTATTTGGTGTATCATTGACTGAATAAGTAGTATCTTTGACAGCATATATATGTGGTGGTGATGAGGCATGGTTGATTCGTTGACTCATCGTCATATCTTACGATAAAATAATAAAATGTATTGTCCGCGGTATCATTCCAATTCGTTCTCAAAGTTAATAGACATGATAAATTGTTTTTTTTGTTTAAGTCATCCGGTTTAATCCGGATTCGAGCCGGGTAGGGACACTAGAGCGGTAAAGCTCTCCCTCATGAGTTTCAACACTGCTGCGTTCTCAGGGCTCGAGCACGAGACGTCTGGTTAAGCTAGAACAACCCATTGCCAGTTGATCTAATTGCTCATGGTAGACATGATAAATTGTACTAATGGTCATTGTGTTTCTTATGACAATATGTATATATGATAGCGTAGATCAGTTGATGCTTGATTTGTATAGTTCCATTGTATATAGTTTAGACTAGGTGAATAATTCACAAAACAAATGAAAACAACACTATATATATAAAAATAAAACATGATAAAAATTATTATGATTAATGAATAATTTATTACACTATTAGATCGTAACATAATTAGTGAAGAAATCGCTACTAGCGAGCAACCTTGCTAGAAGGCATACACTAAAAAAACAAAAACACTAAAAATTCTATTGTAATAAATTAATGACGAAGTACGATGAGACAATTTCCTGACACGACTGATAGATTGCAGGAGTTATTATTACTCTTTAGGTGGTGGAGGTGCACGGCCTCCAATTCCAGGGAACGGGAATGGCAAACCACCACCACTACCACCACCAATAGGTGGAAAGGGAAAAGGAAATGGAAGAGGGAATGGCAAAACACCGCTACCACCACCACCACCACCACTTTTGCCAGAGCAAATGCCCTTAAGGAAAGGAGCGACAAAGGGAGTTAGAGGGAACAATGAGGCCAAACAAGCGTTATTTATCTTGTCTAAGGCCTTACAACACGCGGCGCTTGGCTTTCCAAAATTGGTCCATACGTCCGTCAAGCACACCGCACCCTTGGTCGCGATTTGGGCACATTTTTGTGGATCAAATGCCTCCGGAGTTAATGGTCTACTAGCCTTTCCTGGTTGGAAAGTTAGTAAAATGCATGAAATTAGAATGAAAGTCTTGAACATTGTGAATTTTTTATTTTTAATTTGAATTGTTCTGGTACAAGTTTATTTCTACGTTGATTATGCATTGATTTATAGGGCATGTTTCTTTGAGGGTTTCAATTGTGGTATTCTTTGAAACAGTTATGGATTAATTACTATAGGGTTGTTACTATTTCTTGGTAATTAACTTGGATACAATGTGTTAAATCCTAAATTGATGTAACAGATGTTTGATCAAAGGTTAAAAAAAACGTCTTTTACTTAAATTAATACTCTCTTTGTTCCGGTACATGAATAGTTCACATCTGATTGAGGCCATTTTCATCCATTCACTCAAGTTTCGTCCATATATTTTACTTAAATCTTAAATTTTGTATGAAGCCTATACCTTGACTGCCAAAATGAGAAAATCTTCATACTCAATTTTGTAATTTTAATGCTCAAGTTATGGAGCTTTAATGCTCTTTTGTGTGTCAAATAAGGCTTAATGTCAGCACATACAAGAGAAAAGTAGATTTGAACTTGTGACCTTGCTATTGTTACAATATCTCAGTCATAATTATGGCAAAGATCTCTTCAGCATGTCTAAATTAATGATATCCGTCTCTAATATCATAACTAGGGGTGCAAATGAGCCGATTTGAGTCCGAGATCGAATGGGCTTGGAATCGACTTGGAATTTTCCGAGCTTAAAAAGTTAAAGCTCGGAATCGGCACGATTAGACTCGAGCTTGGTTTAATCTTTATTTCTCTTATTTTCTTTAACTTTTAAATCAAATTAATTATAAATATATTTTAAGAAAAATGAATATACAGTACTTATCAAATATAATAAAAATACATAAATGTTAAAATAATATTTTATTAAAAATAAAAACAATTTTAAAATACCAAAATTAAATAGTAATACAAATAAAACGAGCTTAAATGAGCTTCCGACCTGCTATTAAGCTCGGAACCAGCTCGAATTTAATTCACCGCGGCTCGAAATTGATTCTGACCGAGCTGATTTTGAGGCTCTACGAGCTAGTTGTCTAAACCCTAACCATAACTATAGATTGTCTAAACCAAACTTTAAGCTGGTAGTTGACGCCAAATTTATAATTTAGGTCTAGTATTTCACAAATCCCAACAATGTTAGTAATCTAGGTTGTCCTTATTCTCACCGTATATTTACTCCCTCCATCCCGATCATTATTAGTATTATTAGTCTGATTTTTTTCAAACAAAGATAACGGATGTAGTAATTCGCTCGACTGAAATTACCGTTGGAAGAGGTGGCCTTTTGTAGTGTCTGTCTATTTACTTGTGTTGTGTTTATGGTGAATAGTTGGTCTGATCTTTATTAAGCTGGACATATTCGCCTAGAGATTAAAAGAGATTAATTAACACCTCATTTTAATAGATGGAATAAGCATTTGGCTAGTTCATAGGCATTCTGGCGTTGTCTATTTAATCCATAACCCGTTTGGCCGTCTTATAAGACCGTACGAATATCTTTGTAAACAATAATTTCTGTATCACGGAAATAGTTACTCTTTAATTTATAATCACATTCCTTTATCTTTGAAATAATACGAGTATTATTTCTTCCTTTATCCAGTTTATTTTTTGGCTAATTGATATTGTCCACTTATTAATACGTTCATTCTGATTCTCTTGTTTAATTAATACGAGTCTTTTTGTTAGATTTCTTTATTTAATTATTTCGAATTAATCCGGTTTCTCTTTACCCAAAAAAAAAAAAGTTCATTCTTAACAATTTATCCGTGTACCATGCACTCCATATCTAACACAATATTCCTTCAAATTGTTTCAAATAAAACAATAATCCGAACGAAAATTATTACAATCACCTCTAATTGAGCTAGAATATATATTGATTAGGGTAATCCTGGCCTTTAATCACTAATATTCATGCCATTGACTATGAGCCGTAAAACCGTAATGGACGTAACCCGGCTAGACATGCAAACCCTTATGCCTTAGGTGGTGGGGGAGTACCGGCAATTGGTGGGAAGAGAGGAAAAGGGAACCTGCCTGCACCACCACCAGCTGGTGGGGCAGGGAACGGGAAATATGGAAATGGAAACGGAAATGGAAATGGAAAACCACCAGTACCAGTACCACTGCCACCACCACCACCGCTAGGCATAGAACATAGATTTTTAAGAACAGGACCTAAAAATCGCAAAGTTGGGAACAAATTAGGCAAACAAGAGGCTTCAATCTTCTCCAACGCCTTGCAACACTCGGCGGTCGGCTTTCCAAATTTGTCCCATTGGCTTGTCAAGCATACCGCGGCCTTTTGGGCGGATTTGGCGCATTTTTTATGATCAAATGATTTTGGAGTTAGGGTTCTTGAGGCATAATTTGTTTGGAGTAACAAAGTTATGCATGAGATAAGAATCAAACTCTTATACATTGTGAATAATTCACTAAGGTAAGTACTTAATAATTTTCGATTCGGTTTGATTTGGGTTGAGTGTGAAAGTTCATTCATATGCATGGATTTATAGTAGAATTTTTGTAAGAAAACTGTTCTTTGAGATAGATTAATTAGAGTTCTTAATTGGTAATTTGTGTATGAATCCGTTCTTTGTTGTAATGGGCGTTTCAAATAGGTTAATTAAATAAGATTTTGATTTAAATGAGTTAAAATTTTCAATAATGAATACAACTCGGTTCAATAATAACACGCATTTTCAACTGAATAACCCGCTTTTTTCAACTGAATCTAAATACAACTCGGTCCAATAATTACAGTAAGAATTGTAAGCAATAAATTAGGATAAGTTGTTAATTATTGACTTCATATAAGATAATTCACGAACAAAGAATTTTTGAGATCTTTTCTATGCTACAATTTCTAAATTAAATAGAGAGCGGTTTCCTATTGTCCCGTCTAGAAGCGGTTACTAGACAGGTCACTTCATGTCGGGCTTGACCAGGCTCACTCGATTGTCGCCCGAGCCCGACCCATAACTTTAAATATTGATATTTTTTCTTTTACAGGGACGGGCTGGAAAAGTTTGACTCAAGCTTAAAACTAGGGAGGAGACAAGCAGGGCTAGGCTGGTGATGTAGGATGATGGATTGCCATTTTTCGTCCCATTGAGACGGGTAAGGTCGTATCAGACTAAGTTGACCCGCATTGTTGGCTACCTCTAGTCCCATCCTTGAATTTCCAAATTAAGACTTTTAATACAATCATGAATCGTGATATGGACTCATAGTGGCCAATCAAAAACTCAAAATACATGGCACTTAGCCACCAATCATCTAACTAGATAGAATTAACGAGTCATGAAAGTTTCTTTTTCTGTTTTTCTTTGACCAATAAAGAGTCACAAAAGTTGAGACTTCAATACTACAACAATTCTGTTGTGCGATATTTTTTTAGTCACAAAATGTGATTACTATTTACTTTTAAATGATAATTATTTATCAAAAAGTGGTCACTTTTTCTCGGTTTATAGTAGAATTTAGGTCCATATTATGTTGAAGTTGAATGGAATTGACACTTGTTGACTCAATGTATGACCAACGACCCTGTCAAGTAGTCAAGCCGTCAACATGAGGTTGAAATTCAAAATGTGTATGTCAAAGCCTAACAACATTGTCTATTGTCCATCTCTAATTTTGGACTCGGACAAAGGGACCTTTACTTTTTGAAAGGGTTAGAAAAATACTTGTCCTCAAGGGTAGTTGGAGTTCGGGTTCTTTGTCTCACTTTCGTGAATTAGTATATTATCAAGATTATATATAATTAAGACGAAGCTAGTTTAGAGTAAACGAGTTTGCAAGCTTATATAATTGTATTCATTTAGTTGTGCACTAGATAGACTATTCTCGAGTCAAGTTAACTTAGGAATTTAATTTCTCATATACTAATATTTCATGTTAGATAACAAAGATATCTTAGGTTATTTGTAGTTAAGACTGGGGGTATCAATGTATCGTAGACGATAATTATCAATTCTTTTAAGGTAATTATTGCTTGACTACAATTCATTCACATTCAAATTACCTATAATGATTTAGCTCGAATATCGCCTGCTTCAATATTAACCCGCGTCAAGCCCTCGTGACCTAAAATGTACCAAAACCAGATGAAGACAGGTGAGCTTACTGAACTAAAAATAAATATAACCAAACTTAAACTAGGGGTTGCCATAAAACAAATTAATAATTGATCACCTATTAAAGATCCTAATTCAAATCAAGTGAACGTTAAGGTCGAATTTTGTAGGTCGTTTTTATAACAGCTCAACCCCAAACATAGACCAAAGTAACCATCCACATTAACTAATAAGGCTTTATCAACTTCATTTACTCCCAATGTCTCACTCTGTAAAACCATGATTATCCGGCCAAGATAATTGAGGCATTACCATCTCGGTTGCCCGAGGTAGTGATTCAAAACTCCAATAAAAGAACATTTTATTAATAATATAAGTTTAATGATTACAAATAACATAAATAATAAATACAACTCATCTAATACGACCTCTAACTCATGTCTACTACTCGACTCCAATCTCGAAATGCGGCCTCAAATCTCGTATGCAACATTAACCTGCAATCACCTGCTCCCCATATGATCGAAAATATCATATGGATCGACACAGGCCACCCCGAAAATAGGTGACAATTACACAGACACACAACACACCAGTTTCAATAAATAATATGAGACACCACATACGAAATGTGATTATGCAATATAACAATGAAATGTACGTGATATGACCTCCAACCACACCATACCGGTACCGGGACACACCCAGACGTACCCAACCACACCAAACTGGTACCGGGACACACCCAGACGTACCCACAACCCGGTGACGGCACCGCAGCACCGCCCACCAAAAAAGCCGGACCGCAGCCCGTAAAAAGGTACTCCAGACACACCGGTAGTACCGGGCCCGAGAGCGACTCAGATCCCCTGCCAGACGACATGACTCAACCTCACGTGTCCCTCCATAACTCAAGCCATTAATGTGCACATCCCTCTTGGAGTAGGAAGCTCCAAGAGACAACCTAAGCGGAAGACGGTCTCCCAACCGCCTTCCGTCACCAATACAATCATCATACCACCGCCATCAACCTCCAACAAAACATGAGATATAAGAATGCAACTATAACACAATGCCGATAACAATCTCGTATCCGACACATTACCAACATACCATGATTTAACCACATGTCCAAGAGTCAAGTTCCCAAGTCAATCACAGCCAATGTCATACGAGACACAATTCCGACTCATACATAACTCAACATCGACCTCAATTACCATGTGAATGCAAGACTAGTCACTCATTTTATGAAATCAAATGATAAATGCACACAAAACCTATCTATAATACCGAAACTGAGTAGGATTAGCCTACCTTTTAGCATTCTTCAACAAGCTACACAAATCCAATCGATTCCGTCTCATAAAACCGCTCCATCCTATACAATAATCACATAATAACTATCACAATACATCCTATACTACCATACTAAGCAAAACCCCTTATTAGTACTCACTAATTACTCATTAATCTAATTAAATTCATTAATTACCGAAATATATAGAAAACCCCAAAAGTTAGGGTTAAAGGAGATGTTTAGATCTACTTACAAAGTGAAAGGATGGTGAGTGAGGTGTGTTAATCTTCAATCCAAGCTTAAACTCCATAGTAATATGTTTGGGATGACTTTAGAGGGAAGGGAGAGAGTTTAGAAAAAATGGGAAGAATGAGAAATGAATTAGGGTTAGAGGATGAAACACGATTTATTGCGCACTGACAGTGTCACTCGGTCGAGTGAGCGGTTCACTCGACCGAGTTCCACCTACTCGGTCGAGTGTGCCGATCACTCGGCCGAGTCAACTCTACTCGGTCGAGTAGACCACCTACTCGGCCGAGTCAACCCTACTTGGTCAAGTAGACCACTTACTCGGCCGAGTAAACCCTACTCGGTCCCCCGCTAGCTCACTCGGTTCATTTCGAATCTTCACTAGGTCTAGTCTAAGGTCCACTTGGTCTAATATAAGGTCAAATCTTACTCTCGCACGGCTCTCACGCATCCCAAGGCTTCTCGTACGGATCCCAAAATATCCGGGTATTACACACTCAATTGTTGTCCTTTGTCTTTTGCACGTTTGCCAATGCTCATTTCATCCGAAAATATCTTTACTTACATAAGTGAGAAAATTATAAATTTTTGATAATCTTAACGAACGCATTAAGACGAATCAAACAAGATCGCTCATGACTATATTTTGTGTTATATATTTATTTTAAGAATTCTCTTCCTTTATAAATAGTGTCTAAAAAATAAAGGATAACAATTAACGAAAAGAGTAATATCACCATTCACCAATCACCAGTTCACCACCATGTCCAAAAGTCTTTGCAAATTGAGCCAATTGAAAGTGACAATACCTTGATTATTTGGATTCTAAAATTGGTGCCACGTGTGTGGACAGGAGAGGACAATAGCCCATCCTACGTGGACCATTTTTCCGGAATGAACTACTTTGCCTCTTCTCCACGAGTTTATTAGTCTAAAACGACGCGTCCGCTATCCAGTTGTCCTAGCACGGGGTGAAAATTTTGTCAACGCAGTTATTAGATAACTACCAAGCACACCTACGAAAAAAATATCCATATAAAACCGTTCTACATAAAACTCACCCGAAAATTACGCCCATATATATAGTTGTGCACTTTTGCTCTATGATAACCCGTCATATACAAGCAGTAAAAAATCTCGAGTATAATGAACGTTTCAATTTTTTCATTGCCCACAAAACCAGCCAAAAATAAGTAAACAATTCCTTTCAACAAACAGTTAAATATTCATAATAAATCTTTGAGAATCCTTCATTTCCCATCATTATTATTTAACTGATTAATCATTATTTTCATTTATATACTAAATTCAATTGCTTAAGTTTGAAGGTTCATCAGATAAAGCTGTTGCTGTGATTCTACAGTACGTTTTTAACAACTTTTCTCCCTTTACAATCTTCCTTCCTTTTTATTAACATTTTATTCAACTTCATATTACCGTATTGGGAAATTAACATCAATCTCTCATGCGCAACAGAAGCGAGTTGCAACCAACCAACGAGTAAATCGCTACGATAGTAGAATGGATGAAACTCAAGGTGGATCAAATGTTTTGCCTCCTTTTCTTACAAAAACTTATGAAATGGTGGATGATCATGCGACGAACTCCATTGTTTCGTGGAGCTCGAATAATACGAGCTTTGTTGTGTGGAATCCTCCTGAATTTTCAAGGGATTTGTTGCCCAAGTTCTTTAAACATAACAACTTCTCAAGCTTCATCAGACAGCTGAATACTTATGTAAGTTAAGTTCGAGATTTCACGAGCACAAATTCTCATATAAGACGGTTTCACAAGGTATATATGAGAAGCTTTCATGACTAATGCTTTTCTGTTGTTGTTGATTTTCCTTGTTTAATAGGGTTTTAGGAAGGTTGATCCGGAACAATGGGAGTTTCAAAATGATGATTTTATAAGAGGGCAGCCACATCTGTTAAAAAACATTCATAGACGAAAGCCGGTTCATAGTCACTCCATAAGTAATCCCCGTGTACAGGTTAGCTCTAATCCTGTAACTGAATCCGAAAGGCAGAAATATAAGGATGATATTACACGGCTAAGACATGAAAAAGAGCTGCTTGTTTTGGAGTCGCGAAGGCAGAAGCAAGAGGAGCAGGGGATTGAGTCAGATTTGCGGAATTTGAGGGAGCGGTTGCAGTACATGGAACAATGGCAGTTAAATTTAGGGTCTTACTTATCGGGTATATTGCAGAAACCCGACCTTGGAACCATTTTGCCTCAGTTAGAAAACTATGGTAAAAAGAGAAGGGCTTCTGGACCGGACCAATTTAATCGCGAAACAAGTGATGATGATACTATGAGTAGTAGAAGAACATTGGATTTAGATTTTGCATTTTTGGAGAAGCTCGAATCCTGCTTAGTTTTTTGGGAGAATCTTGTGTATGAAGTCGAAGATGAATGTGTGCATACGAGTTCACCGTTGGAGTTGGTTGAATCCACAACTTGTTCCGCGACCCCTGCAATCTCTTACACTAATCTTAATATTGATATCCCATGCGCTTTGCCGAGGAATGCTGTGAACTCTGAACTTCCTGCAACTGCTGAAATTGCATCAACAGCGCCGCCACAAAGAGTAAATGATGTGTTTTGGGAACAATTTTTGACCGAAAATCCGGGTTCTTCTGATTCTGAAAAAGTGGAATCAGAAAGTAGAGAACCCGCAGCGAAGGAGAAAGATATTAGATTAATAGATCATGACAGACAGTGGCGGAATATCAGACATACTAGTAATCTTGCTGACAACATTGGGCAGCTTACTTCAGCTGGTAGAAGCTGATTTTCGGATAACAATTTTTTTTTTTTTGCGACATTGTAATTTGTAAAATTATGGTACTTGATTAATTCTCACTGTTCATTTTATTTTAGAAATCAAATGTACATTTAACATCTTAATTAATTAAATTCTTGAATAATTTTTACTTTTCAAAATGAGCCATTAAACTGTCCGCACTTTATCAGGAATCAAACTGCATGACCGGGAAAGTTACTCAAATGATCAGTAGTACGCTTGGGTGCGATTGACCCTTCCCTTATTCCGCCTTGCAAGAGATTCTAAGGTGCATTCATTCTCACATGTTTACTCAGAAAGGGGATTTTTATCGGCTAATAATCCTACCCAGCTCAAATCCGGTCTAAACCAGATGACGCACTTGTATATTCTCGAAAATCCAAAGCAGAACATAAACTTTTATGATTCCTTGAGTATGATTTAGTGTGAATGGCATTTATTCCAAGATGATTGAAGACTCTATATAAGGGCCCCCTCTTCATAATACCCTTTACTTAGTTCTAAACTACTACTACTAATACAAATGCAAGCCTGTGGGAATTAAGACGGGCCTTTTCTGTCTGAAATTAAGACGGGAACGGGAAAATGCACCAGCATTTTTGCCTAGGAAAATATTATGCCATACTTCTTGTTCTATCACTTTGTACATTAATGATGTTATGTGGAAGTAGTGGAGAAGAGTATGTTTCAGCTGTCGGCGACCCAGGGATGAAAAGAGACGGTTTACGATTAGGTTTGGAATCATGGAATCAATGCAATGAGGTTGGTGAGGAAACTCCACATATGGGTAGTCCTAGAGTTGCTGACTGCTTTGATCTCTACAAAGCTTCACCTCTCAAAACTACTGGTTAGTAACACTTGATCTTCTACTCATATTTTATCGACTGACCCGAGACCCGAACATAACAACCTGACTTGTTCCTGTCTATTGAAAACCGACACTTGCTAACCCATAAATGACGCAATTTGATAGGACTGAATATGTGCAGGAAGGCAAAAGTGTTCCCTTTGTGATCTGATGCCATATGCAGTAGTCCATCGAGTAACCGAGGACGATAACAAGCTAGGACTAGGACAACCATTTCCAGGAGGAGATCCAAGGGCACTTACAAACATAGACCTCTATGCTCCGACGAAAGAGCTATACTTGGCCTCAAAATGTGAAGTACAAGACACTCCTAACCCATGGCATTTCTGGATGATCATGCTCAAGAATGGTAACATAGACCAAACCACAGCCCCATGCCCAAGAAACGGCCTCCGAGTCATGGCTCAACCTAACCAGCCCTCCGATGGGTTTCCCTGCTTCGGAAAAGGGTGCATGAACCACCCATCAATCGTTCATAACTACACGACACTGCAAGGGTATAACAGGACTACTCTTCGAGGAAGCTTCTACGGTTCCTGGGATGTGGATGCTCCATTTAGGTTTCAGTCGGTTGGGAATGATAATACTTCGGCTTATTCGGTTAACTGGGAGAAGGATGTTGGTAATGGGAGTTGGGTTTTCCACCATGTTCTCAAGACATCCGAAAAGTATCCATGGCTGATGCTTTACTTGAGAGCTGATGCTACTCATGGATTTTCTGGGGGATATCATTATCCTTCCAGAGGAATGTTAAAGATTGTAAGTAAATTTTCGAGTTTTCTATTTTATTTTCACGTTTTTCATTTTATTTAGTTCACCATTATAATGTCATTTCTTCATTCCTGCATTGGAACTTCTGATAAAATTTTGAGCTAAATTTCCTAGTATAGAAGTCGATACAAATTTACGACCGGGAGACGTAAATTACTACTCAATTAGACCTTTATATTTTTCAAGCAGTTGCAATATTAATATATGCAATATATTCGCAATGTAGATACCAGAATCGCCGAATTTTAAAGTGAAATTCAGATTGGAAGTGATTAAGGGAGGCGGTCCATTGAGTCAATTCTATCTAATGGACATAGGCAGCTGCTGGAAGAACAACGGCCAACCATGTGACGGAAATGTAACTTCAGACGTTACAAGATACAACGAGATGATCCTAAACCCGAGTGTTCCTAGTTGGTGCAACTCCGAAAGTCTCCGCTTCTGCCCGCCTTACCACACATTCTCAAATGGGTCCAAAGTTCATCGAAACGACACTGACCACTTCCCTTATGGAGCATATCACATATACTGCACGCCAGGAAACGAAAAATATCTAGAAGAGCCTGTTAGCTATTGTGATCCCTTTAGTAATCCTCAACCTCAAGAAATTGTGCAGATTTTACCTCATCCTGTTTGGAGTGAATACGGGTACCCAACTAAACAAGGAGACGGGTGGGTCGGTGATCCGAGGACTTGGGACTTGGATGTAGGGAGGTTGTCTCAGTCACTATACTTCTATCAGGTACTCTTATTTTGCGACCGGATTTTTTCACACTTTCTTTGTGCTAATTTTTACACTAACTAATTTCACTCGAAAAATCCTTCTGTCACTCAATTTTGAGAGGATATATCACTGTACTAGCAAAATTTGAGTGGCAGAAGGGATTTCCGAGTGGCATTAGCACCGCCCTAACATTCTATTTCCTAGCGTTGATAATTTTTACATTTTGGATAAACAGGACCCTGAAACACCTCCAGCTACGAGGCAGTGGACTTCTGTAAACATAGGAACTGAAATTTTCAAGGCTCCTAACCAAGTTGCGGAATGGACCGTTAGCAACTTCAACATCCTAGTCCCTAAACAGTAAACTGAAAAAGCGCCAAGCAGTTAGATCAACAGGTAAAAGGTTATCAAGCCAACTTCAGGTTTTGGATTGTCGTCCATGCAGTCGTACTCAACTCAAATCCAAACTAAACACGGTAGTAAATGTAAATAGAGATGAATTCCACTTATTATATTGCCGGAAAAAAAAATTACACGAAACTTTCTAGTTCCGACTTCCGAGGTTACATTCATGAATAGTAGAATACTACCCTAAGTCAGATGATCAACCTCATAAAGTTATCCCCTGTTCAAAGAAAAGACTATTTCTAATGCCATAACTGAAGGTTCATAACTTACAAGTGAAAAGCGCGAAAAAATAATGGAAAAGAGGAGAAAAAATTGTGGAAAAGACGGAAAAATGGTGGAAAAGGGGGAAATGCTAACGACAGCAACGCTACATACAATATGATATGCCTAGGAAAATGAAAACAAATTTATTAAGACTATATGACTGCTAAGATTGAACTTACAAAGAAGATATTGGGTTGATCTGACAATAAACTTGTGAATCTTGGGATCCATAACGAGACTACCTTGGAGACCTCGATGATAGACATTTTCCGCATGATACGAGCTTCAGTAGTGTGTGAGGTCTTCGTGTCCGAACCTTTAAACGAGATACCTGCGGACACATATCCGTGCAAAAAGAAAAACATTAACCAAAACGGGGTAAAAACAAAAGGCTACATTTGAGCAACTTATGTTTTAACCTAAGGTTTGGATTATGTCATCAACGCCTCATCGAGTAAATGAGCTGATCTAATATCCCTAAGGCCCCAATCCATTTTCGGTTTCCAAGTTCTATCCGTCTCCCTTAATTTCCATGCTTTGTTGATATCAACATATGCTTATTCTATGCATGTTAGCCAACCACAACTCTTTCGGGAGTTAGACTTGTGTTGGTTCGTCTCCCTTTACTTCCCTAATCTTAAAAGTTCATTGCATCCATAATGATAAGCGAAGTTGGTCACATTACCTTCCGTCGAGGTGTTCGAGATGTTTTCCAGCACAGCAAACTTCGGGATCTAGACTCCAACCTCCTGAAAAGTTTGGAACTTTAAGCATTCGCTATATAGAGAAATAAATGATAAGTACCCCCATAAGGTCCGACGAGGTAATGCATTATTGGTTTATTTTCAAGGTGAATATAGGATACAAAGGTTGAACAAAAAGTAATTTCTAGGACGTTCTCCGGTTCTCCCTTCATCCCCAATTCTATTGTCGACACTTCCTCGTTAACCAATCCCCCATTTATATTGTCCTCATACAGTCTCATACAAGCCTGAAAACTGAGATTCTTCAGCGGAAAAATTTTGAATTTTTGATACGTATATCAAGTATGAAAATTATGCACAGGCGGTAGGTATATAAGATGATCTCAAGTTTGACTTTAAAAGACATGAAAAACTACAAGAGAGCTCTCTAAAGGCAGAAGATTTTCGAACTTTCAGCCTGAAATATGCTATCTCCAACAAACACCCACGAAACTAGACCTGGCAAACAAGTCATTTGGATCTGGTTCTTGACAAGCGACTACGAGGACCCTGTTATCTTGTCATTTTTTGGGATACAGGTCATATCTGGTCGTTTATGAGTCAATAATTAAGGGTTGGGTCTTTTAGGGTCCATAAAGTTACAGATTTTTGTTTCAAACTAGTTATTTCAGCCTTTCAGATATTTTAAAGTCAATTTGAACTGGAGATTTTCAGACCGGATATGGATTAGGTCAGCCGGGTTCGCATCAGATTAGCTTTGTCCAGTATGTCAGAGCATAAAAAATTGGGAAGATACGTCATCTAGAATAATGGTAGCAATCTAGCAGAATACTCACAGATTCTCTTGCTCTAGCTTCTCAGCAATCGATACTGCCTTGCGTCTAGTCCATGCGTTATGTTGTGTAGATCCTTCTGCATGTTGAATTACATGGGCAAGAGAAACCTTGCCCTTTACCAAGCTTCGGCACTGATTTTGTTCCCAATTTCTTCCCGTCTCATTAGCTCGTGCATCTCGGAGACCCCTCTTCTCTGACTGCCCATGTATATCAACATGATCACCGAACTTTTGTTCCCTGGGAGAAGCTTCTAGTTCAACAATTTCACTGGTTCCAGTATTAACCCTGCTTCCTCTTCTGAAAACAGAACTTTCAGAGTTTACATTCATCTGGGTTGACCCACTCTCGGCTGTTGGCAGAACAAGTGGTGTACGACCCGCTAATCGGACATTTTCTTGGGATTCGCAACTTATTTCGATTGTCACTTGAGACCCCAGTACGGATTCTATTGCTTGTATTAGATAAGGCCTCAACTTTTCTGCCTTAGATTTAGTCTGGGGTGAGCTGAACATCAACTGCACGGTTGGAGCTGCACGAGGATATCTTAATTAGAGAATCAAAGTAAATAAGCACGAGACACCAAATAAAAACCCCTCTGTTGAATCCTCGGAATACTCGATAAATTTGCAGACCCCTTGAAACAAAGAATATACCAAGTACATGGACGAAATCAATATAAAGACGAAAGAGTACCTGCACCATAACTGACGGAGATCAACTTCCCTTCTTGATACATGAACTCCTTCACACAGCTAATTTCAATATTCTCCAGCACCTCCAACCAAATATCTTCAATTTCCGTGATACCTTTACCACTGCCTAGCTTTCTACCGGACACCCTACTACCTTCCTGAGCACCACTAGGGCTCCCGCCGTGCTTCTTACGGACCCCACCATCAGTTGATAAACGTCTCCCACTATTAGACACCTTGCCACGGTCCAAACTACTTTTCCTGGTCACGACCCTTCCATCATATAGGGCCAGTGGGCTATGGTTGAAACTCGTATCTTCAGCAGATGAACTAGGAAGTAGATATTGTCGGTCAGGAGCAAGTTGAAGTAATGCCGCCGTTAGCCAAGTTAGTTTATCGTTGGACATTCTCAGCTGCTTCTCGGCTTCTGAGAGTGTTTTTAGAGCTTGACGGAGTTTCTCCATGTCTTCTTTTGACACTGGAAGGTAAATGTTTTTTGCATGAGTCGCAGCAGTTTAGAAATAACATTCAAAGAAAACAACTACGACAACACACCAAATGAACTCCTAACCAGCTTTAGTTTTGGGACATTAGAGTACTTTTCAACAGCTATGTTACATGTACGAGTGCCGGGCTCATCACGACTCAATCGTAGATGACACTACTAGGAAGTTAGAAAATATGAGTACAATTGTTTCACTTAACAGGCCAAAACATATCAAGTCTTACTTGGTTGTCGCCGAAAAAATTTCCTTCTCCGTCTTTCCCTGGCAAAGTCGTAAGTGCCAGCAAGAATATCAGTTATAACAGTCGCCAACTGGGACATCAATGCCAATGGCTCAACACCGCTTTCCATGATTTCCCTCAAGTTCTTAACAGTATTCACTGTGTCAGCAGAAAGAGCCAAATCAAGTAGATCTACCAATTTATCATCAGAAATCAAACCAACCTGAAAAAGAAAAATCGCACTTTCTGTAGAGACTTCAAAGTAGAGAGACAGCGCAAGTATCTCATATGCCTATCTTGTCTTTTACCCGTATGAGCATGCACATTTAAAGTCAAGTAGTTGACTACAGCCAGATTCTCAAAGAAACGGTGGTGGAAAAACAGAGGAAAAGTATTGATATAAATAACAAATGGCACTTCCCCAAGCAGTATCTCAAAAGGAAACTAATGTCGTGTGTTTTCGAAAATAATCTTTCCCTGCATTCTTACAAAGTGTAATACAACCGATCATTCCAAACAGTTTCAGTAGCTTTCATAATAACACTAACAAACATACGAAAATAGAGGTGATCAAAATTTCCAGTAAGAAACAACTATGATAACCATGCCTTTTTAATTAAGGAACACCAAGAGACACCCAAGTACAAAAGATATCATAGAGGTGGCGCCTCTACAAAAATGTTCCGATACCAATTTTGAATTCTGAAATTATGTTTCCTCACTGAACTGAGCATAAACCAATCAGTTCTGAATCTAGCAAGACTAGTCGTTTACATCAAGAAGAAAGTCTACAACAAAAATTCAGAATGAATCACACATTCCAACTGTTAACAGGGGTAATTAGGTGTACGCAAGGTTACACTCAAAAACACATGAAACAAGATTATTGACAGCAAAAGCATTACACTTGCAAAAGGCTCTCGTTTATAGTTGGGACGGGGTAAGATGTACACAACCTTTTCCCACGTGTTAAAATAAAAGCACATTGGATTACCCCCGGCTCCTAGGATGTACTCGCCTTCAAATATTACATCAATTGTAACGAGCAACACCGTGCAAATATAACTGATGATTATCACAATTAACATCCAAGCATTGACCCATTTTTTATAGTAAGATTATATTTAAAAGAAGCCAATTATGGAACCCAAAAGATAAGAACAAGGGGTGATACAAAATATTGATACCCTTAAATCAATATACTTGTTCAAAGATAGCGACATGCAAGGGCCAACAAGTTTTAACCACAGTAAGATAAATGTTAGTGCCAAACTTACCAGTTCCTGAACAAGGGTCATAGAGATTCTTTGCCCCAACAAGCTTAGTTGTTCAAGAGTCATCTCAGCATCTCTCAAAGAACCATCAGAACGAGATGCAATAAGCTTTAATGCCTCTCTGTCAATCTCTAGACCTTCTTTAGTAGCTATCCACTGTAGAGCATATATTATATCCGCGTCTTTCAATTTGGGAAAGAAAAACTTCTGGCACCTAGATATTATAATATGCGGTAAAACTTCAAGACTAGAACTTATGAGGATAAACACCACACGTCTGGGTGCTCGGTCGATTACTTTAGATATAGCACCCCAACAATCCGTTGAAAGAGATTCACAATCATCAAATATGAATACCTTATATTGTGATTGTTGTTGGGACATCGCCATACTGTCAAGAAGATCCATCATGCTCTCAAAGTCAAAATTACTGACTGGACCAACTTCTTTTATGTTTCTACTTTTACCCATATCATGTGAAACACAAGACCCACAAAAACCACATGGTTTTGGGTGTTCTGGTGACTGACAGTTTAAAGCTCTGGCAAATATACGAGCCGAGGATGTTTTCCCGGTTCCATGGGGTCCATAGAAAACATATAACAAACCCACCTTTCTCCGAACTACAGCATTAGAAAGAGCTTGCGCAACCAAGTTCTGGCCAACCAAATCCCTGAATGTTCTTGGCGTGTATTTCTGAGTCAAGTTCTGATGTCTACCATGATGTCCCCCTTTCGACTTGTGTTGACCACCTGACCTTACATCAGAAGCAAGGTCAGAGTCAACATCATGCTTCAAAAGGCTGTCAGCAAATATGCCTAGCTCCCCAGAATAATCGTGGGCCCACGCACCATTATCAGAGCTCCCTTGTGATCCAAACCCATCAGGCAGTAAGGGCAATGCCTCAGAATTAGATTTACTATAGGAGCTTGACTGATCTGATGCTTCATTCAAATCAGAAACATCTCGTCGCTGGGACATTTGACCGCCTTTTTTTAATTTTGATTCAGACAAACCACATGATAAACTTCTACCTGCCATGTCAATGAATGATTTACCTCTATCATGGATTCTTGACCAATTAAAAGGTATTCCACATCCATTACGTGGGGCCCTTGGAACATTTTGCCCATCTAAGTTATCATCTCCCTCTTCCATGGGATGCCTTTGTTGGATTCTACCTTTCACCGATGAATTTGAAGCCACCGATAATTCCTTTTGAACCCTGCCATCCCTTGGGCCGGCAGAACCGGTTGTTCTTTTTACCCTACGAAACTTGCGCCTGTTCCCCCTATTAAAACCGCTGCAGGACCCACGAACACTTGGTTTCCCTTCATCTAAACCCTTATTTTGTTGGGGGAGTCTCTCATTACGATGATTATTTGAAGACATCACGCCATCACTATCCCCCGGGATTTCACTCAACTGCTGAGATAAAGTCTTGGGGTTGGCCTCCTGGCTATAATCCCCCTTTACACTACTCTTTCGGCTTCTTCTCTCAGAAGTTCCCGAAAACCCTCGCAACAAATCTTCGCCATTCTCATCAAGTTGCGGACCTTGGTTACCACCAGATAGATCACTCCTTCGACTAGATTCTTTTTCTCTCGTCCTCCTAATGTGCCGGGTGCCACTCTTGCTGCTACGCTCACTCCCTAGAGTTGTTGGGTGATTAATACCCCCAATCTGAAAACTTTCAAACTGCGGGGAACTGCCCGATAGCTTCCTACCATCCCTTGAATCCTCAATACCAACAGAACGTCTACCATTTTCAACCATTTCACTATCCTTAGCAAGCAAATCAGCAACTGCAGGAGAATGCCAGGGTGGGGGACTAGCTGAAGGATCCCTAAGAGAACGAGATCTCTGAAGCACAATAAGGTCCCTCATGAGGGACCTATCATGTAATATGGGGCTATGTTTATGCATGTGGTTTTTCAAATGAATACAGTTAGTCAGATGTATATGGTTGCGTAGATGATCACTGATATCCCCATTAGCCTCCTTAAGAATCCGGTTTCGAACTGCTCTAGTCATGATCAATGCAGTAATGGATTTAGACTAACCAGGTATCCGAAATTAGAAAAACAAACCCCTAAATATGGCATTCTCATTAATTTCGACACCACCACAATCACAAATCTTCTAATTCATGTACTATACCACCCAGAAAACATGTGGTCACCCACCTCTTATATCACAATAATGGTAACACATTCATGAAACTAAATACCAAGCTCAATCATTCCACTCAAATTGATCTACTAACCACAAATCCGACACCAAATTTCACAAGTTTGCCAAACCCCGCTCCACCGCAACGTACAAACCATTAATTACTTGGAATTTCACTAAATTAGCATCCACCAACTTCATTAAAAAAAACTCATTTATGAACAAAAAGTACAAACCCATGTACCAAAACCAATTCAATTAAGCAATCAACTACTCAAAAAACTTATCAAGATTACACCTTTGCTCAAAAAACCGATCAATTTTCATCCCCACCTTGCTTCCTCAACCTGCAATACACCCAAAATAAACAATCATTCAAACAACTAAAATCTCACCTTTCAGATAAAAAAATTCACAACATTGAACTAAAGATACAATCTTTTGCCAAATAATCAAGCTTAGAACATACAAACACATACAATAAACAAAAACCATGTACAAAATTGGTGAAAAGCAATGAAAAATGCTCTGGTTAAATGAGAACTCTGGAAAACTAATCAATTTTTACCCCATCTTACTTCCTGAACCTGCAATACACCCCAAATAAACAGGCAAACAAAACTAAAGATACAATATTTTGCCAAATAATCAAACTTACAAGAAGCAAACACATACAAAAGCCAAAACCCATGTACAAAATTGATGATAAACTGAGAACAATAACGGATATGCCCGTTTTAAGAAAGACCAATTGACGAAAACAAGAAAAGTGAAGATAATCACCTGAATAAGAAGCAAAGGTGGTATAGATACAATATTAATCAATCTTAAAGAAGGATAAACCCGTCTTATATATATATATTCTTTTTCCTTGCTTTCACCACCAAAAAACTATACAATAAAGTCAGCAACCTCAGATCTCTTGTGTTAACTACTGAATCTCTACCTTTTTCACATGAATAATTTGACTAAAACAAAACATTTCTTTTCTTTGTTTTTCACATGAAAGTGAAAGTGATAGTGGCAAGTTGCAAGATTTAGGACAGAAACAGCCGTAATTATTGGATGAGACGGTCTTATAAACGATCTTTTTATTTAAAATAAAACGAAGGAAAAACAGAAACACAAAAACAAAAGAAGGTGTTGGGTTTTGCAGAAGAGTGAGTGTAGTGTAGTGCAGTGAAGTGAGGTGGGGTCTAAATGGGGTCCACTAAAATTCAGAAGCCACGTGGATTTTTGCATCCTAGCCGTTTGATTATTTGTGGGGTCCATGGCTAAGTGGGTCCGTGTCTTATAGGGCTAGGACTAGGTGACTTGTTGGTGCAATGGTGCTAGATGCAATTTGGAAGGCAGTATGTAGGGAGGGAGGGGGGAAGGTGATTGATTGATGGGATTGAGAGATTATTGGATTGCTCCAAAATTCCAAATTTTAGAATCTTTATTTACCGTACATCAAAACTTTCATGAGATTGTAAGTTTGTTACCCAAATATTTGAGTTTTGAATAACTTATTAGGCAGCGTCTTTCTTGTTACGGACATTATCCGTCATAAGCTGAAAAAGGATAGTGTCCCTTTTACAATAAGGCAAGTGGGAGGGCAAGTGGGGGAGAAATGGAGTATCCGATGGATAATGTCACTTGCATATTGTGAGAGGGGCACTATCCGTTTTTACCTTGTGACGGATAGTGTCCGTCTTCAATGAGAATTTGTGAAATTGTTATTGAGTTTGGTGGTTTTAAATTTTAATAAGTTCACAATGGACGGATGTAGATAGGGGGTGACGGGAGTGTTTGGTTGGCTTCGTTGAAATGTACTGAAATAAATTTGATCATTTTCATTTTTTTGGTTTACTTATTTTAGAATAGAATTAAATACCTAATGCATTCTAACTCCACTAAAAGCCATTTGAATCTCATACTCAGCCTTTCATTTTAGATTCAAACTACATTCACCCCTTCCAAAAACTATAGTGAATCAAACAATTATTAAAGGAGGTATGGACTTACAACTACCAGTTCTGGTTCAGGTCAGATCAATTCTGGTTTGTAAGAGTTCGTGTCAGGTCATTTAGACTTAAGGTCATTTCAGGACAATTATTATCAAGTTATTTATGAATTATAATAATCAGTTTGCAACAATAAACATTTGGGCCGGTTATATTAGGCTAGGTCAAGATCTAGTCCTTGAGTTCAGGTGTCAGGTCGCTCAATTTTGCTAGGTTACTTAGAACCCCATACCCCCAAACTTTGGCAAATGGGTCAATCGGGTGGGGTGCGGGTAGGCTTAATCGGGTTCACGTCATTTTCAGAACTAGGGTCATATTGGGTCGGGTCGGCTTAATCCGGTTCACGTCATTTCCAGGTTTGTTATTATCAAAGTTATTTAGGGATAATGGACTGTGAAACAATAAACATTCGAGTCGGAACACAATAATCAGGTTAACTCAGGTCGGGACAGAAGGATCGGGTCAATTCGGTTATAGGTCAATCTTAGTTGCTCAGTTTGGGTGTCGAGCTAGGTACAGGTCGTGTTATTTGGGTCCTCAGGGGAAGGGGTCAATTTTGTCATTTGTTAATATTAAGTTATTTAAGGATAATGGACAGTGCAACAATAAACATTCGGGTCGGAACATAATAATCAAGTTAACTCGGGTTGGGACATAAGGATCGGGTCAATTAGGGTTATAAATTTTCGGAATTTTTAGCTAAAATTTCCGACATTTTTTCGAGTGTACCGTATATCATCACCACTTCGCCCCCCGTAAAACTTGAATCCTGGCTCCGCCACTGGGTATGGTCGAATAATTTGGGTCCTCGGGGAGAATGGGTCAATTTTGTCGGGTACATTTCATTTCTTTTTATGTTCTTGAACCAAACAACCCCTTAGAGGGAGTTGGGATTGAATAAGGTCATTTAAGTGATCCTGAACTGGTGCGATGAGGGATGGACCAAGTTGGCCTAGCTCCAACACATGACGTAGGGTCGTAGGCCTTACCTAGTGGCGGGTTGGGAAAGGTTAGGTCTAGGCGAGCTAAATCAATTTCATATTTTGTAGGTTTTTAGCAGGCTAGAGAGCCAGCAGGGTCAAGAAAGTTGAAGCCTGGCTCGGCTAAAATCACGACTTAGACGAGTGGTATAGAAGGTCAGGCTAGGTCGCATTTCTAATATCTCAAGAGAAAGTGTAAGGCTAAAATTGAAATTAAATTATAATCATCACACATTATTACTCAGTTTTAAGATAGTAAACGAATTTTGCAACGTGTGTTTTAGGAGCACACATTAGAAACTCAAATAAGACAAAAGTATGATAGTTAGTATTTCATCAAAATAGTAATATAATTTCAATTGTATATTCCATTCAAGTGCTTGAAATTTGTTTATTTATGACAATTTAGACAAAGTACATTATCTCCACTTTCCCATTAATTGACTCTTAATCTCTTAATTAGTACATGTCCTCCATAGTTTTGGATGGCTCTTAATCTCTTAATATATATTGTACTTCCATTATTACTCCATGTTAACATAGAAGATGCCATAAGTTATCAAAGATAGTAATTTATTGTCGGGAGGTGCATGCCATATGAAAATAATCATGCAAACTTCAAATATAATTTATACTCCCTCTGTCTCGGTCAATTGTTGTCATTTAATTTTAGAACAAAGTCCAAGCAAAGAGGAGGAAGTCAATTATATAAATAACAAATTGACCAAATTGAGTGTGAATGATCAAATTGCTCATCAAGTTCATTATTAAAATAAAAAGACAACAAATGACTAAGACATCCGAAAATGAATTAGGATAACAAATAACCGAAATAGAGAGAGTATAAATTTAAATAATTATGCAATAAGCTTTTAAGAGTGAGTCGAAACATGTAAGAATTTTTGTCCTAAAACTTATTTGTGTTACCCCATGATTCAAAACCTTGCTGTCAATACGATTATAGGAGGGGACCTAAAAGAGCATGAGGTTGTAATCTTAATAAAGCTGGTGAATTGTGATCTCGTTTTTTTTTGGTACGGCAGGAGTAAAATAGGTTGCACCTAAAATTTTGATAAATTGACAAGGCATATGATAGTGAGGTATCTTGGATAGATATTTCCAAATTCTAATTATTGGTAAATATTATTCAATACTCGTACTTTATTTTAACGTACATATAGAAAATTTCATTAGTTCAATTCATTGTTTAGTTTTTGTTGTCCTGTTATTGATAAAATGCAAAGGCTCTCGAAATTTCTGTTATGTCTTACTAAATTCTAGTCATATAGCTAAAACTACCGGGTAACACAATTATGAGCAACTTTATCTACCCTTTGCAATTTCTTGTTCCGTCACTGCACTGCTATAAAGTACATTGAAATTTGAAAGTTTGTTTTACCATATTCTAGTCAATGGATCAGAACTTAAGAGTAAATGCAATTAAAGAATAATTTACATTTATTTTATTTTAAGAGAGAAAAATAAAATAAATTTACGGACCCGAATATATATATAGAGAGAGAGTAGTAACTTTGAGATGTCATTGGATTCTCATCTCTCCATGGAGAACTTGAGAATAAACAACGTGATAGTCAAGAGGTGGATTAAGATCGGTGGGAATAACAAATGCGTGCATATCAATTATCAAAGAATAATAAAACTATAAAACCTGAGAGAATCTAGAAGCCATAAAATCACATCACGTGTTGACTTGATATCGATGGACCAACTTTTTTTTTTTTTTTTTTTTTTTTTTTTTTTTTTTTTTTTTTTTAAAAAAAAGAAGCAATTTAGTGAATTTTTAATGATTTTGTAAAACATTAATTTCTTCAAACAAAAGACTCGGATAAACTCTCTCTCTTAAAAAAAACTCTCCCTTCTCACTAGAAAACAAAAAACCCCTAATTCCTTTAATTGATCAGCCGCCTCTCCCTTTCACACACTTCTCCTTCCTCTTCTCCTACCCTTTCGCCGGAGATGGGTTCTTCCCTTGACCTGTCTCCGGCGACTGCGCATGTCTCTCCTCTTCGCTGACCTCCTTGGCTTGATCTTACTCGGTGTTTTCTTGTTGGATCTTGGTCCCGTCTCGTTTGTTCGACTGGCGTCGGTGTTTGGTGTCGTTGCTCTGAGACCTTTCCGCTCCTCCGTTCCGCTGTCCTATCATTGATGCTTTTGCATGCAGCCCAAGGGTGTTTCCCCTCTCCCTCGCCTCTTTCCCCACCCCTGGTAAGTTCCGTTTTCCTGGAGTTCGTTGGTGTTGTCGATGAGTATAGCTCATCTTGGTGTCGCTATCTTTTTATGTGGTGGTGGTTTTGGGACGTTTTGGTGTTTCCCCTTCCCCTCGCCCCTTCCCCCACCGATCGGTCCCAATTCCGGTTCTTTTAGTGTAGGTCTGTGTCGTTCTCTTGGTTGGTTCTGTTGCATGTAGGCTGATGGTCCTGGGGGGGGGGTTCGTTTGGAGTTTGGGTGTCTCATTGTCTTCTTTGGGTTTTGGTGTTTATTTGCGCCGTCGTGCATTTCATGGTGGGTCTGCTGAGTCCGCCGTTTTCTTTGTGTGGAGTGAGATCATGGTTGTGGGGTTTGTTTCTGTCTGTTTGAGGCGTGTTGGGTAGGGTGGAGTCGGGGATTGGGCTGTGTCGTTGGTTTGGGTCGGATGCGGTGGTTTCTTCTTTTAATTATGTTTGTTATTTATGTTTTGTACCTTTTATTTTACCGAATAATAACCTATTATAGGCTTATCTTACCGACTTCTCCATGGATGCTTGGGGTGTCCTGTCCCCTTGTCTATGGGTTGATTGCTTTAGTTGTCGGGTTAATAATGACATTTGTAGCTTTACATCGGGTTAGTGTTGTGCACATCTCTAACCGACCTTCAGAGATGGTTTTGGTCAGGGGGCTGTTCCAGTGGTTTTCCTTTTTGCCAGATATTTATTTGCTCGCGTTTCTGGGATACGAGATTCTTGTCCGTAGTGGTTGTGTTCCAAAGTGTAGGAGTTTTCTCTCCTTTGGAGACAGACTTTCCTGGTCTGTTTTCCGCCATCCCTTTCTACGTCTGTGTGGTGTAAGTGCACTTTGCTCTCTCTCAATGGATCAAGGGTCTCGTTGGGTTCCAGATGTTGTGTACCCCCGCCAAGGAGATGAATCTCCGAGACACTCTTTTGGGTCTTGTTGCAGGTATTTCTCCGAAGCGTTATCTATAAAGATGAGTGAAGATTTGTTCCAACAGTTGACCGTCTCTATTCGTCCCTCCATGAAAGTTATGGATGAAGTGGTTGATTTCCGTGTTCAGTCCGCCGTACGCCATCAACATATGTTTCTTAACCGATGTAGTTACTTTTTGTCTTAATTTATGTTACTAGTAATATAAGTGCATTTGACCAAATGAGTCAAATTCCAATTGTATGAGAACCTTATTTTACAGCTTTCAAAAAAAAAAAAAAATCTTCAAACATTTGACTCCGTTTGACACGGCATTTCAGGTATCTGATTTGGACAATTTGGTCAAAGTAGCTTATTTGACCAAAATTTTAGGTACCTTATTTTTTTGTAAGCGTTTGACAAGTATCTTATTTAACCTAATAAGTTACCCGAAATAAAATGCTACCTAGAGTAGCATTTGAGATTTCAGGTACCTGATTTGATTTGATTTTCCTTTTACGTAATTTCATCAAAAGCAGGTACCTTTTCAATTAGTTTGTCAAACATCTTCTTATATAATCGGCTACTTTATCGGTTCCTAATTTTCAGTTACCTTATCAGTTAGTTTTTCAGGTTTCAGTTACATTTTCAGGTTTCAACTACATTTTCAGTTAGTTTTACCAAACAAAGCCAAACTCACTAATTACATATTTGAATAGTTATATCGTATCGTTATAACAGAAAAAGTATACTGGTGACTTATGAGTGTTTCATGTTGATAAAATTTGACACTCGCTAGTCGCTACAGCTAAAGAAATAAAAGTTAAAGCCCTTAAAAAGTTGATTTAGAATCATTATTTAGGTATAAAATCATTAGTTGAACATCAATAATTAGTTTAAGCTTTTAGTTAAATATTTCACTATATACGGTTTCTCATTCTCTATTATTATAAAAAGTTAAACTAAGGACTATGGAAGTATGGAGTGTATAGTACTCAGAAGACCTTGCTTAAGACGGTCACTATCCGTCTTAAGCTTAAGACGGATAGTGGCCCTCTCACACAAATGCAAGTGGAAGGCAAGTGGATATATCCATTTCCCATCCACTTGCCTCTCACTTGCATTTGTGTGAGAGGTCATTATCCCTCTTAAGCTTAAGACAGATAATGGGCGTCTTAAATAAGAATTTGTGAGTACTCAGAGGTTTTGTGTCTGTGTACAAGTGAGAACAACCAATAACGTAACGGATTGATGTGTATTGGATTCGATGTCGGGGACACTAGAAACCAATTTTTTTTTGGTATATTTAACTTTGCGCAATATTCAAGTCAAAATATATTTTCTTATGTAAAATATAGCCGAATAATAGTGCAGTGTAGATGGTAATTCTGTTATCTACCAAGCAGAATGTTGTGTGATCGATTTCCATTTATACCCCTTTTTTCAATTTTACTTTTTCCTAATCAATTTTGCAACTTTATTATACTATGTACGTGATAAAAACCTTCGCTGATTTTAGTGTAATCCAATTTTATTGGACAATTTGTTATAAATATTTTACTATGGCAAAACATAGAGTATTTAAATCGAGTAATATTGAGTGTGTTTTACTGTCGTAGTATAAAGTAACTAATTGATTAAAAAAAATTGCGATACATATTATTTTCATTTCAGATTTTTTTTTACTAATCTTTAGTTCTTTACCATTGACTTGTCCCATTATGCTTGGTTTTTTCGTATTGATCATGCAAGATTAATTAAAATCGTTAACATCCATCTCAATAAAAATGTATGTTTTGAGCCAAAAAAATTTTAACCAATATGTTTCAAGAATCTATAAATTTAGTTTTAGGTGAATTTTATTCCTAGGTCCGCCCAGTTTATATGTAATCATAATTATAAAGAGTTTCTCATTATGTAGGGAGTGCGGCCGCAAAGATGGAACAATATCTATGTGACTAGTGAATTGAAGCAAATTGATCACTCATGCTATTAAAAAGATAAAGCAGAAATTTAAGGAATAATTAATTGAGTTGAAGAACAAATAACCAAGATATTGTCTCTCCAGAACTAGACATAAAACTGAATTTTCCTATGCTTAATTATGATTACACCCACTTTAATTACACATTAAATATTTATATGTAATAAAAGGTTGATAAAGCATGGAATCTAAGTCGGACTAAATGAGAGGCGAACCTAGAATTAAAATGTTCGGAAAATGTACGGGATGTCCTTAAAGTTTTGACATGTTTACCGAAATATCCAATTTTTTAATCTGAAAAATTTTAAGAGGTCATAACTCGTGTTTACGAGTTTAGAAAGTGATAATTTTTTTTCCAAATCGATCATCTTTCCAAGAACTACGATTTGAAAAAAAAAATTGTCAAATTTGGATGCCTTAGCTAGAAGTTTTTTATGCCCAAGTTTTTTTGACCAAACAAACTTCGAGTGACCATATCTCCTGGTCACGAATTGCAAACTTGATAATTTTTTTACAAGCCGTAGTTATCGGAAAGATGGTCAATTTGAAAAAAAAAATCGTCACTTTCGGTGACTGTAAACACGAGTTATATATATGGCCTCTTAAAGTTTTTCGGATAAAAAAATTGGGTATCTCAGACAAAATATCAAATCTCAAGGACACTGCGTGCATTTTCCGTATAATGTTTAAGTAGCGAATTTTCTTCATCATGTTTTATACGAGTATTATATGAAGTCGGGATTCATATTTAAGATTTTTTTGGTCAAAAAAATCGATAATTTTAACCGTTTCCCGTCACTGAATTCCTTAATTATTAAGACTCATGCACCTCTTTAAACCTTGCTGCTTGTCTTAGGTTTAGAGAATGGTTTGGCTTCAAGCTTTTATTAATCATATAAAGAGTACTCCTTATGGGAGTGTAATATATTGAGTAGCTATGTAGGTATAACGTGCCATACCATGTGGTTAGCCCGCAATGTGGTTAACTTAATCTGGCCTACTAATCAAAACTAAAGAGTTGTAGGCTTGTAGGAGGAACTAAATCACATAATCGAACCGGTTTGTTTTCGAATAAATTTGGTTTGGTTAATCGATTTTTCAATAATAATTCGTATTAAATGGGAACTTGAGATGGAGGTAGACACACATGACCTATTTTAACATGATACTTGATTGACACGACTCAATATGGTACGACACGTTATGGGCCGTGGGCTGTGCTTGGGTAGAAATGTCAGAGAAGACCAAGCCTAGCCCATATACGACATGACCCATCCGGGCACGTGCAAAATATACAAAAATAATTTTAAAACTAGGTAGTATCCCACGCTTCGCGCGGCCTGTTTTATAATTTTATTATTATAACTGAAGAAAAATAATATAATTTATATATGACCTTTAATATTTTTTTAAAACAAATAAATTAATTTTTCTCAAATTATTTTTTTTTAAGTTTAATTTCAATGTTTTAAAATAAAATACATACAATTTTAAACAAAACTAATAAGTGATAATTGATTATGCATGATCAACGTTTTATATATAAATTTGTGACTGATTAAATATCATATTAATTAAAATAAAGTGTATTCAAATAATGCAACAATCAACATAAAGTTCTCAAATTATATCATTTCATGATACGTTATTTTTCAAATCAGTTAATATTTGTTCAAAATGATGTGAATATTATTTTATGCAATTTTTTACTTTTTAAGTATAACGTGTGCTATTTATGTATTAAACATTTAGGGTCAAATTCAGCTTATTCAAATGTTTTGATTGTGTCTTGCATGTGCTATGTGTCAAACATATCTATAAGAAATTTGCGAGTTTACTTATAAATAAAATGATTATTTCACATGAATAATCCATCCTATTGCTGTCCCACCCATATTAATCCATCCTTAACAAAATCTTACAATAATCCTACCTATTACACGACCTTTCCATTTTGCACTTAGTAACTTGGCTACTTGTTAAACAGGTAACTGATAACTACGTTATCACCCTATTATTTTGATCAAAAACCCTTAACTCGGTCTCAATTTCGAAGCGTTTTCATGTTAATCTCC
>VHZZ01000066.1:199454-212197 GCA_009801015.1 Silene noctiflora | reverse complement strand
ATTTGCAAGTCCAAAACTCACAACAAGAGAACATGTCCTGACAAGGATCAGGTCAGGCCACCACCACCAAAAAGAGGCAGAGGAAAACCTAGGACCAATCCTTGTGTTAGGGAAGATGTTGCAACTGCCTCTAACATTCATCATGGAATTACTGCACAACCAACTAGAGTGGGGAGGGGTGGCAGGCCAATAAGAACAGGAAGAGGTGTAGGTAGGGGTGGAGCTAGCAGGGCATGAGCAGTAGCAGGTAGAGGTGGAGCTTGGATGTCAGGAGCAGGTAGAGGAAGGGTAAGTTACAATTTCAGTTTCAAGTTCAGTTTCAAGTTAAGTTTCAATTTCAGTTTTAAGTGTCATGTTAAGTGTTGATATAAGTTTCTAATTAATTGTACTACTACTAATTTCAGGCACCACAAGGAATGAGAGTGTTATTTGATGATCAAGGCACTCCTTTCACCAATCCTCCAAGAACTCAGAGAGGAAGAGGCAGGGGAAGGGGTAGAATACTCTCAATTGATCAAGCTTCAACAAGTCAACCTATACAAGCTTCAGTGAACCAGCCTTGAAGTGTAGTTAAATGGTTATGTTATCTACTATTTTGGAACCTATTGTAGCAAACAATGTTGTATAATATTTTGGCTTCATTTGTCAAACATTGGTACTCAGTACTATGTAACATTTTGCTAAGGCTATTACATAGTACTCAGTTTATGCAAAGATAAGATGTTTTAAAGATTGAGCAACATTTTCATTCATTTTGTAATCTTCAAAATACAATACTAAATGCCCATACAAGCTAATTCAAGCACTGCTTTTACAAACCCAACATATAGCAAAAAAAATCCAAGAAACAAACAACATATTCAGAGCTCTTTTCTCCCCGTTCCGATGTTTCGACATTTCAATTCTTAATTCCATGATGTCCTTCTTCAACCTCGCTTTCTTCATCTCTAATTTATTCAATTTCTCTACCAAATTTTTCTGCTCTATGTCTTCAATGTGATAAYCCATGGACATGCTTGAACTTCCCAACATAGGGTATTCCAGCAATCGAAAAAATCCGCAAGGATTGTCCTATAAAYAAACAACAAAGAACGATTTCTTAATTAGAAGGGACAAATTCAATTACACCAATTAATTAAAAGCAACATCTACAATCAAATTACTTACCGGCCAAATGGGACACCCATAAAACTTTTTCCCTGAATGTCGTCCCTTACCCACGATCTTCACCACTGCTTCCAAATTATGATTGCATAAAACCATATTTCTGCCTTTTAAAGGTTGAGAATTAGATGAACTTGTGTATGAATAGTTCATTGTATAACAAGGATAAATGATAAAGCAAGAGGATGAAGAGTTTTTTTTTTTTTTTTTAAAGAAATTAATGATGGATAAGAAAGGCAGTATGAGGGAAGAAGATGAAGAAGAAAGAGAAAAATGTTGAAAAATAAGAAGATCTAATGAATTTGAAAAAGAAAGATAGGTTATAAGGCTATTACCGGTTTTAGAAGGAAACATAAGTTACTAAGTGCAAAATAGGAAGGTCGTGTAATAGGTAGGATTATTGTGAGATATTGTTAAGGATGGATTAATATTGGTGGGACAACAGTAGGATGGATTATTCATGTGAAATAATCCTAAATAAAATAGATTGTAACTTTCTCAAAAATTAAATTTTGAGGTTTAACTTCAAAGTATTTAAAAGATAACATACGGAGTATAAAATGTTTAACTAGAAGTAATATTTAGTTAGTCATAATCAATATTTTATACTTGACGTATACATATTTAATTGAAGATATTAAAGAAAAATGTAATGTGTTTGCTACTTTTTTTACGTCGTTTATAATACTATAATGTATTACTTAATAATCATTACTTTTATTTTGATTATTCAAATGTACTCGCGATCATTGTGTACATTCATACTCGTACACATACTATTTAAACCTCTCAAAATTTCATATGTATTCAATTTCTCGCAATATAATTTTTTTTTCTTTTCCACACTATAAAAACGTATTCAAAGTTGAGAATAAATAGCACACGTTATAAAAATGTCTTCTATTTTGAATAAAAGTTCTTAAACTTTGAAACTAATGAAATGTGACTCGGTTTCAAATTTATGTACGTATAAATAAGAGTTAACTTAAATAGCAAGAACTCTATTATCCCAATTATAAAATTAGGGGTGCAATTCTCACCCGGAGTAAAATCAATTGTCATAGAGCTAGCAAATCAGTCTCCAAACTTGTAGCTACAAATTTGTCGTTTTAATTGCTCTTAGTGGACCCGAGATTGCCAAAAATATGTCAACTATGTGACCCAATAAATATTTATGCTTTTTTTGGGCTGGGCTGGCATTGGGCTTTTTGGACCTAACCAAAGAGCCAAGCCAGGAGAAAAAACTAATTTCGATCGACCGGGCTGGCTGTCGGGTTTGGCTATTTAATTAAGTCTAACCAACCCTTTAATGTTCAATTTAGTTAAGTCAATAATAATAATAATTAACCTAATTATGACAGCCTTTGTAATCTTATTTTCTTTTTACTTATTTCTTGCGAGAAAAGTTATCATTCTAAACTAAATACTCAATTTTATACTTTCTTAATTAAAAAGCTAACAATATAAATATAATATAATAATATAATTAACCTAAAGTAATCATAGCTTATATGCGCTTCTTCGCCGATATAAATAACAATAAATTACAAATTAAAAATACACCCTACTCTCTCCCCCATACCTATTTGCACGGTCTTTAATCAGGTCATTAAGGTATTTCAGACAATTTTTTACCTGTCTCCTTATTATGTAAGTGCAAGTTAATCTTTCCTCATACGTATAAATTCTTTTTTTTTTCTTAAACCATGTTACATATCTCTAATCATAATCAATTCATCAAGACGACTAGAGTAACACAACTAGCAGAAAATTCATTAATTTTTTTTTTCCAAATCCTAAAAAAAATATAAAAGTTATTATTTTTATATAAATCTATGAACTTTATTTATTCAAAGCGTTTTGCTTGTGACGGTCACTATCCGTCACAAGCTGGAGACAGATACCACTTGCATATTGTGAGAGAAACACTATCCGTTTTCAGCTTGTGACGGATAGTGTCCGTCTTCAAAGAAAATTTGTGTTATTTATTACCCTAAATCTATACAGATAAATCCGTTAACGAACCCGACAACCTAAAGTAAAAGTAAAAAGGTACATAGCACATTGATTTGGAAAAAAGACCTAAACATTTGAGTGCATCTAGAAATTTTGAAAATATTATTCCAAAATAGGATATTCGTTGGCATGGTATAGTGACGTATATTAGGTGGTTCACTGGTTCATGCTTGTTTATAAAAACACTCGTGGCGACACAAATATCTTTCTTCTTCTCCAAAAAAAACCTCATTTTTCTCACTTGACTTTTTAATCCCCAAAATTCTCCGTTTTTTCTAGGGTTTCTCCGATTTCAATTTCTGTGAGATTTACTTTTCTCTCTCTATTTAATTCCTTATTCTTTAATTATTGATTGTATATAACTAATTTAGGTTAGATTTTACTGTTATTTACTTGGATCTGCGGTTTGTTATTGTTGTTTGATTAATTAATTAATTAATTTTTGGTAATTTTGATTATTGTAATTTTTAGGTTTCGATTGATTTTATGTTAACAGTACTAAGATTATTGAGTAAATCGGTGAGTTATATACGGTTTTATGTGAATGATTTGTAGTTTGATGTAGTATTGTTGATTGTTGATGTGATTTGATTCATTTTGAGATTTTTTGGTTGTGTTTTGAAGATTTGAGAGTGATTAGTGTTGTTATTGTAGCGGTTTCGAGTAAATCGCGGAAATAATGTTGATGTTGTTAAAAAGTGATTATTAATGTATGTGTTACTGAGCTGCATCTTATTGATTTGATTAGGTTTTGATTTGATTAGTATTCATAACATAGGTCATAGCTCATGAGTAATACGACTGAAATTATATACGGAAATTCTCGTATGAGATGGTCTTTTGATATGTTAAAATCGGACAGCATAACAAGATGATTATCTGCTGCTCATTGAAGATTGTTATATTGCTAATTTAGGTCATTATTGTGATACGGATCCCATTTTTAGGATATTAATGTGGATGATATGGATCCGCTTCACAAAAATGACTCCTGCAATGGTCTTATGCCATGTCCCTTTCGATGTAATATCATTGATGTTCTATTCATTTTTGCTCTCCACTTTCATTCATGGTTAGGTTAGGTAGTTTCAGTCACGAAGAACATGGCTGTATTGGTCTTAAGTTAGACGTATAATTATTACTTCATTTTATTTTTTTAATGGTTGATGGATTTACGGGTGGGATTTCTTAGTTGAACGGGTTTGTCTCATACTGAAGTAGCACGGAAACTTCTCTTAAGAAACTTGCTGAATTATTAGTAATTATTGTTGTTTATGTGATGACTGATGATTGAGTGAATACAGGACAGAGATGGCGAACATAGACATAGAAGGAATACTCAAGGAGCAGCCAAACGATGGGAGAGTGCCAAAGACAAAGATAGTATGTACGTTAGGACCAGCTTCGAGGTCAGCGCCAATGCTTGAGAAGTTGTTGAAAGCAGGCATGAACGTAGCTCGTTTCAATTTCTCACACGGAACTCACGAGTACCACCAGGAAACTCTTGACAATTTGAAGATTGCTATGCAGAACACTCAAACTTTATGTGCTGTTATGCTTGATACTAAGGTCCTTAATTTCCTCTTCTTAATCTGATTAATTTTGAGATCGTTTGCATACTTTTTATTTTGTAAATGATGCAAGTTTTTCCTTGGGTAATTATTATTATAGGTTATGATTGATGTGCAGAAGTAAAAGTTAGTTGTTTTTTCTTAATATCTTTATTCATCGACTAATTGTCATTTAAAGTATGATTGTTGTGGTGGTCTCTATGGATATAGTGTGTTGTCCTTGCATGTGGAGAGAACTTTACCCTTGTCGACTATTTAAAGTTAAAATTTAAATGGCAGTAAGAAACTGAAATCAATGTGCTGGTGTTGGCGCTTTGTGCTTTCACGATGGAGATTATGTGAGTCTGAAGTTGACATTTGTAGTAACTAGTGTGACCTACGTGCGTGCATGTGTGTGAGCTTTGTTGATTTACTAGATGATTAAAGTGGGCATGTGTAGTATGCTCATTGCTTGTACTTGGAAAGAGGGTGATGGGTAGGTTGGCATATCAATTATTCAGGTGGAGTTTGCGCATATCAACACAAGTCTTACTCATTTGCCTTCCCTTTATGTTTTTCTTCGTACCCTTTCATATATTGATTGCTTACATTCCTTAGAAATGCAAAAATGTGAACAAATGATGCAAAGAATAACATCAGGTGTTCTGCAGTGAAGGAACCCATGCTCCTCTTATCTGATCTATGACTAATCATTTGAGGGAATAATGTTGTCCACCTTTTTTTTGTATGGGCTTCATCCTTTGGTGTCCTTGAAACTCATAAAGTACTTAAACCTTCTTTGTAATGCTCGTGTATCCCAACTATATAAAATCCAAATTAGACGTTTGGTATATATCTGATAATATTGGTAACTGTTGAGGTTTATAAAAGTTTCCATGAGTCATTGCCATCTTCCAAATGCTAACTTTGTATCCAAATTTTGTTACATGAGAAGTACGGGGAAGACATGTTGGAGTAGGGGTCCTCATTCCCCAATAAAATTTATTTGCTTGAATTTGTACTTCATGTTAATCTTAAGTGCGTTGACCTAGATTTACACTAATATCTCATCATCTGAACAAATTGACCTGAAATTCATGTGTGTTACAAGTGTTTTCGTTTTTTGTTGTCGCAGGGACCTGAAATCCGTACTGGATTTTTGAAGGATGGGAATCCCATCCAACTTGAGGAAGGCCAGGAGATTACTATTTCCACTGATTACACCATTAAAGGGGATACAACTATGATTTCAATGAGCTACAAAAAGCTGCCTATTGACGTGAAGCCAGGGAACACAATATTGTGTGCTGATGGTACCATCACTCTCACCGTTTTGTCTTGTGATGCAGCTGGAGGGACCGTCAAGTGTAGATGTGAGAACACAGCCACACTTGGTGAGAGAAAAAATGTGAATCTTCCTGGAGTCGTGGTTGATTTGCCAACCCTAACAGAGAAGGACAAAGAAGACATATTGGAGTGGGGTGTCCCCAATAACATTGATATGATTGCACTCTCCTTTGTTCGCAAAGGTTCTGATCTTGTTCATGTCCGCAAGGTTCTTGGTCCCGAAAATAAACATATACAGCTTATGTCAAAGGTTGGTAAAAAGCCTTATTTGTATGAAACTTCTCAATTTGATTATTATTCTCATATACAGCCTTATTTGTATGAAAATAAACATATACAGCATATGTCAAAGGTTAGTAATTGCTTATTTTGTAACTCTCTGACTTTTTTCTTTTGGTTTGTTCGTTTTTGTTTCAGGTTGAGAACCAGGAGGGAGTTATCAACTTTGATGAGATTTTACGAGAGACTGATTCCTTTATGGTTGCTCGTGGTGATCTTGGAATGGAGATCCCTGTGGAGAAAATTTTCCTTGCCCAAAAAATGATGATTTACAAGTGTAATCTAGCTGGCAAGCCCGTGGTAACTGCAACCCAAATGCTTGAATCAATGATTAAATCTCCAAGGCCCACCCGTGCAGAAGCGACAGATGTTGCCAATGCTGTTCTTGATGGAACTGACTGTGTTATGCTTAGTGGGGAGAGTGCCGCTGGGGCCTACCCAGAGCTTGCTGTGAAAATCATGGCCCACATATGTATTGAGGCCGAATCCTCCCTTGACTATGGTGCTATCTTCAAGGAGATGATAAGGGGTACTCCTCTCCCGATGAGTCCGCTCGAGAGTCTTGCATCTTCTGCTGTGGGAACAGCTAACAAAGCCCGGGCAAAGCTCATTGTAGTCCTTACTCGTGGTGGGACAACAGCCAAATTGGTTGCCAAGTACAGGCCTGCCGTCCCAATTCTGTCAGTGGTGGTCCCTGTCTTGACAACCGATTCTTTTGACTGGACATGCAGTGATGAGACCCCAGCAAGGCATAGTCTTGTTTACCGAGGTTTGATTCCTCTCCTAGCTGAGGGGTCTGCTAAAGCTACTGATTCTGAGTCAACAGAGGTGATCCTCGAGGCCGCCCTCAAGCAGGCTACTCAAAGAGGTCTATGTCAGCCCGGAGACTCCATTGTCGCACTTCATCGTATTGGAGCTGCTTCTGTGATTAAGATTTGCATTGTCAAGTGATTGATTAAAGCCCCTTTGCCGAGTAAATGATGACTATTATGGTGAATTCCCTTATTCGGAATGCTTTTTCCCTTGTAATTTTGGAAGCCCCTTCATGCTGTTTTGTTGTTTGGAGATGATACTTTCATGTTATTTTCGACTCCTGGCTGGAATAAACCTGGGGAACTTCAGTTCAGTCTTCTGTTTCATGCAGTGTTTTCTTAAGTTTTCTAGTAATTTCATCTGTTCAAAGGAATAGACTCTACTCCTGATTTTGGTATAATAATTATTATGGTTTAGAGCTGCTTGAGATGTTGATAATCATTACAGAAGTAATGCAGTTTGAAATACTCGCGAAGAGAAGGAAATTGGTGATTTGATGAGGTGATCGGAGATGTCAATACGTAGGGCAAACACAATTCCTAAACTTTCATCATCTAATTATTGGATCCAAATTTTCATTTAAGACGGATATATCCCTCTTAAGGAAGACATACTATAGTTGGATTCGGGGTTTTAAATAGCGGTATCGGCCGCGATCGGCCCCGACTCGGCCGTTGCGCTCTGAATCGCTGTTATCGCGGTGATATTTATTTTACAAGCTTTTGTAGATATTTCATCATCTATTGACTATTTTATATAAAGTTAAGATTAATTCTACTTAGTTTAATTAATTTGACCAATGTTATACAGTTTCTAAGAGCTTTTCATTAAAAAACTTGGCCGGGACAAGTTATAACTCGTCCATATCGGGTTCATCGCGGGTTGTATTGGGCCGAGTTGGCCAATACACGTTATAAATCGGTCGTCTCAGTCGATAATTTCTTGTTTTCAATTTGCCCGATACATCTCGAGATATCTCGTATCGCCGGCCTCCGATACCGATACATCTCGGACGATAACAATACGTCTCGGCCGAGATTTAAAACTATGGTTGGATTGGTCTTGCAAACACCTATTAACAGTATTAGTATGTAAGGCCAATTCAATGATGCAATGGCCTTAATCTTGGCCTCCTCTTAGGTAATACATACCATTAGACCTGTCAAACGGGTCGGGCGGGATGGGTCTTGGGTCGGTTCATACGGGTCATGGGTCAAATATGGGTCGGGTTGTACGGGTCACGGGTCGGGTTAGGGTCATTAAAAATATATTTTTTTAAAAACGTAAAACATATTTAAAATTAATATTTTAATCATATTTAACGTTTGCATTAATTATTAAAATAAAGTTTTTTTAATAATTATTTTATTATTAAATATTATAATTGGCTTTTAGTTGTATTTGTAATTTTAAATAATAAAAATAATAATTTTTTAACCATTTTTTCAAATATAATATATAAATATTAATATTTTAATAAAAAAATTTATTTACCTTTGACCCAACGGGTCGACCCGTTCGGGTCAGGTCTCGACCCTAAAATAACGGGTCATTCCAGATTCGGGTCAAACGGGTCACGGGCTGAAAAATACGGGTTTGTAACCCTAAAAAAACGGGTCGGGTTTTTCAGCCCAGGTCGAGTTTTGACAGGTCTTCAATTCTTCATACCGTACCCAGGAAGTGTTTAATATGCATACCATCTCCATACATGGAAACGCACACAAGCAAATCTTTAAAGACATGGCAGAAAATATATCGCAAAATCCCACCAGATCGATTATCAATTACGCAGTTGATTATCCTAAATTGTTCGAAATCTAGCAATCGCAAGCAGGATAATATCCCACATGTTCCTCCGGAGCTATCGAAAGTAACCCCCTTTCTTAGCTAGCTGTTTGAATCAGTAAGCTTTCCCTAAGGAATATACGCCACTGCGGCATTAATACTTAGGTCTGTAAGAGCCACTGTGAATTACTCACATTATTTACACTTTTCAGTTTGCTTAATTCTGCTGTATTAGTTCTTCTCAGTCATTCCTAATTGCCGCGGATCAAGTTTGTTGGTTCACTCAGGACATATAAGGGCAGCTCATACATCGCACCTGTAAAAAACCAGACGGATTAGTTTAATGAATGCGTCTGTAGAGGAAATTAACAAACATTGAATGTTACGTAGAGCACCTCTCTCATCATAGCAAAGAGTCAGATCAGGATTTTGGACAATGATACCAGCACTGTCAATGATCGCCTGAGCAAGCCGTAGTTCAGCTTCTGTAGCAGCTCGAAGTGCATCCCAGATTTCTGAAAGAAAAATAAATTCATCATTTATGTTCTTCAAGAAGTGAATCGAGTTATAGCCTGCAATGATAAGATAGAGTTTATAGTTGAAGGAGACGGTCACATAGACAATGTTTTAGGAGACTGATTCAGTGGTACGGTCTTGTAGACAAACTGAAGATAATTAGGATAGCAAAAGCGAAGCCTACCAATTTGGATTGATGCACCAATAACTTTCGGACCAGATTTAACATCTACATATTAGAGATAACGAGTGTCGTATGCAAAACAAGGATTACCTCTTGTGCCTCCATAGTGAGGTTGAGTGTCCCAAAATTCCTCACGCATCCTGTCGAGCGCTGCTCTAGTAATAGGTTCAGTGTGTGCCCATGGCCTTGGCTTGCGGATTCTCAGCCTGTTACCTGTCGAGGAAGAAAAGACTAAAGAGCATTGCCTTCAAAGAATGACTGTTAAACAATAGCTTATACAAGTATAGCAGTGTCTAGTGTGACTTATACATTACTGCACAATTGCAGGTTTTGTCGAAAATTTCAGTGATTTAAAGAATGACAAAATCATCAAGAAAACAGCATTGGCTCATGCAATCACTTCTACAATGAGGGTGTAGAAATCATGAAAATTTGAATTTTGATCAAGCAGAATTCCGCTACAGTATGGAGTATTATTTTCCTATGATAAACAAACTCTAAGAGACAGTAAATACAACTGCCATTAACTGCAGTAACCAGAATATTAGGCGACAGTTATGTCTTTTTCCGATCCTTGAAGCATATGCCCTGGAGATCTTATGATCTAGAAGTAGACCATTCAACAGATTGCCGAAAAAGGAATACAAAAGTTGGAACAAGTAGAGCGTGGTTCACGACCTAATGCGCGATTCATGACCAAGAATACACGAGAACAACATGAAACCACCATTCCTGAAAACAGAATGAATCAAACCATTCTTCCAAATCTAAGGAAATGAGCACTTTCCGCTACTCTGTCTTCCTGAAAACCCCAAGAAACTAAATCTGACAACTCATTGCTCATCTATCAACGGTCTTAGAGTGAAAATCTCGTGATCACGCCTCACACTGCATACTTATTTAGAAAGACGTTTAATGTTTTCCATAAATTGATCCTCATATAATTAATCAAAACATATACGAGAAACAGCTCATTCTGTCTACTTCTGAAATGAACTATCTATGAGTAGTATTAATTACTCGTAACTTAAATCTCGTTTAGCAATAAACAAAATGTGCTAATAATGCAGACTAATCACTCACCGCCAAGGCAACAACTACGGTTAACTACTTGAATGAACACCCAATTCACCTTGTTTCTAGGAGAGCATCATCGAATGACTAAAATTCTGATGTTTCTCGTTTTAATAGCGGTTACAAACATTGTTATTATTCATGCTCAAAACAAACATTAGCACGCACAAAAATGATCCGCATTTCAAATCCATTCAACGAGCAATGTGAACATCTCGAAGTCTACTAAATTAACTCGAGTCACTAATTAGTGGTGTTAGAATCACCAAAGACGGACAAATTCGGTAACATCTCAAATGAAAAAACAAGAATCACGAGAAACAGCTGTATAGATATTCAAACAAAATGAATACGAAGCAATTATAATGGAAATCCATTCAACGAGCAATGTGAACATCTCGAAGTAAGCGATGGATCAGATTAACAATCATCCTTCTATCAACTAAATTTAGTTGTGTTAGAATCACCAAAGACGGACAAATTCGGCAGCATATCAAATGAAAAAACAAGAATCTCAAATGAAAAAACAAGAATCGGAAGAAACAACTGTATAGATATTCAAACAAAATGAATACGAAGCAATTATAATGGAAATCATTCTCCTAATCACCGTTTTATCAATCTATTCAGCAATTTTTAGTCATACTGAAAATCTACAACATTTAACATAGTAATTACGCTTCAAATTGAAGCGAAAGCAAAATCGAAATGCAAAACAAGAATATATCACAACGAACAAATTATCATACAGAAAAACTCTAGAAAACTCAAAATTATTCTCGTAAGTCATCATTTCTTTAACCTACTTATATTTCATCATGACGAAATGCTGTAAGACTTAACAAAAATCACTTGTAGATACTAATTACGCGCAAAAAAGCAGTAAATCATCCAGGAAATGGTTAAAACTGAAACGAAAACGAAATGCAACAACAATCACAACGAACAACATGAATATAACTAAAGAACACTAGAAAACTCATTAAATCAGTATTACATACGAATTAGGCAGCAACAAAAAATCAAGAAATTGAAACGATTAAAACAAAAACGAAAACGAAATAATGCAGCAATAATCACAATTCACAGAACATCGTAAAATCGAGCATAAAAAAAGAGGAAAGAGTGACGAAGAAGATACCACGACGACAAGAAGAAACGCAACCCATGGCTGAACAAGAAAGGTAGCGAAGCGAATTTCAGTGTAATTTTCTCTTTCTAGCGTCCTTATTTTCTCTCTCTAGCAATTTCAGAAAGAACGAAGAGGTATGGACTATGGAAGTGTATAACTGTTTAAGCTCGGAGAAGTAGAAAAAGGACAAATTTGTTGTGGAAGTTTATGCGTGCGTACGTTCTGTTATTTTCTCTGCGGTTAGACAATTGGAGTCCTCCGTAGTTACCATTAGCCCGGGCTGACCCGTCCTATTTAGGCATTCGGCACACAATCTGGTCCGGCCCGCCTCCCCTCCTTGGCCTGGTCCAGGTCATGAAACCCAAAACCGGCCTGACCTTGTCCGCCTATTTAGTAAAAAAAAAAATTACACAGGCCCGTTAGCTCGACCCACCCTCCACTGGGCTGGGCTGACAGACCTGTGTAATTTTTTTTCATCACTTAAATACGAACTTTTTTTCACGAAAAAATTTATTTTATGAAAGATTTTTTTGTAACAAATCTAAATATGTTACTTTCAAAATTCAAAGTTTAATACACTTTTTACTATATTTACGGTCAAAATTTCCGAAAGTTGACCTATAAAAAGTAAACGTTACATTTGGATAGGATTGGAGTGAGTATGTATTGTTATTTCCTACTTGGTCGATACTGTTAGAGTATAAAACCGATCTTTGTATTATAACCTTCGATTCAAACTTTTGAATGAGATGATTTCTTAACATGATATGAGGATCAAAAGGTCAGTTTAAACACTACTACAAATTTAGGCAATAACAACACCCCATTAACAACGCATATTGACGAATTATATGTAATACCGTTGTTAATCAGGTTAGTATAT
>VHZZ01000066.1:135466-159704 GCA_009801015.1 Silene noctiflora | reverse complement strand
CCTTATTTAAATAAATGGAGTTTGGAGGGAAACCTTTTGAGATTTCTTATATATGGAAAAGAATATGACTAAAAATAGATAGTAGAATGTGTGTTTAGGCGGGAAAATTTTAGCTTTGTTAATTTTTTAGTATATAGGGGATTGTAATGCGCGGGATTTATAGAGTTTCTACTTTTTAGCTTATTACTTATTCAATCCAAATTTATACCTTAAAATTTTCATATTTCACCTTATTGTATTTTGATATGAGAAAAAAAATTAAACAGTAAAAAAAAAAAAAAAAATTGAGTATGTCATGATTTTTTTTTTATTACACCGTTAATGAGTTCAATTTATAACTTTTCTTAAAAGTAACTTAATAAAGTTTTTTCACGAAACTAATAATATTAGTTATTTTGTTGTTTTATACAGTGTAAGTATGTATCAAGTCAATTCTAATAAAAATTAACAATTTTGTATTTTATAATTTTATACCCCTTTTATTTTATTTTTTTGATTAAAACATTATAATTATAATTTAGAATTTAATGAAAACAATCATACTTTAAAAAAAGATAATAGTTTAATGGGAAAATCTCATTTCTTTCCTTATATAAGTAGATGGAGTTTGGCGGGAAAACTTTTGANTTAATGGGAAAATCTCATTTCTTTCCTTATATAAGTAGATGGAGTTTGGCGGGAAAACTTTTGAGAATTTTTATTCTCTTAGTAGTAAGGAGGATTTGTTTGCATTATCAAATCTCCTTCCCTTGGGTTCGATCCCCTTCTTACCACTTTGCTTATTTTAGTTTATTAGTATTTAGTGTGGTATATAAATTGTTAATTTGTTCGTTTTAAATTACGACGTTTTTAGGGAGTCAATCATCTCTTTTAGAATATTATCTGTATTAAGGGCACTGAGCGCGGCATTAGTCACATCCTCCTTCACGAAATGACAACATTTATGATAAAATATAGCAGGAATATCATTAGGAACAGGTGATATGAAGGACTAATTGAAAAACAACCTTTATGACTTCCTTGGAAATAAACGATTTGTTAAGATAGACGACATCATCTTCATCAACTGCATACAAATTAAAAACGAGAAGGTATAAAATATGGGATGGAAAATGAGTAAGCAACTAAGCATCAACAGGTGACGCCCAATCTCGACGCCACCCTCTCATATGCAATTCATTTTTGAAACATTATCCAAGAGCATAAGCCCTCGTGAAATCCTCGGCTATGTTTCAGAAGACGATCGGAAAATCCACGCTTTATTGAGATCAGAGCTAAGCTAGAACAAGACCTCAATGATCGACCAATCGAAACTATACATGGAAACACATACTCCCATCGTCTCAATCATTTGTTTCTTTACCTTTGATTAAAATTGCCTCTCACGAAGATTAAAAAGATAAACAAACGATTGCGACGAAGGGAGTATTACTGTATAAGCAAATCTCAAAAAGGCATTGCAGGAAACATATCAAAGGCTTAGCAGAAAGCAAATCATGCAAGAATTTCATCAGATTAACCAAAATTGTTTGAAATCCTAAATTGTTTGAAATCTAGCACAAGATGTCATAACATCATGTTTCGTAACAGTTTGAATCAATGAGCATTTCCTAAGGAATATACGGTGTATATATGAAGAATGTACTTTGGTTTGTAAGAGCCTCTATAAAGAATTACTAGCATTATTTACACTTTCCAGTTCTTCATCACAGTCATCCCTAATTGTTGCGGATCAAGTTTTCAGGTTCACTCAGGCAATATAAGGGCAGCTCATACCTCACACCTGCAAAATCCCAAAGACGGATTACTTTAACGAATGCATCTTAATTAAGAGACAATTAACAAACAATGAATGTTATGTAAAGCACCTCTATTATCATAGCAAACACGCAGATCATTAAACTGGTGGAAGATATCATAAGCTTCAATGATAGCCTGAGCAATTGGTAGTTCAGCTAATGCAGCGACTTTAAGTGCATTCCAGATTTCTGCAAGGCAAAATAATTTCATCATTTTATGTTCCTGAAGCAGTCAAGAGAGCTATACAACCGCACCAGTTTCTACAATAGACTGAACTGGAGATTATTAGGATATGCAGTGAAGCCTATCAATCTGGGGTTTACCTGTTCTGCCACGACGGTAAGGTTGAGCCCAAAATTCCCGACGCAACCTTTTGAGCTCTGCTCTTGTAATTGGTTCAATGTACACCCATGGTTCTGGCTTACGGACAAGCTTCCTGCTAACTGTTCACGAAGAAAAGAGCATTGGCTTAGAGAATGACAATAGCATCAAGAAAAATCGACCAGCTCAAGTATGGCTTTTTCCGATTCTTAAAGCATATGCCCTGGAGATCCTATGATCTAGACCATTCAAGAGCTTGCCGAAAAAAAGGAATACAAAACTTGGAATAAGTAAAGCGCGATTCACGACCAAGAATATACGAGAACATGAATGTGTATAAGTTAACCTCGGAAGAGTTCAATCATTCACCACCAAGGCGACAACTACTGTTACTTGAATGACTAAAATTCCGATTTGTAAAATTCTGATCATGTTTCCGATACAAACACTGTACTTATTCATTCTTCAACCATGTATTTGCACGCACATAAAATTATCAGCGTTTCAAATTCATTCAACTAGCAATATGAACATCCTCATTCAACTCAATTAACTCGAGTCACTAATTAATGGTGTTACAATACAGACAAATTCAGCAGCAGATCGAATAAACATATGCAAACCGAGTATCCAAACAAATCTAATAAGCCACATTCGTAATACTACAAGTATAATAGAAATCATCAACCTCCATGATTCCACACATTCTTTGAAAAGAACGAACCAATAGCAGTAATCAACATATTTCCGAAAAAGAAGTGGCTAATTGCGAAACAAAAGCACTACGACACAATGTAAACAAAATCATTCTCGTATGTCAGCAATAATTCATCAATCATTCTTGTAGATCACTATTTCATACAAATCATAGGCCAAAAAAACAAACAGTTACTTGTATAATCGAAGTCATTCTCGTGATCATCGTTTTATCTATGGTCATACTAAAAATCACTGCGACATACGGAGTACTAATTACGCGTAAAATTGGAGCGGAAACGAATTGGAAAACAAGAATCACAACATACCGAAAACGCTAGAAAACTCAAACATTATTAAAATCGTTATCGTAATTCATCCTCTCGTCAACCTACTCATACTTCCATCCTACTGACGAAATTCCTTAAAACCTAAAAAAAAACGAGATGCAACACAAGAATCACAATTACGCGGCAAAAAAAAACATTAAATCATCAAGAAAATGAGTAAAAACTGAAAGAACAACGAATGCAGTAATAATTACACTACTAAAAGTAACATACTAATGACTAATAATGCGGCGAAAAATGCAGTAAATCATCAAGAAATAATTCTCTAGCACAATTCGAAGAATATCGTAAAATTGATCATGCGGCAAAAAATGAAATAAATCATCAAGAAAACCCTAAAAAAACTAAAAGAAAAACGAAATGCAGCAACAAGCGAACAATAATCGCAATTCATAGAACATCGAAAAAATGGAGAACATCGTAAAATCGAGCATAAAAGAAAGAAAGAGTGAAGAAGAAGAACATACCAGGAGGATCACGAGAACAAACGCAATTACCCATAGCTAAACGATGATACGAACAAGATAGCGAACCGAAGCGAAGCAAATATCAGCGTAACTTTGAGGGAAGGAGTGTAACTGTTTAAGCTCGGAGAGGTAGAAAATTAGTTGTGGAAGTTGTTGCGTACATTCTGTTATTTTCTGATCGAGTTCGATTTACGGGTTAGACTATCTATTATTTCCGACTTGGTTGATACATAATAATGTTAACTAGTACGGTACACGTACAAGTTTTATTTTTAGTTATTATTTTAATATTTTAAATTGATACGATATTAATTAATTTGTCAGAATTTAGTAAAGTAATAAAATGTGTGTAATGAATTTTTTTCTTTTAACATAAAACTAATGATTACAAATAATAATTTTTCTCATATGTAATGATCGGCTCGGTCAAAACTCGGCTCGTGAGAGCACCGCTCAGACTCGGAATCAGCTCGAGAGCTTAACGAGTCAAGTTGAGCAAAGACTGGCTCAACTCGAAAAGCTCGTGAGCGGCTCGGACTTCTGTGATTATATAAGATATTGCTCATATTTCATAAAAATATTTTATCATGATTATATTTTTGTATCATACATATAAAATGTCTAACTAATTTGCCAAATATTTTTACATATAACTTTCGAGCCTGTTATTGAAAATATCGAAAGAAAAAAATAAAAAAATAAACTTTTATATAGGCTCGATTTGGGCTCGAGTTTGGGCAAGCTTTGCAAGGAGCACATTTTTTTCAAGCTCGGGTAAGCTCGAGCTCGAATTTTGGTTCTTGACCACAAGCCGAGCAAGGCCAAGCTCGGGCTCGTCTCGGCTCGTTAAGATAGCGATGCGAATTTGACTGTAACAATTTGAGAAAATGTATGTAACGTAAGAATTTAATTATATATGGAGGAAGGAGTCCTTCTCAATTTGTCATCTGTTTGTTCTATTTTTACTCCTATTTTTTCTGCAAAGCAATATATCCCTCTAGTTTACGTTGACTACAACTCTCACACTAGGCCTGGTCATTAGCGCGGGTTGTCCGGGTCCGGTGCGGGTCAAGGGCAGGCCGGGATATTTGTGTAGGGAACCGGACACGGCCCGGTGTAGAGGGGCGGGTCGTCACGGTTCGGGCCGGGCTATGTGATGGCTAACCCGGAATCTACCCGAAATGGTAAATAGACGGGTTCAAGGGCGGGTCTGACGGGCCTGTTCTAGGGCGGGTCAGGCAGTCTTAGTTTTACAAAAATCAAAATAAAAAATTGCATACGTAATCGAAAAGATTTGTTTTATTCCATATTTTGTAATTATAACGTACAATTGATAACTTCGCAATTAAATTACATAATTATTTGACGCACATAATGACGACGGAAATAGATATTGAGATTTGAAATGACTCGATTTAAATATCACGGTATACTTCACGAGTAATGTCATCGGCCATCTTTAAATGACGATACATAACGCCGTAGCCTTCCATGGGTGCCCCATTTGTAGTCTCTAGTAATGTTATTAGTGAGACGGGTCTGGCGCGTCGGACCCACGGGTCTGGGGGCGGGTTACTGAGACGGGTCACCTAACGAGCCGAGTTCCAAAATTCTGACCCAGACCCGATCATGGGGCATAGACGGGTCAGGCCGGGTCCATGTCCGGATCTGGCGGGCCATGTTTCAAGGCGGGTCCATTGGCGGGCCGGGTACGGGTTAGTCGGGTCGACCCGCACCTTTGACCAGGCCTATCTCACACTACTTTAAGCGCCAAGAAAAAGACGAGAGGGTGAATTATTAGATGACAAGTGGATCAAATGAAAGATCATATCACTCATTAAATGCATTTTTAAAATAGAAATGACAACAATTGACTAGGGCGGAGAGAGTATTATGTGCACTTTCAAGATAATGACGAAAATGTTAGAAATATTCATCTGATATGTGTGTGAGATAATCCACCACCATTGTTATGGTTGCCTAAAAATGCCACATTTGGTCACCATCGTATCGCTCCACCCTCATCTCCCTGCCTCTACTCTGAAAGGAGTCGTAGCAGATAGTTTGAGTTACGATTTTCTGCCGCAAGCCATACCAACTATCAGGCGGGGGAACTTCACGGTTCTGTTTTAGTCTTTTTTGCCTTTACTGGGAAAAGAGCTCGACTCCAATTTCTTAGGCTCGACGAGCTTCGAGCTAAAAAATTCGAGCAGAGTCTAATCCCACCCGAGCTCCGGCTTAACTCGGCTCGTTTACACCCCTAATGACAATCAAACGCATTTTTGCAATTCATGTGAATTTTAATGTAGGAATTAAATTCATGTGTTAATTCCTTATTAACATGTTGTCGTTGAAAACTATTTCTTATTCAAAAATTTACCATTATGAGGGTAAAAATGTTAAGAGTATAAAAGTTTGTAAAATCTCCTATATACTAAAGATTAACACATCTCCAATATTTCCTGCCTTAATTTCCCGCCTAAGTAATATTCTACTGGACAATATTTATTTCCTAATTAATTATTGTGCACTATCTATTTTTTACTATTAAACAATATTTATCTCTTAATTTATTTTATAACATTAGTCACTATTTAATTTTACATAAATAAGGCTAATAAAAGATCTCATTGGAATTATATATGCAAATTTTCTACCCTTTTGAAAATAAAGGTAAACTGCATTAGTTTAATTAATTATCAAATTGTCTAATATCTATATCTAAAATAATGTGCATTTGCACGGGAGATATACTAGTAATATAGTATATTTCGATATATTTTAACCTGTGTTGAGGAGTTTTTTTAGCCCGAAATCAGGTTATTTTATCTATATACTAAAATCGGGTTGACCCGCACGGTTGTTCAAATTGGAGAAATTGTTATGGATTGGTGATGCTTACCACTTGTATTAGAGTCCATCAGCAACATTCGATCAATTGGTTAGAAACGGAAGGGTATAAATAAATAATTATCGAGTTTTCAGTCATTATCATCGTCTTTGTGAACAGGAGCTCGAACCCTCGTGAAATCCTCAGCTTAGGTTACAGATGAGGAACGGACCATGCACACTAGATTTAGCTCTAAGCTAAGGTAGAACGTACAACACCCCAACGGGCATGGCTGACCAGCTCGTTGATATATTCGAACATTATGGTTTGCGTCTCATGGTGAGACTGCCTGGTACAAAGCTTACTGCGTGGAAGCTAGACCTTGAGCTTACTCAACTGAAAGGATAGAGCTTTATTATCAACAAAGTATTGCAATTTCATCAAATAAACAATCAACAAAGTATAGCCGAGCCTGATCATCCAAAGCATAAGTGCAACAACTAATTAATTTCTTAGGTAAAAGAGTAAAATTAGATCCTGTAACGTTTCATCAACAAAGATCGACATGTATCTTTCTAATTCTTTACATGTTTACTCATGGCCACAGGAATGTTGTCCTCCAAAGTCAGAACAAATGTTTTTGACCTAATTTCTGTGAAAACAAAATCCTCATCGAATGTCATACTCATATATCTACTAATTTCTTCGTTCCCATCAATTCAAAATGTCATAGCAACAATGGTGCTTCCCAACATTCGAGAGTTACTCCACCAAACCCTTGTTAAAGCATACCGTCACAAAAACAAGATTTCAAAGCCAGCCGTGTGATCCCTTTGAGCTACGGCTCAAGCTGGCAACTGAAGCTTTGTGTTGTTCTTCCAGCTGCAAAACAGAAAGGCATATCATATCTGTCACACTTGAAAAAGCAGACACTTTATATTAAAAGGGCAGCCCGGTGCACGATGGGCGAGGTCCCAGGGAAGGGTCCCACCATAAGGGTGTGTAATAGGGGAAAGCCTCCCTTGCCATTTTGGCAAGAGGCCGCTCCAAGGACTTGAACCCGTGACCTCTCGTTCACACGGCAACACCTAACCGGTGCGCCAAGGCTCCCCTTCAGCAGACACTTTATATTAATGAAACAAAATAAATAAAAGAAACAGAACATCAAGTTTAGCATTGCTCACCTGATAAAGTAATAGTAAAAGAAATCTGCATAGAGACCAGTCTGAACAAGACCAGAAATGCAAGCTGAAAAGGAAAGCGATAATATCCAGTCAAAACCAATTGCCTATTGTATAGGTTTACTGATAAATCCCCCACACTAAAGTACATGCAAAAGAAAAAGGCTTACCTATCCATCGACCGAAATGGGGTTCTGTAAAATAGCGGTAAATCCAATTGATAATATATAATCCCCTATATGCCCTGGATAAGGAAACACACTCGTAAATAGGTGTTAAGTACTCTAGTCAGACAACATAAAAAAAAAAAAAAAAAAAAAAACGAAATCAGAGATAAATACTGGGGTACTGGCTACACCTGGATCGCCATACCTTGATGAAAAATAAAATGCTATTGTACATCGATTGTTACTTGTTAGTCTTAGGGCACAAAGTCTAAGATATTCCATGCAACAACCCAACAAGTAACATCGTAAGAAATATGATTATATGATACTGCTTGCAAAATTGAGGCATAAGGATATCATGTATGTAATGTTGGGTTTGACTCGAACATGGAAGCAGAGAATCACTTTGTTCGAGTTTGACTTCATTACAGTAACTGAAGCCGCGCTTGTACTCTCAACTACTCAGCTCGGCTCTGCCTGTTTATCACCCTATCTCGAAAACGGTTACCACCTCTCATCAACTACCACCAAATTATCAGCTAGCAAGTCTATGACAAGCAATTTAGGTTCTATAATTACAGCTCTACAAGATTGTCACCAAAAGATGCTGATATTACAGAAGCCTGCCTGATGTTTCATACCATTGATCGTTACTTTAAGTATTCTGGTGCCAACAGACTTTTACATACCCTTAGCATAAATTCCATGGTAGAGAATTCGCATCATTACCAAACAGATACAATTAATTAGAAAGTGAAATGTATAGATGATGTACCCGAGGAAGAGAACATATTGAGCTGTCAAATTGTCAACATTCCCACTTCTTTGCAGAAGAACAAGTTGAGGAAGAATAGCAACAGCTTCCAGATAGATGGAAAATGCCCAAAAAACCTGGAATAAAGTCAAGTGGATGAAAGGAATGCATAGGCAACTAATAGAAGAACAATAACAAGAGAAGATGACAACTAGAATGGATAAAGCATTAAGCCCCAACTGAGTCAAATATTAAGCAGCTATGAACTATAGATAGATCAGTTCATAGGGGGCTATGAAGGCAATCCTCCTTAAATCGTTCCTACATAACTAGTCCTAAACTATTTAGGACCTCAAAATATATCATACATGGTTCCATCAAAGAAAAAAAAACCCATACGTCATACAGAATAGAATTTTCTTTTACCACCCAGCCCCGATCCACCCTTTGATTATCCAGTCATATGGATATAACAAACTCCATTAAATGATGATACCCACAGTTCAAAAGAGGGGTACTGCTCAGTGCTCACTACTGCCAAAGTGCCAAGGCCATAAAGCCACAGTGTCATAACCACCACTTCACCGTATTAGGATAAATTACTTCGACCCGGGCTGTAGGAGTGTCTATCTCGAATAGTGACATGTCGCTACAGTGAAGTGTCGAAGTAGCATGTCCCCAAGGTGAGTGAAAGTTGAAATGGTATATAGGACATGCAATGATGCAAATATAGCCAATATGAACTGGAAAAGCAAAGCCAATAAACTATTTAAGAGCACGAGATTCTACGAAGTATGGCCCTAAGTATCATAAATTAGATAGACAACTAGCTCATACTCAACCATAGCTTTATTAGAGGGGGGGCTGTCAGTGGCAGACCAAGGATTTTCAACCCGGGGAACGATTTTTATTTTAAAATTGGCAATACCCTTCTCCCTAATCCGCTGCTTTTATCGCTAAGATTAATGAAAATGACGACGGTTTATTGTTCATTGTTGGTTTCTATCATGACCGTGATCGGGGTTGTGGCGGCCTAATGTAGCTAAACGTTGCTAATATCACCTCACAATAAGTAATGAGAAGTTTTTTATCTAACTAACGATTTAAAATTTTGCATAAAGTGCTAGCTTAAATTAAAATATCTACTTATAATTTTAATATTATGACATACTATTGTTTAGTAGCTATTAGTGTGAAACTAATAATCAGATCTTGATCAATGGAAGCTATGGGAATGATGGAAGTAGGAAACCATGTAAATTAGATCAAACTCACTTCTGTTWGTACATAAAATAGTTCAGCTGAAAGCAAAAATGTGACAATGGGTTTTGAATCCAAGACCTCGAGGATGCTACTACACAACACTTACCATTGAGACGCTCTTATTTTCCTTTAACTGTTTATCAGTGTTAAGTGTTTCATACATATCATAAATTTTCGCACTATGGCGACACACGCCCCATAGGCCACCACGTGGATCAGCCCCTGAGGGCTGTTACCTAATTGTGTTACTGACCTCTGTTTAGGGTAAAAAGAAGAGTAAAAACCGTTTCAGCGCCACGGGGCATAAAATGAAAGATACAATTGCTTAATCTGTGATGAACCAGTAACATTATTTGGCAACGTGTGGAGACCTTCATATTATAGCAATACAAATATTGCAGTAGAGATTTAGTGTACAAAGGTATACGACAGTGTCCTATAGTGAGGCTTTTCAAGGAATTACTATTTCAATGACAGTAGGATTGTAGAAAGTAGAGCACCCTAAAAATATTTTACCTGAAGTGTTGAGAACTTCAAGACCATTATGTGAAAACACAAGACATTATATAACTCTACAGGAAGACAACAACATTAAAACAGTGCCTCAATAGCTCCTACAAATTGCAAGGTAAGGGAGTTCGGATGCATAGTATATCTTAACACACTCCATTTCAAAGTCAACATAAGAGTCAATATTCCATGTCTTCTATAAGATGAAATCATATCTAGCATCATAATAGGATTCCCAGCTTTAGAGTTGGCATTGAGCATCCAAGAGAATCCATATTTTAATTGGCAAATATAAGACATTATACATGTTATAAGTTCAAGCTTTTACCTCTTGGAAGGTGAACTTCTCATGGACTAGCAAGGCTAAAACAAAGCACCCAAGAACAAGGAAATAGTGGCGAAATGTATCCTGCACTTTGTCATAGGAACGCCTAATAACAGGGTGCATTCTCATACACCAGACAATTGCCAATGAGCTCACAATAAACACGATCTTCATTACAGAGTTATAAAGAGATATATAATCGGTAAAGAGATCCAGATAGCGTGTCAAAAATACCAAAGCAAACAGCTCTTGCGTCTTCAGAGAGATACCTTCACAACAGATATCCCATGTTAAGTTTAAGAGGACGTTTCAGTACAGGACTATGACCATAACAAAGTTTCAGAGACAATTACGTATCAAAATTGTGTTCGTTTTAGGCAGAAAAAGTTCACTTTTGAAAACGGCCCTAATTTGAAACAAGTAGATAGCATCAATTGTCCAACATTCATCCCCTATTATGTAACTTGTTCTTGAAACGCTTCCTTTAACCAAAGTTTTAACCCGTTAATGCGTTAAATAGGATCAAATCTTTTGTCTTCCTCTTCATTCACCCTAAATTGGATCAATTGTTTACTAAATAGGATCAATTGTTTTGTCTTCCTCTTCACTTGTAAAGCAACTATTTCACCAAGAGCAAGTCATGGGAGTAATAGCATCACGTCTACACGGTATACAGTCACTGTTACTACAGCTTTTCCTTTTTGCATTTTACGACGTAGTAAAACCAACAACACTATCAATCAACATTCTTCTAAACTAAGCACACTATACATCAACTCATAGCTCAATCCAACAAATGAGCAGCTACTCCTCCCATTGCAATCATTTGTTAACTTTTTTATTCGCGAGAGGTATTTTAATCAATCTTACACAAATGATTGAGACGGAGCGAATACATTTCAACATTTTGATCCATTTCCAAGCATAATCATTCAATGAAATCATTCACAACACCTAAATAAAACATAAAAACATAATTTATAGTTTACACTACTCCCCCGTCCGAATCATTAGTTTACATTTTATATTTTTCGTGAAAAAAATTAGTTTAATTAAAGGTAAACAGACAAACGGATTAAATCGCAACGTCAAATTCCGCGCATGTTCGAACCAACAAATTAACTGAAAACAAAATTAATAAGCGTAAAATGTAGCAAAATAACTGGACATTCAGAGAAAAGGAGACCTGAGCAAGATTTAGTGGCGTAGATTTTGAGGAGTAAGACGAGAATACTGATTAAATGAGTGAGATCACCAGCTAATCTGAATATATTCATGGTGATTTTAAATTGGGGGAAAATGTAATTCGATTAATTTGGGGATTAGGGTTTTGATTTTCTGTTTTAATTGATGAACTGAGGAAATGAGGAAAGGAAGGGGACGGTGGTGATCGTGGTGGGGTATTTGACTTCTGTCTAGATTTTAGGGGAAAATAGAGAAGGAGATGTGGTGGTGTGATTATGGGTGGTCAGAGGGAGTTCCTTCCACGTTGTAGGCCAAAAAGAGATCGGTTTTATGGTAAGACGGTCTTATTGTATAAACGTGTTATGTTATTTACATTCTTAACATCGGTCAGCGGCCTATTTTATTGAGATTATTAAGAAGACGTATATGTATCGTATCGATGACCAAAGGTCGAAGGTTATAAATCAATTGAGGTCACCTATCTTAAGACTGTTTTGCATTGAGCACGCTTAGCTATAGTTCCAACATATGGTCATATGCAATCATAAACGTTACATTGTTGATAGGAGGAGCATTTTCAACCCCATCAACACTAGTTATTTCTGCCTATCAATATCGTCTTCAATTAACATGGAGTATTTTATCAATATACCACAATACAATTTTATTTTATTTTTACTAATAAGGTTAATTGGATTATACCACCACTTTGCCCAACCAAACACTTAAACCTTCTACGCTTCTCCCTTAACATCCCCTCACTAGCGACACGTTTTTTAGGCCAACACCGACCTCGTCACTCTAGCCCCACCATCTTCCAAATCTCACCCACATGAAACTGATATGTATAAATAAAAGAAACAATATATTTGTCTTATATACTCAAATGAAATGATATTTGACTCGTTTTAATTTTAATATTAAAACTGATATATTCGTCTTAGTCTCTGTTCTTTTGGGCTGAATAGGGTTGAACTGAACTTAAGCGAGCTGATTGGAGCTGAACTGAATTGAGATTTACAAAGATGAATAGAGCTAAACAACTAAACTGAATTGAGTCGATATGAATTGATGTGATCTAGGCAAAAGTTAAAATTAAACAGTAAAAACAACGCCAGGAGACTAACAGAAAATACTAAACCCAAAACAAAAGTGACTAATATTGGCATGGCCCAGCCCAAATGGGAAGCAAGCAAAACAACAAGAATATCCACATTTCACCAAACAGCGTACACGGTAGACGTGTTGACTCTGACGTGTCCAAATATAACTGGTTCAATGACTCACACTTCACCAAACAAATAAAAATCTTTGAAATTCTTTTCCCCTTTTCTTTTTTTTTTTTTTTCTTTTTCTTTTTCTTTTTTTTTTTTGTTTTCACTACATGGAGCAGCAGCCACTTCTGATTATTTCCGCAATTTATCCACTTGTCTTCACTATTCAGCATCACCCAAAAAAGACAACAAATTAAATAAATAAATAAATTAGTTTAATTAATAAATTTATTTTATATAAAAAGAAATCAAAGTATCTCACATACCTTCAAATTTCAACATTCTTCATAGATCTGTGAGTTTTTTTCTCTCTTAATTTTCATCAACTTTTTTAATTTTATACGGTATGGTTACGATTATTATTGTTTGCTGGGTTGTTGATCTGTTTTAAGAAGGTTGTAAGCGTGAAATGAAAACGGGTTTTAACATTAGTTAGTGTTAGAGATATGTTTTTGAACCCGTTTCGCACTTAATTACTAAATGTTTATTGGACACTCAATTGGCCTTTTAATATACTCTTTCTGTCCCGATCAATAATATGTAAATTATGTGTGTAGGGTTAATTCATTGAATTAATTTGATTGATGAATGGAATTTATGTATTGCTTGATTGCATGCAGCTGAAGTTATGAAATTGGAGCTGCATATAACATATTAGTTCGCTCCGTGTTGATCAATAGTTATCTATCATTGTTTGAAATTGAAATTGAAATTTCCGTCATAAATATCAAACTAAGCATAAAATTATTGATCGGGACGGAGGAATATTAGATGTATTGTTGAATTGGGGTCAATGACTCGATGTTAGTTTGATTACATATGAAAGACTGAATCTTTTGATACAACATTCAATTTTATGGGGGGATTTCAAACAAGGGTAACTATTGATTGGGACGGAGGAATATTAGGTATATTTGTTGAATTGGGGGTTAATCTTTTGATAGTACATTCAATTTTATGGGATTGTTTTGGTTAGGTTTAGATACTAATGACAGATTAATGTATCAAATTAGTTCATTGATGTAATGTGGTTGCATGTGAAGATGATGGTTATATTGAGTTATTTAGATTGTGAGATGATGTTATGTTTTGGGTTTTTACGGTCTATGCAGTACGGATTATGCCACCATAGTATTGGGCTTTATCATTCCCTTGCATATCTTCTAGAGTTCTAGGTCTAGCCATGTAGGTAATGGCGTTGTGGTCGAAGTTTGTCATGTTTTTAACGTTGTGTGTTTGCTATGTTTGATTACATGAGTAATGCTTGCTTGTTCAAGGAACATGCTTGTGACGTTTTTTGTGAAATTGGGTTTTTGACAGGTTGTAGGAATTTGTAGGTATTGTTGAATAGTTCGAAATGGGAGGAGGATTTAGAGTGTTGCACTTGGTCAGGCCGTTCCTTTCGTTTCTTCCTGAGGTTCAAAGTGCTGACAGGAAAGTTCCCTTCAGAGAAAAGGTCATCTACACAGTTATCTCGTTGTTTGTCTTTTTAGTATGCAGTCAGCTTCCACTTTATGGAATTCACTCCACAACGGGTGCTGATCCTTTCTACTGGATGCGTGTCATCCTTGCTTCCAACCGCGGAACTGTCATGGAGCTTGGTATCACCCCAATTGTCACTTCTGGGTTGGTGATGCAGCTCTTGGCTGGGTCAAAGATTATTGAAGTTGACAACAATGTCAGAGAGGACCGTGCCCTTTTGTAAGTGTTCAGATATTCTGCGATATCATGTGTTCAACATTTATCTTACTGGATTCTAGACTGATTAGAAACATGCTGCATTGCTGCCAAAGGATGGTAAACTATAGTTTTGAGAATCCTATTAAATCTTGGTTCGAGACTTGTTCTTAGAGTCGTCATTGCAACCTGATCTTGGTCATTGCGCCTTAGTGCGGCCGATACTGCCTTAAAATGCAATGGCGGTAATATTCAGTTAACCTTTCTAATCATGTGAATTCTTGGCTGAGATTAAATACGCCGATTTTGAGTGAGAACAACATATGGTGAGCGTTGAAAACTTAAATTACTCTTGTCTAAGATTCATGAACTTCTGCTGGCTATTCATGTTTGAGACTTTCTCGTGTGCGCATCTCATCAGGTTAATTTGCAATTGCATGTGCACATGCAGTTGCATATTTGTGTCAGTATGTGCCCTGTGTCCCAGGATTACTGCAGATCATTCTAATCCGCGTATGGTCACTTAGTAGTGATGATAATGAGCTAATGACCCATTTTGTTGAATTCCTTCAGGAATGGTGCACAGAAGTTGTTAGGCATTCTTATTGCTGTTGGTGAGGCAGTAGCATATGTTCTTTCTGGGATGTATGGAAGTGTTGGTCAGCTTGGTGTAGGCAATGCAATTCTCATCATTCTTCAACTTTGCTTTGCTGGGATTATCGTGATTTGCCTTGATGAACTTCTTCAGAAAGGATATGGTCTTGGTTCTGGAATCTCACTCTTCATTGCGACCAATATCTGGTGAGCTGCTTGTTCTATTCTCTATTATTTTGCTTTATATCTATTACATTGGATCTCTGTCTTAGCGTAACCTTTATGTTGTCGTTTTCAGTGAAAACATCATCTGGAAGGCATTCAGTCCAACCACTATCAATGCTGGCCGAGGAGCCGAGTTTGAGGGTGCTGTCATTGCCTTGTTTCACTTGCTAATTACCAGGAATGATAAAGTGCGAGCTCTCCGAGAGGCATTTTATAGGCAGAACCTTCCAAATGTGACCAATTTGCTCGCCACAGTTTTGATCTTCCTGATTGTYATCTACTTCCAAGGATTCCGTGTTGTTTTACCCGTTAGATCAAAGAATGCTCGTGGTCAGCAGGGTTCATATCCCATCAAGTTATTTTACACTTCCAACATGCCTATCATTCTGCAATCTGCCCTTGTATCCAACCTGTACTTCATCTCCCAGGTACTCATCGTACAAAGTTTATTACTCGTATATATGCAACTGTTTATGTTTATATCTGGACCTTAAAGTTGTAATATTTCTGGTCATTCTGCAGCTGCTATACAGGAAATACAGCACAAACTTCTTCGTCAGTTTGTTGGGCAAATGGAAGGAATCTGAGTATGGCGGTCAATCAATCCCAGTTGGTGGTCTTGCTTACTATGTCACCGCACCTGCGAGGTTTCTATTTTTCCTCTGTTAGCTGATTTGGCTTCGATTTTGTGGTCAAATATAAGGTTAGATTGAAAATGCTCACAACCTAATTGTTAAAAATGCAGTTTGGCGGATATGGCTGCACATCCCTTCCATGCTCTTTTCTACATAGTTTTCATGCTCTCAGCTTGTGCCTTGTTTTCAAAGACATGGATTGAGGTTTCTGGATCATCGGCTAAGGATGTTGCTAAGCAGCTCAAGGTACTGTAGTCTGTAGAGCACTAATGATTTTTTTTCCCTGAGTTAATTTATATACACCTATGAGTTCTACTTGATTGCCTTCACCCCCATGCATTATAAGGCGAATATGTTGCATTAGGTGCGCATTAGGTGCGTCATATATACCTTTGTGTTGGCAATTCAGAACGTCAAGGGAAGATTGATGAAAATTAGTTAGTACTATTACACGCCTGTGAAAGTCAGAAGTCTGTACTTCTATTATTTTCTCTTTATGCCCGTCCCTGTTGCCTAGCTTTGGATATCATGGCTAAACGCTACCACATTTTGTCGTGCTTCAGCAGTTTAAGGCCTGAGACTATTTTTCCATCTCTGCTGTTTTACCTTCAGCTAGGATAGGATTGTAGATGATGATCCTCTTGTTTTTGTGCAACTATGTTTGTGAAATGTTGGGCCTTTACTGCATTCCTGTCACACTGTCACGGTAATTGTAGATTTGGGTTCGCTTTCGCCCATAATTAAATGGCACGCTAATTGTAGATTTGGTTTCACTTTCGCACATATTTAAGGGCGTAAATTCTATCTTTTTGTTCTTAGCTTCTCTAAATTGACCGGCTTTTATGTCTAAAGCAATATTACCACAACGCTTCTAAGGGACCGGGTCTACACAATCTTGTTCGTGTGTTGAGAGTCTCAACTCTCAACTACATTACTGACTGCTACTTAATAGTATAGAAAAAGAAAATGCAATTTTTAAGTCATAGTAAAGTCCTTCATCTTCGAAACAAATGCTCTAAAGAGTTTGATTCATTACCAGCCAAACTTGGGAGGGTTACACACTTACGCCCATTACCTATGCTTTGAGTACCCCAAGGGAGAATGCTCCATTTGTCGGTATTTGATACACCTGGGTAACATCAACGTTAGCATTCATTGGATGTGATGTACTAAATTTGATTTTCCTGACACCGCAGGAACAAGGCATGGTAATGCCCGGTCACCGTGATTCAAACTTACAGAAGGAACTTAACCGCTACATACCAACAGCAGCTGCCTTCGGAGGAATGTGCATTGGTGCACTGACTGTTTTAGCAGATTTCATGGGAGCTATCGGTTCAGGTACCGGTATTTTGCTTGCAGTAACCATCATCTATCAGTACTTTGAGACTTTCGAGAAGGAGAGAGCCAGCGAACTTGGCTTCCTAGGCCTTTAAGCTTGTCGGCATAGTTTTGTTGATCAAAAGTTTAGATTTTCATTTCGATAGAGTCCCCTTTCTTCTCCCAACAAACTTATATAACACCAGCAATGTTAATGTTCAGAACCTTGTATCGAATGTTAGATTTCTGTACACTTTACTCGTAACTTATTTATCATAGCATTTTTTTGTCGGTATATTATATACCTCTTCTTAAGCTACATAGCAATATCGAACAAAGTTATTGAGTGATCGGGGCATGAGCAATGTTGGCTAGGGGCTATGACGTGACTGTTACGATTTTCAACTATCTCTCACTCGAATTATGAACAGTCCTCCAATGCTAATGATAATTGCATCGGTCTTAAGTCTTAACGAAGTATACAATGATTCATAACTGTGAGTGATGATTGTTTTATTAATCTGTTTTACAAGTAAGCGTAAAACATACCCAATTGCATATTTGTAACAGACTAAGCCGGTAGGCCCTGGTTTTTTGGTTTTACGTTTAAGACCGTTATACAATGACTTGAAGACTCTTGTGTCTCTCGCTTTCGCCACGGTGAAGACACAAAGGCTCTCATTGAAGGAGTGATGATTGAGTTTGCTTTCTTTTCATGCGAATTGGGTAAAACAACAATGATCATTCCATGGATGCCCATGTGCACAATGCACCCAATTTTATTTCATTGCTTACGAATTTGGACTGATCATTCATTCATTTTGCGTTTGTGTTATACTTCTGGTTTATCAGTAAAAACGGTTTTAGCGTGGAGCTCAACTTATCAGTTCAAATCACAACTAATCTATGTTTTAATTTATTAATTTCGCCGGAGGGAGGAGGAATTAAGTCGCGGAGCCATCAAACGGAACTAGCCGACCTGAATGACCCTAGCTAATTAGCCAACTAATCTATCTTACTTTTATAAACTAAAAACTTAAATTAGGCGACTTTATGTCCAACAGAAGACGACCCAAACGTAAAATAACGCAATTGTAAATGACATCAACTAGAATTGACTCATTTCAAATACCGGAAAACACTCTCAAACAATCAGTTTAAACAAAGATATTCTATTAATCACGGCTTATACCCACTCTGTAATCATCCAAATTCTAATCCAAAGCAACGTATAGCCAAAATAACTCACTTTGAGGGATTTGATGACCAACTCAAACCCAAATCAACCTGAAACCAAAATGACCCGTACGAGTGATCCAATGGCCAACTCAAACCCAAACACTCACCCTTTAATTTTTCATAAAACAAGCAAAAGCAAGCAAAGATAAATCCTAGGAGAGTTTAAGGTAAGCTTCAAGCTAGAAAGACAACATCCTAAAACATCATAACCATGTTAATTAGGTTGAGTAAAGCTTAGAAGGAAAGTCATTAAATTACCAACTTGCACTCTTTATCTTTTTTTTTTTTTTTATCAACTTATCATTTAATACGGCACTATCCGATTTAAACTTAAGACGAGTCAAATATCATGCTACTTTTGTATATAAGATAAATATATTGTATTTATAACCATGCACTCTTATATACGCAAAGGGCGTATACTTAACCAGTTTTAAACTTATGACGGATAATGCTGTATTACGAGAGTTTTACTCTTTTTTTTATTTTTTTTTTAATTTATTTTTGGGAGACCATAAATGAACATGAATATGATGCATTCAACCTAATGGGTCCACCAACCGGCAAGCATCATCAAATTCTTCTTTTATTTCTGTATCTTCTACTGACAGATACAATAAAATGTCCACCAAAGTCATCAAAGTCGACTTGCTTCCATTTTTTCTTTATATTATCCTTCCTCTTTTTACCATAAATTTTCTTCTCGAGGTCCTAAATTTTCGCAATAACTCATGTTTAAAAGGGAGTTTTCACCTTAAATTTTAAAACGGCTTAAATACTATCATATGATAAATTAATCGTACTTGTTACATTTATATAAACAGTTGGTCTATTTTAAAACATATTCAAAAACATGTTAAATAACACTCACATAAAGTCCTGAACAGATGAAATAGGTTTTTTGTTAATCCATAAGACACTACGTCTTAGTTATACTATTTGATTCATTTTGAGTTAGAAACGGGGAGTCTCGTCTGAATCCAGAATTTGCAATATAACAAATAGTTTTTTATTAAGCACCATTTATGATAAAATTTTGTAAATTGTAACTCCAAAAAATCAAAGAAAAAATTTAAAGTACAATGAAAAAGATGGAGAGTATCTTCTTTCTTTATTAACATCAATCCCCACCATTATTTTTCTTTTCGGCGAATTATTTTTTACTTTATTATTTTTATGTTTTTTTAATCGGATGCTTTAATTGATTTGTAGGAACCTTCGTGTCTAGCATAGCCTAATGACACCAAAAGTTGTTAATTAAGAAATATACATACACTCATATCCTTAACCCAAATTCTTATTTAACCCGAAAATATCCGTCTTAAACAATAAACGAGTCAAATAAACAGATAAAACAAAAAGTCGAATGTCTATAGAATAACAAACTTTTGCCCCGTATACAATTGTATTTGACTTGTTTTACACTTAATACGGATATAGCTGTCGTAAAGAAGACCAACCGTATCCTTAAACACTATTTAACCTGTTTTACACTTAAGACCAATATAGCTATCGTAAAGAAGACCAGTTGTATCCTTAAACACTATTTGACCTGTTTTACACTCAAAGACGAATATAGCTGTCGTAAAGAAGACCGACGGTATCCTTAAACACTATTTAACCTGTTTTACATTTAAGACGGATATACCTATAGTAAGGGAGACAAGTTGTATCCTTAACCCCCAAAACATTTTTTTTTTATTTTTTTAAACTATAGTATTTTATTTGATATGATTTCCTTTTCATACATTCCTTAGTATTTTCTCATTTGAGCACCAAACCATTTACCCATGTCACACTTCCTTTTCATCTCCAAATAAAGATACTAAAAACACACAAACAAAATAAAAATCTTACATAAAAACCAACCATTTTTCATTTCATAAATTCATAATATATGGATTGCATGAAACCACCTTCAAATGAATCCACAAGAAGCAAATTTTCCAAGAAATTTTCCAAATGTATTGATCCTCAAACACCCTCAAGATTTGTTCCTACACAAACAAAACTTAAAACTCTTTCTGAAGAACTTAATATCAAGATCAAAGATATAAGATCCGAACCTAAATTAACTAGGCAAAAATCGCGTAGAAATGTCGCGAATTCAGATGGCAGCCAACAACAACGACAACAACAACAACAACATGGTTATAATAATAACAATGTTGTTAAAGAAGCTCTTGTAGCGAAACTATTTGCAAGTGTTTCGTCGATAAAAGCCGCTTACGCTGAGCTGCAAAGCGCGCAATTTCCTTATAATGGTGAAGCGATAAAGACGGCCGATGAAGATTTGGTTAGCGAATTGATGGTGCTTTCGGAACTGAAACAAAAGTATGTATGCAAAAGCTTGGATCTTCCACCACCCCATGTTGCACAATTGTTAGCTGAAATACAAGAGCAACAAAGTAACATAAAAACATATGAAATTACTATGAAACAAATGGAGTGGAAAATGGAACAAAAAGACGCGCAAATTGCGTCTTTAAGTCGGAAATTTGAGGATGTTACACGCGGAAATAAGTCTCTTGAAAAAAGACTTAATTCTAGTGGTGCATTATTCCCACTTAGGAATAATATTACCCTACTAGAATTGAACCAGTGTCATTTTACTAGGGTTCTTCATCATTTTTTACGGTCGTTGAGGCATTTCGTCAAACACTTGGTGCGCGAAATGGAATCCAAAAATTGGGATATGGATTTAGCCGCGAAAGCGATACAACCCAATGCGGTTTTTGCTAAATCTAAGCATAAAATCTATGCATTTGAATCATATGTTGCTCAAATTATGATTGATGGGTTTAATCATCATAATTTTTTTCTACCAGATGAAGTAAAATTAGGGTTTAATAATAACAATAAACAACAATTTTTCTTTGATAGTTTTATAAAAATGCAATCTTTGACAACAACACAAGTTTTTACACAATCCCCAAAATGCCCTTTTGCTAGATTTTGCAAAGGGAAGTATTTGAAGGTTGTTCATCCAAAGATGGAGTGTTCAATTTTTGGGAATTTGGATCAAAGGAAGGTGATCAGTTCAGGGGCATTTCCGGAAACTGAATTCTTTTCGCTTTTCGCCGAAATGGCGAGGAGGGTTTGGTTATTGCATTGTTTAGCTTTTAGTTTTGATCCGCCGGCCGTGGCGTTTCAGGTTAAAAGAGGGTGTCGATTTTCCGAGGTTTACATGGAGAATGTCGTCGGAGAGGAAGATGCTGTCACCAGCGATGAATCGTCTATGGCCGCGTTCACGGTTGTTCCCGGGTTTAAGGTTGGTAAGACGGTTATTCAAAGTCTTGTTTATACGTCTCCTGTTAAAAAATGAGATCACTAGTCGATGTGCACAATGGAAGAGTCCTTCCCGGGTTTAAGGTTGGTAAGACGGTTATTCAAAGTCTTGTTTATACGTCTCCTGTTAAAAAATGAGATCACTAGTCGATGTGCACAATGGCAGAGTCAGGAAATGCGTTTTGAAGCTTAACGTGATTTTATCGATGATTTTCAATTCAAATTCTCCGTTTTACGCATCACCATTCTCTGGGAGATCCTCGTCCAAGCCTAGATCGAAAACGACTTGAATCTACCAAGTTAGTTCCAACCTCATTTGTAGATAATAATTTAGTTGATAATTAAGGCACATTGGTACTTTTAGGTAATTTCATTGTCATGTTCTATGATAAGGTATAATGTAGATAATCAATAGTACTACATGTTGTAGTTAATATGTTAGAATTTTAATTAGTGTTTTATCTAGTGAAATGTAATTGTCATTACTATACTTTTAGACATTTAGAGGGTCCTTATGTTGAATAAAGAATTTCTCTTTTATAAAAATTTCATTGTTATTCATCTTACAGTAAGTGTCTTTTCTGACGATCACAAAATATAACAGAAGAAATATGACTACTTTATAATAAAAAGTAATTATCTACAAATTTTTATTTAGTGAAATGTAATTGTCCATACTAAACATAGTTCCTTAGATATTTAGGTGGTCCTTTGTTGAATAAAGAAATACTAATTTAATTGTTATTCATCTTGTAGTAACTTATTTAAGAAGTAACAAATCTTCCCTTAATTTGGTATATATTTTAACTTTGTGGGATCCTTTTTAACCTTTACTAGATTGTGTGTTATATGTTGTTTTTTAGCTCCTTGGATTTGGAATACTATTTGCAACAAATAAAATTTCCATGCAACTTTTTCTATCAACATTCCATACAACTTGTAGTCTTGTAGACTTGTAGCAATTAAGTTTGTGTACTCTTGTGACACTAAAGATTAGCCTGAGACTCGAGTCTTGTTAATCTCACTTGATGTACCATATCATCGTACAACACAATTAAATGAGAATCTCAATCATATAACAATCATTCTCTCTTAAGATGATTATATCTATTTTAAAATAAAAACAAATTAAAACAGTTAATCACCTGGATATCTGAAACAAGTTTATTGTTGGTTCTTATGCATTTTGCTTATGTCACCCTATTTTTAATAATTTAAGACAAATTATATCTATCCTACACAAGAATCATAAACATTAACAATCTCAATCTCAATTTGAATGGTAGGACAAGATTGAGAAGCATTCTGCTTATATCAAATCTATCATAATTTACCTGTTTTAAGGGTAAGACGGATTGAACCTCTTGGCAAGAATCATAAACATTTATAATCTCAACTTGAAAGGTGAAACAAGCTTGTTGCTGGTTTATATGCATTCTGTTTATGTCAAATTTATCATAATTTACCTGTTTTAAGGTTAAGACGGATCAACGGTCTTGAATAAGAACCATAAACAGTTAACAATCTCAATCTCAATTTGAATTGTAGGATGATTTATTCACGTTTGAAAATGGGAGTTGATGATGATAACCCACTTGAAAGATGAAGTTTGGTCGTGTCATGAAAAGCAAAGGTTATAGTAATGCTGGTCTATTGACTATTGGGGGTGGCGCGTGGGATTAAGGGGCCTCTTATTCTGAATAAACAATTTAAAATAATAAAGGATTCAATCAAGTACAATTGTATTTTAATCAATGTGGGAGATGGACCCACACGGGGAGGAGCCTTCAAAGATATGCCATTCGAAAGTAATAATATCAGGAGTGTACATACCACTATACTCCTTATCGATTTGGTTTGTGGTTATCAGATTTGTTATGAATACGTCCTTAATAATTCATGAGTCGAAATCTGAAAGGCATTCGAGCGAATCAACTAATCTGAAGAAAATCAAACGTGAAATTTAAAAAAGTTATAATTAGTAATAATATATTTAAGGAGTTTTATTTGTAATGGTTATTAATATGCTGAAGTTTATAATTACATATTAATTAGAAAACATGTGAGGTGATTATCACTCCTAGTATATTATAAATTCGTTGTAAATCACTATTATAAGATTAAGAAGCTAATATTT
>VHZZ01000066.1:88319-103951 GCA_009801015.1 Silene noctiflora | reverse complement strand
CAAAATAAAATGGAGTAAAATATTAAATATTAATAAAGTGGCGATTTAAATAATACCCTCAAAAATAAAATCTCTATATATACCGCGCAGTGGCGTGAGATCTATACTAGTCTTTATCCAAGAGAATAAAAATTCTCAAACATTTTCCCTCCAAAAAGAATATGCTTAAATAAGGAAACAATGCTTTATTTTTATTAAATTATTATCTTTTAATTAACATATAATCTTTTATTCACTATAATATTTTTTGAACTAAATTATATTCATTTAATTAAAATAAAACAAAACTAGTATATAAATCTAAAAATTTGTACATGATCTATATATATCGTACATGCATGCACGAGATTTATAATAATACATTATTATAAAGTAACTTATAATTTGATATTATTATTTTCGTATAAAAAATATTAACATGTACTTAATTAGTATAAAAAATTATGAACTGATATTATTAATTTCTTGAAGGAAAAATTCATTAAAACTATTTCAGAAAATTTATAAATTGGAATTATTTATTAGTTACGGAGTATGTGGTAATTAACAAAGTTTCATTAAAACACATATTTCATGACCCTATTCGATTCTTTTGATTAACTTTTCATTTCATTTTTTATTTTCATATTAAAATATGAAAAATTAATTATGAGTTAATTTAAAATCCATAAATAATACATTATTATAAGGTAAATGATCTATATATATACCGTGCATGCATGCACGAAATTTATACTAGTTTAATTAATAACAACAATTACAAATGAGCCCTTCCTTCTTTTTTTTTTTTTCGTGTCAAAAACAAAGGTTAACAAATGATTGGGGACGAAGGGAATATGTACTATCAACATAGCGATTACTGAGTAGTACAAACGTATAAATTGTTAGTCTAGTGTCATGAGATTAAAAGTACGACAACAAATGCTTATTTTATCTCAATTATTTATTTATCGTTTTTATATTGTGCGAGATATTGATTTTAATTTTAATTAAAAGTAAATAAATAATTGGAGCAAAGAGTATAAAAAATCGAAGTTTTAGAAAACGAATACAGTAAATGTTTTATGAACTTATTATGATATACTGTATGATAATGATAGTTAAATATATTCATTAACAAGATCGAACATCTAGCTTGTCTATTTGTTGATGGAGTAGCCTATCAAATATCAATTTTCCCATGCTTTCTTGTTTGTTTTGTGCAAACTTATCTTACGTTTAAGAGTTGACTTTTAAGTATGTTCCTTTTATTTCAAGGGATTAAGTATCATGTCTTTCATTATTGGCAAGGACTTTTTTTATTGCCAAGTGAAAAACTAGTATCTTGCAAAGTAAAGGCCATAGCAGCTAGTCCGTGCGCCTTTTTATTTTTTTATTTAAAATACGCGGAATAAATAAAATTGAAAAATAATGGCAAGGACATTAGAATGATGTAGGGATGAAAGAATATTAATCACAACCCAACTTCTACTCAATCATGATTCATGAGAAGAACATTACGAAAGAGTAGAGTAGTAGACCTAGCCAATCGTCTTGGCTAGGGAAACCTCCTAGGTGGTTCAGGGCACAAAAAGTTGGGCCCGGCCTGTCCAAAAACCTGGCCAAAAATAGGGTACAATGAGTCAAGTTAGGGTCAAGCCTAACCCAATTCGTGCAACCTATCCCATCGAGTATAAGTTTATAAAAGTTGGGTATTTATCGAATATTTTTTTTTTCAGTTTCGGTTTGGTTTAACTTGTAATCACCCACCAATACATGCTTATGTGAGAGTGTGATACACGAGTCTTGCACAGGGCCACAGGGGTCTTGCACTCACTCTTGCATAGAAGTCGCGAGAGAAACACCAAGGAATAAACTACTAAACCCATTATTGGAGTGAATGATGAGTGATTGGACTAATGATGCCAATTAATGACAGATTTTGACGGACTACTAATTGATTAAGCTCAAAACTACTCTCATCGGACTTTATCGACCCGCATTTGACCAGTTTCTTCGACCGCTTTTTTACTCGTTTCTTCGGCTCTGTTCTTTTGGACCGAAATTGTCTTAACTGAATTTAATGGAACTGAACTGAACTTAACGGAACTTAGGGGAGCTGAACTGAACTGAAGTAAGAGTTAATTTGTGAATAGAATAATTAAACTGAATCAAGTTGAACTGAGTTGAACTGAATAAAGCTGAACTAAAATGAGCTGAAATTAAGTCCAAAAGAACATGCCGATTCAATGTCATTTTTCAACCCTTTTAGCAATGTCATTAATTTTTTAAAGTATTGGTGACTTTTCAGCTGATATTTTTAAAAGTTAATTAAATACTCCCTTATGCCCGTCATTTGTTTACCTATTTTATTTTCGGGTATCACAATCAATTGTTTACCTTTCTATTTTGGGAATGCTTTTTATGGACAATTTGATCTCCACACTCAATTTAGCCACTTGTCTTCCATTAATGGTCTCCCTCTTATTTCCTTGGTTTTTGTGTCAAACCAACGATAAACAAATGATCGAGACGAATGGAGTATCCTATAAATTTCTAATTTTCAACTAATTTTTAAAGAGTTTTAAGCCTTGTTCTTTTCGACTGAAAAGAGCTGAATTTAATGGAACAGAACTTAACTTAACTTAACTTATGAAGCTAAACTTAACTTAATTTATGAAGCTGAATTGAGGAAAGAGTTAATTTGTAAAGAGTTGAACTTAGTTCTAGATAGAGTTGAATTAAACAAAAATAAGCTAAAATTAAGTAAAAAAAAAAACAGAACCTTAAATGTTACTCCTATGTACACATAGACACGTAGATCAACTGACAATAAATTATTCTAGTTTAACCAGAGGTCTCGTGTTCGAGCCTTAAGAATGCCAGAAGTGTTGAAAATATTACTCCTACGTAGAGGTGGCAAATGAGTCAATTGGGTCGGGTCGGTTTTGGTCGGGTCATTTTGGTTATTTCGTACATTTCAGGTCGGGTTTGGTCGGGTCGAGTCATTTTGAGTTTCGAGTCAATTTCAGGTGTGGATCATTTTGGGTCGGGCCGTTTTTGGGCTATTGCTAAAACACATTAGTTAGTACTATTTTGATATAAGAAGTACTATTTTACAAATTTAACTACTCCCTCCTATTCAGCCTATAGTTCCCCTTTCATTATAATACTACTCACATATATTAGAGAAAGGGGAACTATAGGCTGAATAGGAGGGAGTATTTATTAAGAATGATTATAACCAATGAAACTTTATTTTGATGGATATAACATTAATATGACTTAGTACTTGTCATTCCGGGTCACTTTAAATCATTTTGAATCGGGTCAATTATGGGCCATGTCTTTTTAGGTAGGGTCAACATTGGGTCAATTAATGTTCGGGACAGGTCAGGTCGGGTCAATTCGGATTTCAGGTCATATTTGAGTCAAGCAAGTTTGAGTCACTTTCAGTCTCGGTCCGCCTTATCGGATCGGATTAGCTATTTAGCTTTGCCAGGTGTACTCCTACATTCTAAGGAAAACTGGAAAAGTCATTTTTTTTTTACGAACCCGGTTTAAAATGTAGCCGCCATCGTGTGGCTCATATTTATTCAACAAAATTCGAACGTTTACGTATCAATTCATTACCATCTTATGTCTCAACATTATTGTAAACCATAGAAAAAAAAAATGGAATGTTATTCTTCTGCGAAACTTCTATCATCTTCTTCCATTCCTTCTATCCGCACCCAACTACACACTCCTCCGGTAATTAATCTTATCTGTTTAAATTACGTAATAATCTTTAGTTATTTATAGATTATTGTTTGTTTGTTTATTTTACTCATTTTCAATTGCTTAGTTGCCCACTACATTTATTAATGTTTAGTGCATGAATTTAAGGTTTAATCATGTAGTTAGTGTTTGAATTTAATTGGGTTTTGGTGTTTACTTGAATTAGTGGATTAATGGATTGTTGGGTGTTCTATGAGAATTGTCTAATTTGGACTACAATTATGCAATTCTATAAAATTGAGATGATCATAATATACGTGATATGGAATTATAGGGGATATTCCGTCCGTCTCATTCAATTTTTTACATTATACTGTATATTGTTTGAGAGGGGGGTTTTCCAGGTATTTTAATGATAGGTAAACAAATTCTTGTCTAAGACATTTATATCCGTACTAAACTTAGAACAAGTTAAGTAGATGAATGGGGTACGGGCAAACGGCCATCTATCTAAATGGGGTACAATTCGGCCTATAATAAGCTTAAGACTGATATACCCGTCTTAAGAGAGACCAACAATTTAATCATAGGTAAACAAATTAGTGGAATAGAGGGAGAAAATAGAAGGAAAGATTCAAGTGAGTGATAGTGGAGTAAGAGGGAGTGAGAGCCTCTTTTAATATGCAGGAAAAGGGATAGATAGTTTAGTTGCTTAAGGAATGGACAAAAATAGTTTCATAAAGCCTTTTAGTACGGCGTTCTTGGTTATTGGATTCATTTGACGCCTAAGTTAACAGTGAATTGGTATATAGCTTGTTCGATCATGGCGCTTGCTAAGTACCTATATAACGTACTTTATAAGAGCGTATAGCGTATCAGATGTGGTGTGTTCATAATGAATTAGGCAACCTTGACTACGTTCATAGGAGAGGCTCCCTTTGTCTAGACGGGCAATGCTTTTTGAAGTCGATGGAGTCTGTTACAATTTTACTTCCTGGTGTTAGAAATTTATGATTATTTAACCCGTGAAGGCCTTCGTAATAATGTTTGAATTTTTTGTGTATGGAATCTGTGAGTCTTAATACATGTGTCTTGGCTTAACCTGGGTTCTCTCTATAGCGTGTTTAGTATTCCTAACCAGTTTAGTTTAAAAAAAGTGTGCCTAAGCTTAAGGCTTAGTGAGACACATAATGTAGCCAAAGCGCCTCAAGGCACCTTGTGCATAATGTGCAATAAGGCAACAAGCGATACACATTTCCCTGCAATTTCCATTTTTGTTTTGTAAATACAACTTTTTATATACTCCGTATTTTTTTTTTTGAAATATAGTGCCGTGCGCCTCATATGCATGAGGCACACACCTTGCAGGCTTGCACCTTGTCGCGTTAGGCCCTCTTAGCCTTGATGCACGTCATGCCTTTTTAATACTAAGGTAATCAGCATTTGCCCTGGAAGTAGGTATCCTCGTTGGCCTGTCTTCGGCTTGCCTCTGGCCAGATACATTTCAGACAGCTGATTTTCTATTTTAAAGATTTAAAAATTTGTCTACATCGAGTCCTGCAAAAACATTCCTGCTATAGACCTTATTGTCATGAAGCTACTTCTTTCATGCTCGAGTGTGATAGTGTCTGTGTTACCATAACCTTTTTTTTTTTCCTTGGGCTTATTTCCTGATAGTGTTATCTTCACATTTTTGTGTTTGCGAGGCTGCCTTGAAAATGTTAAAGATATGTTTTAGTTGAAATATGCTGTATTGTGCATTCCATATGTGCAAGAAGATGACTGTAATACTTTCAATTTTTTTGTATTCTAAATATCCTTAACTTACAAACAATGACATAGCGAGTTACTCGCAGTGCAACTCGACTGCTGTGAAGAAGGAATTCTCTAGGAGGACATTGTGCACTGCTCTACCATCATTGTCTCTTGGTAAACCATTTCTTCCATTTCGGCATGGGATAGATAGAAGTTTTTATCAAAAGAAGATATTTTGTAATCCTTCGAAATCACATAAAGGGCGTATATATTCTGCAACTGGGAATCAACCTTGGGACTTTGGTAGATTTGTGAAGACCTTGTTCTTCTTCGATGCAGTCCCGAACCCTCTCAAGGTTTGAGTTTAAAATACTTTGTGTGAATTTTGAATCTTTTTTCAAATTATACTCTTAGAAAGTACCGATTACCCCTGTGGTTTCTTTTTTTGCAGTTCGTAGAATCTTTAGTTGAAAAACTGTCTGGTGAAACTTCACCTGAGCCGGTAAAGAAGATGGAATATTCTGGGATAGTCCTAGTAGTTGGTGCAACCGGAGGTGTGGGTAGAAGGGTAGTTGATGTTTTACGCAATAAAGGACAACGGGTGCGAGTATTGGTATATTTTTCATGAGCATTTCGATCTTTTTATTCTTGTTTCACTGAGTAACTCACAGAGATTATTTGGAGGGATAACAGGCAGAAAGTTGACTGATATCGGTGCTGGTCTGTTGACTATTTTCTAACTATGCCACTTTTCAGGTCAGAAATGAAGAGAAGGCAAAGCGGATGTTAGGCCCAGATATTGATATGGTAATGTACAAATCAAGTGATTTTCCCTAGCTTTTTTTTTTTTTTTTGGCATTTAAATGGTCTAGACATTGGGTTTGGAGATACAGTTCACAATTCTAAACATAAGCGCGAGATATGTAAAACCGGTACTAAAGAAAGTAGATATAGTTACTCTTTTAACAATATTACTACTCACAGATTTTCTTGGTTTTAGCAACATACATGCCTTTTTTTTTCCCTTCCTTTCTTTCAAAATATTCTCCTTTTGCAAACATTTGGGATGTTATGGTTGTTGCATTAAGAAATAAATAATTTTTTTTTTACCAATTGTAATCAGTGTTTACACATTGCTGATGGAGCCAAATAAATAATTTTTTTACCAATTTGTTTTGCATTATTGTGGAGTAAAGAAAAAAATAAATAAAAAATTACTACTTTATATCCAGGTTCTTTTATTGCGAAGTAGCTATCAATCTATGCATATTGTAACACAGTATGTTTTACGAGTCATCTGAAAATAGCAGCTCAAAAACACAAGGATAAGGCTGTTTACAGCCGAAGTTCTGAACCCCTTGAGGCACTTGGGTAATGTTGTCGAGGTTGACTTCTTGTTGTTTACCTCTGGGACCCGGTCTGCTTGTTGTTTACCTCTTGGATCCGGTCTTGCAGAGTGACATTAAAGGCAAAGCTGTTTAAGGGATATTTAGTCTGAGTTTAGAAGTAATAGAGTGGAACTTATTCATCCAGTATAGCTGAAAGTATTATTGCTAAAGACCATATGTTTAATTTTGTATTTATGTTTCTTTTTCTGAGATAGCTCAGTGCATTTCTGCCGTTATGTAGTAGGACTTCTGTCTATGACTTACTGCTTGTGAATAGTTCTATTTCTGCTAATGCTTCAGATCCTCGGAGACATCACCAAAGAAAGTACTCTTCTTCCTGAATACTTTAAAGGAGTTAAGAAAGTGATCAATGCAGCTTCTGTCATAGTTGGCCCAAAAGAGGGGGATACTCCTGACAGAGCAAAATACAGCCAAGTAAGGATAGTCTTTTATAAAACTAAACATCCTAAATTGGTTAGGAACTACGTTTACTTATGATATTTGTAATCCTCATGTCATATGACCTATGTTATTCTGACTCGTCATTATGGGGTTGTGCCCCTGCCCCACAAGCACTTGAAGATATGGTGATATGCGTATGAAATCCATACCTGACCCTTACCTATCTGATACTTCATGTAGAAGAGCCAAAAGCGGAGGCCTGCATTAAGTAGTAGAGAAAGAGACTTTGAATCCACATTTCAGGACGTACTCCTTATGTCTAAAAATGAGTCAGGTTGTGTCCGACACTAGGATATGAACCCATGCTCAACACCCATACCGTAGTCCCCAGTAACATAGTGTATGACTCAGTTGTTTACTACGGCTATTAAGTAACTTTTATTTCCCTTGACTATGCTGCTATTCCTGATATGGTGCAGGGAATCAAGTTTTTTGAACCAGAGGTGGGAACTGATCTCTTTTATTGACCAATGAACTGTAATTTTCTCTACCAGTTGTTAAAAGCTGTTCTATTTTTTGAAATAAATTCATATCTGCTTTAAGCGCTCATTTTAATAATGTGTTAAGAACAGATAAAAGGGGATTCACCTGAAAAGGTGGAGTACAGAGGGATGATGAATTTGATTAATGCTGTTAAAGGGACTGTTGGTCTAAGAGAAGGAAGATTGGTGTTTGGTTGGGAAGGTAACACTCTTTATGTGCTACATTTTGATTCAGAAATATCTACGTTGTACTAAATTGGTCTTTGATAAATCACTTGGCATATAGTTATCATTCTTTGAAAGGAAAACAAAATACAGAGAAAGTGATATCTTAGAAGAGATCTTACGATTTGTGTTTCTATTTTGTCAGTACAAACTTCCCGCAAAATAAAATTTCCTTGTAGCTATTACTTCAATAGTTAAATAGTTTCACACTTTTCATTCAGGGAAATCATTCCAAGATCTTCCTTGGGGTGCCTTAGATGATGTTGTGATGGGAGGTGTTAGTCAAAGCACTTTTGTAATCGACCCAAAAGGTGGTGAAGGTGGTGGACCGACTGCGATTTTCAGAGGTTTGTATCTCTGTTCTTTGTCATTTTGGATTTAATTGTTAGAAAGTACTCTGATTCAGCGAACTCGTATGATTTTTTTTGGGGGTAAAACAAGTAGTGTCATAGTGAGGCATCCTTGTTTTTAAGCTTGAACCCTAAAATTACCATCCTTTCGCACATGCCTTTCCCCAAGTCAGAACTATTGCTTCTTTTGAGCATTCTTTTCGGTTCATAAGTTCAATGGGAAATGATAAGAATCCAAAGACTTGCTGAAAATGAAAAATGATAAAAATCAAAGAATCGGAGAGCCATAGCTAACTTGGATACTGTTGTTCATTAGGATTTTAATGCAACATTCTATTTCGCTTTTTGGCATCACTTTAATGAAATCATTTGATTTTACACATCCTTGTAAGCAGATAAGTTGGACTCGTGAATCTGGAAAATAGGAAATCATTATCAGTGATTTAACTATGTACATCTGTCAGAAATGCTGATCTGTTTCAGTGTGTTCATCGTAAATTTTTCATGCTCTTTTCAGGAAGTGTGTCTACATCAAATAATGGTGGTTTTACCAGTGCTAGGACAAAAGTATGCATTCTATCTTGATCGTTGACATACTTTATTGGTGATGGAAAATAGCAAAAGCATGTATGAAGATAGGATCTTGAAAGTGGAAACACATGGTTAGATAATTGAATAGCCTGAATTTCATGAAACTATCAAAAATCTATCATGACCAGCAGAAGTTAAACTATCAAAAATCTATCGGGGCAGGCTTAGGATGGGGTGAAATTGGACTATAAGGATCTGTATGGCGGGATAAGCAATTGACTCATCCAACATCAAGTTAATTAGCTGAATCACTTGCTCAATGTTCGCCTGTGGAGAAATAAGATACATGAGAAACAACTGTCATTTCTTCTGAAAATTCCAAAACATTATTTATGTGAAGTAGACATGATAGAAATTTCCATATATTGTGAACTAGAAGTACTTGACGCATTTGTGAATTTCGTCACAATTCTATCAAGTGTTGTCCGAAAACAGCTTTTTGTGACCACAATCACACTAAACGGGAAAGGATGCTCATATACCCTTACCCCGTCATAGGAGCCTCAAAGACAGTTGAGTAATTTTTTGTCGCACAACACTCATTCCCTGCTTATGGAGTTATGGCTGGGAATGGCGTTAGAGATTTATAACATCATCCACAGAAATAGTACGAGGCTTGCTCTGTTGTGCAGCCTTAACTCCACAATTTTAAAATGAATACTTCATTTTGATCCTAGAATGTTTTATTTCTGGTTGTGATCTTGACAATGATGTTAGATATTTTTTCACAGAACTTTTCCTCGCCTGAGGATCTTTCTGCTTATGATGGGCTGGAGCTACGCCTTAAAGGTGATGGCCACAGATATAAGCTCATTATACGCACCAGCAGTGACTGGGACACTATAGGTTATACAGCAAGTTTTGACACCGTAGAAGGACAATGGCAATCTGTAAGTGTTATCAGCAGTTGTAACATCCCCAAAAATTTAAATTAGGTTATTTGTTACAATAACTAATTTAGGTTGGTCTTACATGTGATACACTCTTATGATCACTGTGTAAAACTAGTTTTTTGATATGCTTATGTTCACTTGCAATCTTGTGCATATAGATAAGAATACCATTTTCCTCGTTGAGACCCATTTTCCGAGCACGTACAGTCGCTGATGCTCCACCCTTTGATGCAAGCAAGATTTTCGCTCTGCAGGTTAATTTAACTCGTAAATTATTTATGAACTTTTTGACTACTATTTTGCCAAATATATGCACTTGCCTAGTTGCCTTTCTAAGGTCTAACAGTAACTATCCTTTTACAGCTTATGTACAGTAAGTTTGAATATGATGGCAAACTGAATCCGAGTTTTGTGGAGGGCCCTTTTGAACTTCCGTTTTCAACTATAAAGGCATACATACAAGAACCAATCTTACCAAGGTTTATAACTTTCAATGTTTCTGGTCTACATCATGCAAAGCAGGCTTTGTAACTTCAAATTCACGTTTCTTTTCAGGTTTGTACATGTCGGCTCTGCAGGAGTCACCCGCCCAGATAGGCCTGGGCTTGATCTCACTAAGCAACCACCTGCCGTTCGTTTGAACAAAGAACTCGACTTTATTCTCACGTACAAGTTAAAGGTTGATCACTATCCTTCTATTGTACTCCTTCCGATTTACAATTACCTTATGATTTTCCTTGTTTGGTTGATTCATAAATGCCTTTCCCTTTCTATGCGGGCTCACCTTATAGTTGTAAAATGACATTATTGTCCTAGTTTTCAAGGGTAAATTGAGCCATACTTGTGCACCATTTTTTGAACTTTTCTCTTTTTGCTTAAAGTTGATTAATTAACATTTTGTGGTTGACTGGTAAGAACTTAAAAGAAATAGGCTCACTTGGGATCAAATGTATTTTTAGCTTCACATGAAAGCCACTTGTCAGTGGATTTAGCGAGTTTAAGGATTTCAAGTTTCATAAAAATATTATAAATTTTATTAAAACCGCTCAGGAACAAGCACCTCTGCTCCCGGACCTTAAGAAAACAGTTTGATCCTACGTGGACCACTTTTGATGAATAATTTCAACATACATACATACATAACCCCTGTTCAACTATTTCTTTAATTTTCAACATTTGTTTGTTCACTTTTTTTTTTTTGTTTTTTTTTTTTTTTTAATAATTGGCCTACTTGCATTTTTATGTTTCCTTTAGTTTTCCTAATATATTGTATTATTATGTCATATATTTGAAAATAGAAGATATGTGTAAAGTGGAGGGATATTCAAAAACACATCCCAATTAGAAAAGATACTAGGAAATTTCCTTGTTTCTCTTCTTCTACTTGATGAATGTTTATAAAAACTCTTTATTTTACAGGGAGAGGATTTGTTGCGGGAGAGTGGAATTCCATACACTATTGTAAGGCCTTGCGCGTTGACAGAGGAACCTGCTGGAGCCGATCTTATATTTGAACAAGGGGACAATATCACGGTACATAGACATACACTGGTCTATTTAAATTTCTGATTTCCTTCTATATCTGTTTTCTTGCATGGTCAATCTAGATATTACTATATTAGTCACTTTTTCCATTAATTTGGATTCATTACATTTTTTTGCGGACGTTCAAACCAATTAACTCAATTTCTGTTTTAGATAAGGTATACCCCAGAAAACACACTCCCATAGTCCCACAGGAACACGGTCCCCTAAGTCCCTAAGATTTTCTCACATATTTTTCATCTCGTAAAACTTTGGTCGAAAAATGAATGCAATGAATTCAAGCGAATGAAAGGGGTAGGTCTCTTTCTCAATATGGTTAAGTGGGACTTTTGGTAATGAGCAATGTCCTTAGTGTTATCATCAACTCCTGTTTTAATCTAGAATAATTGTGTCATGGACTTTGGTTTATGGCCGCTAAGTGCAAAATGTTTTGTAATTACAGGGGAAGATATCTAGGGAAGAGGTTGCTCGAATATGTGTTGCAGCTTTAGAGAGTCCTCATGCACGAGACAAGACGTTTGAGGTAACTTCGGCACAACTAGTTTCATTTGTCTAGTAACTTGGTATACCAAACATGAGTTCTTTTTGTTGCAGTTTAATTATCAAATATGGAAAACGTCCAGATCGTAAATGTTTGAATATCTATTCTATGATCTGCACGTTTCATCTTAAGTTACTGCTACATAAGTCGTGACTGTTAACTAATGTCTCCCTACTCTTGAATGCCCTTGTGTTTTTATTTGTCTCTTTGAGCACAAAATGTATTTACGGATTCTCAATTTGTTGCTGCTTTATTATGAATTAGCAATCAGTTACTACATTTCGGTCGGTGCAACTTGCATAAACCGATATTCTAAAACTGTACTTGACACAAACATTTTGCTTTTGCTAGTCTATATACTAGATTTCCCTAAAACATCCAAACATTTATTTCTGCCAGGTTAAAAGTGTGATACCTTTCAGCGAGCCATTCACAGTTGACCCTGAAAACCCACCACCTGAAAAGGATTATGATGTATATTTCAAGACTCTCAAGGAAGGAATTACAGGCAAAGAACAACTTGAACCAAGCCCTTTGGCAGCTTGATCTATTAACACACTTTTCAGGTATGTCTTCCTTCCACCCCCGATAATTTTAGCACTTGTTCGCGTTTTAACTTTTTATCCCTTTTGACATGTAAACCAAAGGCAGTTCTTAGTATAGTCGGGTATGTGTTGCATGACTGATCGACCTGGCAAACAGGTCGTTTGGGGTGATCATTACACATTAGAGTCATTTTGGGTGCATTTTTATGAAGTCATAGTGGGCAAGGACCAAATCAGATTCGAGCTATTTTCTGAAAGATGGCTATGGGTTGGGTAGATCAGGTCATTTTTGTGGCTATTAAGATTTTGTTCCGAATTAGTCATTTCGGGTCATTTTCTAGTTGGAGGTAAAGAGTGTTTCATTGGGTTCAAGTCAACTTGGGTTTATTCTCGGTTCAGGTAGGATCAATTAGGAAAAGATTTGCTTGGTCTAGACTCTAGATCCTAGTGGCTTTTACATTCATATACATTTTGGACCTTTGGCACTACCTGAGCATGACCGTTTGATCAGACAATCTCCAATTCAGCGACTCTTCACCTCTGTAGACGCTTAACCATATAGTTCATCAAATCTCGTGGTTTTAAAATATTACATACTGAGGTGGCCTTCATTTTAAGGCGAGCTTTCATTTTTTCTGTGGTATTTTGTTATGTTGACTCTAAAATCTTAAAGCTCTTGTAAAAACTTGATATAGTTAATTATCCTCTAGTCTGATCAGAAGCAATATGGTTACTTGGTTAGGCCTAATATCAGACACCTTATATTTACTCTTTAGTCTTTACTGCGAAGACGATGGATGTTCTTTTGCCAATAACAACTGCATTTTGTGATCATCACAGGACGGCAGGACGCCCCATTGGCCGTTGAAATGTAGTATATGTGCCAAAATTAGCTAATGGCAGTCCGAGGGAGCGATGTAAAGAATGAACGTCATATTTTGATGATCAAACACAGATATCTGTATGTAGAAGAGGAGTTTAGCCAATCATTCGGAGCCCTGTCCTGTCGTGTAAAACTGTATATGTAATGGCTTTTATCCAATTCTCCATGTATTGATAGTGTTACAGTATAATGTAAATTCTTGTAAATCAGACTACAGTACTCTACACTGTCGTCGTTTCTTAACACCAAACAGGCGAAATGAAATACTCTCTCCGTCTCTGAAATACTTTTCACTCCATTGCTCAACGGTGTACTATTAGTCATTCCAGGATCCGACCACTACTAAGTTAATCACATTGGTTATACAAGTATCCGTCATATCAGTTTTTATATTTGACATTATTAAGCATAAAATGATAAATAGTCTGATTAATACTCGGATATCCATTCCAATTCCTTTTTTTTTGGCAGCTGTAAATAGATAGAGCTGAATTGGGCTTGTAAGGTCCATTCCAATTCTTGTAATGTCTACTTTTGAAGGTCGATTTCGAAAAACTTTGCCCCTAATTATACTAAAATAAATGAAATTTTGAATATTAAACTAATTTAATAGGTTAGTTATGAAAAATTCTTATCATAGATATTTCTTTGTAAATAGGTCGTATTTGAATGAAGAAAAATATGGTAAAAGTGTTCACTAATATAACACACAAATTAATATTCTTTAAAATTAAAAATATTTTATCCCACCTAAATACCGGCATAATAAATTGCCAAAATTGCAATTTTGAATCTAATTTTTATTCTATTTAGATTGTGCGTAGTTATTTATAATCATTATATATTATTCAAATTTTCTAATTGTAATTGGTTGTGAGGTGTGGTAATGTGATACTCCCGGTGGACATAAGAATATCTCATACTATACGGGATCATTTGCAGTTATTTTTATTTACTTCGTTCAAGCCAATCCAAATGTGACTATTCACAAGACGTGCTTTTTCACATACGGATTTTACTATTTCACATACGCCTTTTACCCTTTTACCCTCGTCATTTTTTCATTTCCTCCCCCAATTATTTTTTTTCTCCTTTCCCTTACCTCTCTTCCCCTTCAACACCACCTCCGTCCAAGATCTCTCTTTCTCCGGATAGTTTAGTCGTCGGCCGATATTGCTCCGACCAACGTCGTTTCGGCGGACAAGATGTGGAAATCAATGACACAATGATTAGTCTGTGCATCTGAAACCAATAATTTAGAAAAGGAGATGAATTTGATATAGACAGTAAGCGCTAAGATTGAATTTGCTAGGGTTAAAGTTAAAAATTTACAAGTATCTTTTCTTACTCCTTTACCCAAGTGGGTCAACTGGTTATTAGAAATGCACTATGTCAATCAGATCCCTCACTCTTTCTCATTTGTAGAATTGTAGAAATGCTTCATTGATTCTAGGACAGTAACAACGACAACAATGTCTTACAGCCGCTATACCATTTGTTCAAATATTTATGCTAACGCAACAACCACACGTAGCAACTTAACGCACCACCGAGAAACACCGTCCAACCCCCAAACCACCAGTCCACCACRCATTCATTGCTAAAAATTGATAAAGTAAACAATTAATTTCACTAATTAATAAACCCTAATAATTTCAACGAAAGATATTAATAATTACTAAGTAACAAAACTGTTTTACTAATTGGAGAATTATAATCCATTATTCAAGTTTTTAGAACAATTAGATTCAACTTTAAGGGAAAAAAGGTTTATATAAAAGTTAACTAGTGTGTTGCCCGTGCGTTGCACGAATTCTTAAATAATTGGCTAAAGTTTAAATATATAAGTAGTGTTTAAGAACGTTTTAGTTTTTATTATGTAGAGGCACAAATAACATTGTACATCCAGATGTATATGATCATGGTACATTAAATACAAATCTAATTGAGCTTATATGCAATCTTTTCGAGCTTTTAAAATTTATGAGTTACATTTTAATTTTGTAGGTGTCAAAATTAAAATCTAATTGGGATTATATGCTTTTTTTGAGTTTCATTATAATATTTTGGGTTTAAAATTTATATATAGGAGCTCARATTCTTTTCAATAAAGCTCGTAAAATGTACATATAAGCTCAAATCATTTATTATAAAGCTCAAAATCTATACTACTTGTTGTATACGTTGTATAGTCTACTAATTGGTGTAGAGGGGGGTGTCGGACAATTTATTGTCTCAAGATTGATAGGCTATCGCACACCTATGCAAAAATA
>VHZZ01000065.1:395341-407113 GCA_009801015.1 Silene noctiflora | reverse complement strand
CATTGGATGCTTCAATTTGCTAAACAATTTAACTAAGAAGCAAACAATTAAATAACAATGAAACTTGGCATCATCAACCAAGTGTGTTCTAACAAGGTGCACAAAGAAAGATTCACCTATGTGAGTGTGAAGTGTAGCCACTTCAAGAGGCTCAGACTTGGCTTTCTATACTCTCATGAAAGGATATGGACACAAGGCGGTTAATAGTGTCGAGTTTGTAACTTTAAGATTTTATTGAGTCTATGTGTATGTTATTTTCATGTATTTTATATGGGTTGAAATGTTCAATCCGTGGGACATCATAATTCTCGAATATTTGGAATGTGTAATGTACTAATGTGGAAGTTCAATCCTGGGTTACTTTCATTTATGCATAGATTTGTTGCTTTGTTGTTTTATTTGGAAACAAGGGATACACTTAAATGGGGGTGGAATGTTAGTGATATTGATCACAAGGACATTTAAGTGTATTCGGGTTTCTTATGTCAAAATCGGCTTGAGCTCGGAATCGATATAATGTGAGTAGAAGAGTACGGAGGGTACGCTCATATAATCGTATTTATTGAGTACATGGTTAAGTGGATAAGGGACACTATTTAAAAGTGTTGTCGTAGTATATTGTGTCCCCTATCGGGGTCATATACTCGAAATCAAAGTATATTACATACTTAGCGAAAATTGAGAATCAAAATTTAATAATTAATGAATTGGTTACGTTTTCGATCGGGGTGCCATACCCGATAAGGGTTGTAAGTTCTCTGTTTTTCGCACGTGAATATGCCTAGAGGTGGCATCGGGCCGGGCGGGCCGCGCTCTTATGGTCAGACCGAGGTCAGGCTAGGGGAAGGGCGGGCTTGACCGGGCTGGGATTGTGTCTGGCCTGGGCCAGGGGGAGGGCGGGCTGGGGGCGGGTCATAGGCGGGCCGAGTCTGGGTATTGTTTCCCAGGCCAGGCCAGGGAGGGGCGGCCTGGGGGCGGGTCTGACCGGGTCGGGCCGGGTCAACCCGGGCTGATGACCATCTCTAAATATTCCATGTATTTGGCGGATGATTCAATGATTGTCATTGATTGTTACAAAAAGTAACCTTATCTCTTTTGTCAGAGTATGTTGGGGTGTGTTTCATACACATTTCACACATATATTAAACAAACAAAGCGTATTACTTGTGACGGGCAAGGTGAGAATAGCAAACCTTACAGAAATTTGCAATATCGTATTTTGACAATACAGAGTAAAACCAAACTCTATTGTTCTTTGTTCTTTGTTCTTACCTTAAGACAAAGAAATCGTTTTATCCTATAGAGATTCCGTGCTATCTAAAGGCAATAGGGTTAAAATACTCTAAGAAAAGCGTGTTTAGCGTGATTCAATTGGGTGTAATATACCGTCTTATATTATTTTCATTTCTGTTTTAGTGCCTTTGTTTGTATTAGTTACTTGTAAACTATGTAATACAAAACAACATTTATATAATCATTAGATTAGATTAGGAAAGACTATGATCAAAGTCATTTAAAATTTGCTAGGGAAGTCTCTCGCTGTTTCCTTGTTCCTGCTCATTTTTTTATTATCAACTTATATCTATCCTAGCCGCCTCTCCCTACTTTGATTATGGTATGCTTCATATTCTTCTCAAAAATGTTAGTTTTAACCAATTTGTATTAAAAGTAATCCGTGAATCCCTTTACTTTGTTGACGTGGCTACTTGAGTTGTTGGTCCTTAGTCTCCCGCTGCTTCTAGCTTGAACTACTTTCCTTGTGACAGAAATGCAATGCTTTTATAAGCTGTTTACAGTGCCCAACTAGTCTATTTTCATTTTCTTTACTTGAACTCATTACAAAGATTAATAAATTAAATTCCCCTAAGATTCTCCTCTCGGCCAAACTTGATTGTGACTGTCACAAATTATGATATCTCACAAGTCACAACCCCTTCCCTTTTTTAGCATTACATAAATCGATTGTGTTCTTAAACCTTTGGTATGGATCTTCATTCAGAATGAAACAGTAGATGTTATTCATTTGGCTTTAAACTATGACGATAAGCAAAATGAATATCCGCATGTATATGCTCGTCCTCTTCCATTCAAGCGGATATAAATTACCTACAACTGTCATAACATTGTTTACTATTAAGAATCTGATAATTTACAGCATATCTTACAGACAATCAACAAACACAATTCTTGATTGAATCTACGGGATGATTTACATATGCCCCTGGATATTCATCTCTTATGTCGAATCGATCTTGGAACCAGCCACGCTAGAACCATAAATATCATCATCCATGAACCATGGGATCTGCACCCTCCCCATGAGCAGCCTATTACTTATTCGCACTTGTAAGAGATACAACTCATACAAGTGAAGGACTGCAATACAGTAATGCAGTATATATGTATTGCTACTCATTGTAATTGTCATACAATTCATTCGTTTAATAATACCAAAATTTTCATATTCTCCATTATAATCCGGTTGCAAATACTCTCAAGCTCCATCCTCTTATCATCAAACTCATCCACCTCAGCTAGCTGGTTACCATCAAGCCATGTAATGGTCTGGTCAATGGCATCATCGATCTTCTGTTTCTTATCCCTCACCATGTTTCTAATGTTATAAGCATACTTCTCCAAGGCATTTTTGGCCTCAGCCTTCTTCTTGCGTCCTTCATCGTCAGACATGTACATCTTAGCATCTTGAACCATCTTCTCAATCTCTTGCTTGGAAAGTCTACCTTTTTTGTTGGTGATGGTTAACTTGTTCTTTTGTCCATTAGTCTTTTCCTCAGCAGAAACGTCGAGGATGCCATTGGCATCAATATCAAAGCGCACTGTGATCTGGGGAACACCTTTGAGAGCCGGAGGGATGCCCAAGAGCAGGAATTTGCCCAGCAAGTTGTTGTCACGGGTTTGGGTTCTCTCTCCCTCGTACACCTGAATTAACATACTAGACTGGTTATCGGAGTGAGTGGAGAATGCATATTCTTTCATGGTAGGAACTGTCGTGTTTCTTTTGATCATTTCCGTCACGACACTATCGCCTGTATCTAAACCAAGGGACAGAGGCTTGACATCAAGAGCCAATATATCTTGGATCTTCTTGTTACTCTCGCCACTCAATATGGCGGCCTGAATAGCTGCTCCATAAGCAACAGCCTCATCGGGATTGATGTTCTTGCAAAGCTCCTTGCCATAGAAAAAGTCTTGCAGAAGTTGTTGGATTTTCGGAATCCTAGTAGACCCACCAACGAGAACAACATCATCGACAGTGCTCTTGTCCATCTTGGCATCTATCAAACAATTCTTAACAGCCTTCATACACTTTCTGAACAAATCCATGTTCAATTCCTCAAAATCGGTACGAGTGATAGTGGTGTTGAAATCAACACCCTCGTGGAGAGAATCAATTGTGATGGTACTCCGAGCAGCGGATGAGAGAGCTCTCTTGGCCTTCTCACAGGCTGTCCTCAACTTTGCCAAAGCCCTAGGTTTTCCACTAATGTCTTTGTTAGTCTTCCTCTTAAACTCACTTACAAAGTAATTAACCATTCTATTATCGAAATCCACACCACCAAGGTGAGTGTCTCCAGCAGTAGCAATAACCTCAAAAATACCCTCCTCAATTGTAAACAACGTGACATCAAATGTCCCAGCACCAAGATCGAAAACCAACACATTCTTCTCGCAAATGCTAGTCTCATTCTTGTCAAGACCATAAGCAATGGCAGCAGCAGTTGGCTCATTCATGATATGCATAACGTTCAAGCCGGCAATGACTCCAGCATCTATGGTGGCCTGACGCTGAGAGTCACTAAAATAGGCTGGGACAGTGACAACAGCATTCTTCACAGTTGACCCGAGAAAAGCCTCGGCAACCTCCTTCATCTTTGCGAGGATCATGGATGAGATCTCCTCGGCAGCAAAGTGCTTGTCCTCGCATTTGTAGCTGGCGACAATCATGGGCCTGTCACCTGGACCAGGGATAACCTTGAATGGCCAGTGCTTCATGTCATCTTGGACTGAGGAGTCGCTGAACCTCCTACCTATCACCCTCTTCGCATCTGTCACAAGGTAGAAAACAATTGTACATCAGTAAACTGTCGCATAATGAGAATATCCATAGCAACGGAACTATCAAAAATTAGCATCGAGATAAGTCTAGGTAAAATTCAAACGCTTTACAAAATTGGAAGATCTTATGACATTCACCATGGGATACAACCGAAAAGGTTTTTGCCTAATGGTTAAGATGGAGGTATCGTGACAATAGGTTACGGGTTCGAATCCTACTCTTATATTGTATCGGCCTTGCACCTTATTTCACACCAAAAAAAACCATGGGATAGAGTGATAGAACATTTTGTTTATTTTTTAAGCATAATTAAAAATAAGATTACCAAAATTTTCCAGGTTTTTCGTTAACAACGCACAAAGTATACAATCTTTGTCTGAGTCAAATGGACAAAATACACAATTAACAGGCCTACATTAGATATAGCCTCACAAATCAAAACTAAGACAAGAGATCAATGTAAAACTACTACTCCTCCCCTCCGTCTTGTCAGTACATATAACTATCTAAGACCACTTGTTTTGGCTCAAAGATAAGACTCCCTCCGTTCCGGTCACTTGTTGTCTTATTCCATTTTTTGGTGTGTTAGTCAATTATTGTATCTTGTATTTGAAGAATGCATTTGATGAGCAATTTGATCAGTAACAATTTATCAATTGGTTCCCTCCTCTTTTCTTAGAGGAAGGACAAGAATTGACCGGTGCGGAGGAAGTAGTAGAAATAGAGTTAAAGATAAGTTGGGATTAGCAGAATAGAACTGAATTGAAAAGAACTATAAGGTGAAACTAAGTCGGAAAGAACATCTAGGATAATAAGCATCTAGAATAAATCAACAAACAATCAAAATTCAGCAAACTACATAATGAACAATGAATTTTTAAAAATCCAAAAACGAGGATATTAAATATTTCATCCATTCTACTTTCATCGTCCTCTTAACCCAACATTTTCTTCTAAATTAATATTCCTCTTTCTAATTTTAGTATGATAATTGAGTAAACTACCAAAATTGCCCCTACTTTACTAAATACCACCCCTTCCGTCAAAAGGACATTTCCCGTCCCCTTTAATTTAAGGGATAAGATTGTAATTTTACACTATTTTTTAAATCATTCGAAAAATGAAAAGTAAGACAAAAGTCGAACCACGGGATCATTATTTTAAAGACTAACCGAAAATGGTGTTGACAGGGTCGACAGCAACCCGGTGCAAAGCAGCATCACCAATGAACCTCTCAGTATCAGTAAAAGCAACATAAGACGGCGTCGTTCTGTTACCCAAATCATTAGAAATAATTTCGACATGATCATGCTGCCAAACTCCGACGCAACAGTACTTTGTACCAAGATCAATTCCGATTGCCGGACCTTCTCTTCTACCCGCCATTATATTGTTGTGTAACGCCGTATGATTAGAGTTATACGATATTAAAGAAAACTCAGTTAGTCTTGTGATTACGGTAAAATAGTGTTCGAATGAACTAAATTAGGAGAGGGTTTGGGGGGTTTATAATCGTTGGATTAAGAATTTAGGTAGTCAATGAACAAATACCAAAGTCATCTAAAAGTTACCAGTAAAGTCTCTCGCTACTTCCTAGGTCCCGCTCATTCATCAAAATTCTCGTTTAAAACGGTATATTACATAAAAATTCTCATTTAAGACCGTCAAATATTACACATAAGGGTAGAAGTAAATTACATTAATCGAAATGATATTTAATCCCTTTTTTTAGCAAGATCTATTGAAATCCCTACTAAATAATGAATTAATGAGGGTGTAATTCAAATTCTTTTCAAAAAGTTAGGACTTTATGTATGTTTTTCCTACTATTTTTTTTCTTGTCCTCTAAAGTTAGACCTGTAAACGGGTTAATCGAGTTGGGTTAATTTGAGTTTGGGTTTCAAAATTAGGCTCGGGTTGGGTGATTTTCGGGTGGGTAGTCTTCAACTTATTCGGACATTACGGTCAGTTTCCTTTAATAAAACATTTGGGTCGGGTTTTGGGTCAAATTCAAGTCCTTAATTCGGGTGCAGGTCGAGTCATTTGGATTGGGGCAGTTTTGCCAAGGCTACTCAAAGCCGATAGAATCTTCAATGATAAGCAATAATCCTACTAGCTTAACTTTCCACATTACATTTTTGAGGCATGACACCTTTAAATTACAAACTCCTCAAATGGTTAAGGTATAAGAGTTTTTGCTTAAATGGATCACATATCTTTTTGTCCGTTCATTTAAACTACTAGCTCTATGAAACTAGTTGCTCAAACTAAGTTAGTCCATGTGAAACTCTTCAATGGTTGAACAATTAGCTTGAAACTTTTAGAATTAGCATGCAAGTTCTTTTGCTCAAAAATTGGAGATGGTCTAACTAATTTTATAATCATTTCATCGTGCAAATGTAATCATTTCCCGGGTTCAAATCCCCTAAACCACTTTTTATGTATACTTTTATGTAGTATTTGTGATCTTTTTATTCTTGATCGTATATCGGTATTACTCCTTATTTGGTACATATTTTCTTAATAACCAGATCTATTTTATCATATTTTATATTATCTGTTTAGTACATCATTATGTATAGTACATACCTATTTAGTACTATTTGTATCATTCTTAATACAAACTTGTTTTACCCCATGAAAAATTGCACGGGTCTGGTTAATAAACTTGTTATTAAAAAAGTTTAACTAAGTTACAAAATATCGAAATCAGAATTTCACAAAATCAAATTTTAAAGTTTTAATTAATATCATAAATGAATGAAAAGTAATAGATTTTATATATAATTTAACGATAGTGCAAATATCGGGAAATCTTTATTATCTCATTTCAAAATTATTATAAACAACATTAATGTTTGTTTTTTATACAGTTTGAATATTAAAAATTAGGTAATTCACCACAATCCTTAAATCAAATAAAAATTTCTAGAAAACATGAAAAAACATTAGTTTGATCATAATTCTTTGGTTGGTAAGAACTAATTTCTGATTGGAATTGGACACCAATTATATATGATGTTAGTAGTCTCATGTTACCCATTGAAATTAAGTTTTAGCCAAATTAATTTTTGAGAAAATGAAAAATAAAGATGGTAGTGGGAACATGGGAAGTTTCTATGGTCATGCAAACAATGTGAAACCCACATTTGTTGAATTTTTGGAAAAAAAAGTTGTATATATTTTTTACAAAAGACAAAAATTTGTTTTGTTAAATAGTTATTATGTTATTATAAAATAATTCAGTTGAGTTTATATTTTTTTTAAGATTATTGCAACTATATGTATGATTGAATATATTCATAATTTTAAAATTATTATTTAAAAAAGAAATTTGTATATTTTCTTTTTTAATTTATTTGTTCATTTGTAGTTAATTTATAATTGCATTTTGCATTTTGTATTTAATTTTTTAGTAAATTAACATAATATAATATTTTTTGTAAAATCATGCGATTTTTGTAATATTCTTATTATAATTTATTACTGTAGTAAAAAAAAAATAATAAAAATTTGGATTGTATTTGTATCAATTGATGTAATTTGTTATTATTTATTATAATATAAATTATTCATAAATCGTTATTTATTAATTTTTACGTACAAACCATCGTTATTTTTTAATATTTACGTATTAATTATAAACATAATTATTTACGTACAAAATATAAATATAGACGGAATTTTATTAATTAATTCATTAATCTTTGCTGTGGGTCCTGCATTTAATGTTTTTAAAAAGGAGAAAAAAAAGTTGGATTTGGTGACGTGGTTGTACAGATTTGTACGAAATGTTTCTGTATTTATATAGATAAGATTATAATATTTCCAATAATTTATTAATATAACGTCTTACTATAACTATCCTCAATTTACTTTATTTATTTGCACATATATAAGTTGGTATAATATTACCTTTTTATGTGGGGTACTTTGAATACTACAAGTATCTTTAAAGCAAAATATTAATAATTCAAAAATATTCTTTTAATGTGTAACACCGTCCAAGCATTCTTTACCACCAAAAACGCCAGACGTTACAGTGTTGGGTCTTTTCTTGGTCTTATTGAATACCAGTACTTAGCAATTATGTCCAACTAGACCTGTCGAATACTAACCCGAAGCAAAACCCGACCCAACCCTTTTTTTCAGGGTCAAGATCCGAAAATTTCGACCTAAATTCGAAACGACCCGTTATTTTAGGATTGAGACCCGACTTGTTGGGTCAAAAGTAAATCCAAAATTTTATTAAAATATTAATATTTATATATTATATTTGAAATAATAATTAAAAAATTATTATTTTTAATACATAAAATCACAAAAACAATTAAATTCACTTTTTATATTACTTTTATAATATTTAATAATAAAATAATTATTAAAAAAACGTTATTTTTATTATTATGTCAATATAATTAATGAAAACATTGAATATGATTAAAATATTAATTTTTAAATAGGTTTTAATTTTTAAATAATATTCTTTTTTTGATTAAAATAATAATAAAAAGAAGGCGTTAGAAAATATTTTCTGACCCGTATTCTGACCCTAACTCGACTCGTGATCCGCATGACCTGACTCGTATTCGGCCCGAGCCGTATTTTGACCCGACCCGTATGACCCGACTCAGGACCCGACCTGCTCAACCCGTTTAACAGGTATATGTCCAACAATGTCGAAAAAATAAGTTCGACCCAAAATGTCTCACATGTAAGAATATCATATTGAGGAAAAAAGGAAATAATAACTTAATCTATAAATCAATGAGCTATTTCATCCATTATCATTTGATTTTGTGATGGATGTTCTCAAACTTGTGAAGTGAATTATCTCTCCTTCTTAATGGGTGCGATCCAAACCCATATGCGAATTTTCTATAATACGAGTTATTTATCGTCCTTCATAATGTCTTCTTAAACAAACATGAGATTTAACTAACTTCAATGGCTTTCTAAAATCGCGGTGCTTAGTATGAATACAACGAAAAATTATATGTAAACCTTGTTCTTTTGGACTTAAAGTCTCTACCTTTATGTTCAGTTAAGCTCTTATAAGTTCAGTTTAGCTTTTATAAGTTCAGTTCAGCTCTTATAAGTTCAGTTTAACTCCTATAAGTTCAGCTCAGAAAAGTTTAGTACAATGCATACCCATTTTTCTATAAGTTCAGCTTCTATAAATTCAGTTCAGTTATTATAAGTTCAATTCAGTTTAGTTAAACTCATATAAATTTTGTTCAGCTCTTATAAATCCAATTTAATAAAATTAAGTCCAAAAAACAGAATGGTAATAGTACTTGACTAGTTGAATCACACGACCAACGTCAAGTCGTCGACCACTAAACTACCCTAACCATTTTGTGATATGTTTAACAAATTTGAAATCCAATCAAAGAGCTTAAACACACGGAATCAAAATAAAATCCATTTTCATGAAATAAATAAATTACCTACCACTGTCCTAGCATTGTTTACAGCATATCCTACGGACAATCAACAATTACAATTCTTGAATGAATCTCTGGGATGATTTACATGAGTCCAGCCCCTTCCCAATACTGGAGGTCGACTACCCTCCTAATCTGATGCCAAGTGCTTTTTCCAGATTTCACCCATCTTCTTCCGCATTATTTCCATGTTATTTTCTTGCACTTAATTCTATATTATAGCTAATCATTATTATCATCTCTCTCTCTCATCACAAAAAAAAAAAAAAAAAATCATTATCATCTCTTTTATAAAGCTCGTCATTTGACCTTTTAACTAAGCTTTGACGAAGACGAAATAAGGTGGAAATTGAAGCTTGCTCCGAGTCTCCGATGTGGCTAATCTACGGCTTTGGTGTTGATGGTTATGACGACGGATTATACGTGGATAGGTAGAACACAGATCTGGTGGTGGTGATTTTGTGACGGGAGAAAAAAAAGTAATTGATGGGTAACAATGGCTTCTTAGAGTGATGTTTTGGTAAAAAAATTATGGGTCGATACTTAGCAAATCAAGAAATAAGCAATGTAAAGAAAATGCAAGAAAATAAAATGACACAAATAAATTGGTGACGCGAAAATCCGAATGTGGGAAAAACTGCGAGGAGGAGGAACAATGACGAAAATACGACTTGAAGGAAAAGTACAACAATATGTCTAAGGCTAATTAAATATGACAATATTCTTGAATGTGAGTGATCAAAAGTCGTGCTATTTATAGGCTCCCTCCGGTATTGGTGACGTCCATAAGTCACTATGTATGATCTTGAACTGGGCAAGGGTTTGAGACAGTATCATAAAACGGTACTAATGTGCCAGGTAGAACAAGTAGCAAAGTTGTGAGTTTTATTACAAGAAATACGTTGACGAGATTTAAAAAAAATGCAAAATAGATATCTCGACGGGATGACCGAGACGGGAATGCCATATATCTGGGCTGCGAACAAGGAAGGCTTGAGGCGGGTTTGTGGAGGTGCTGGATTGACTCGTGGATGTAAGGGTGGACAGGGGTAGAGCTCGATGTCGCTGTCACTCCGCAAAATCATTTTCCAAGTCGGAATATCCTTCACAGAAAAGCCAAACAGGCCAAATTCAACGCTAACATTGTTATCTTTTGTAAACTGGAGGACAAAAATCAGATTTTTAATTATATTGGGTGAGTGAAGGACATGGCGAAGGTGGAGGGAACGAGAATTAGTAGGGATTAGAGAGGTGCCCGATCCCAAAACTTGAATGCTATTGCAGTTTCCGACATAAATAAAATGAATATTACTCGTATTAAACGAGGAAGTAAGCATACCTGGGTCAGAGGTCAAATAAGATGATGCACCCATATCTATGTAACATGGGTCCACTTGAGATTGGCCCGAAAGAGCTTGGAACTATTGACTCAGGTCCGTTGGTTGAGGGGCTTCATTCTCCATAACAAAAGCTTGTCCTCGAGTGCGAGGCTTTTGGCCACGATAAGAGGGACGCGGCTGAGGCATAACATGAGAAGGCCACGACGGAACCCATCCGGGATAAGGAGGATAAGGATAAGGTGGCGGCCCCTATGGGAACGACCAGGCAGCCAGTGGCGTTTCTAGGAACTCACCTATGRGGGTTCGAGTTTATTAACAAAATTTTATAAACATACATATTCATGTACACCAAAGTATCAATAATACTACCGAARCTTTACGAGTATGTATTTTGTAACAAAATTGTAAGAGATATTCACACATAGTTTCCGAAACGTTTTGGCGAGATATATTATTTTCTCGATATATAAAAAAGACTTATATTACGTTAAAAAATTGAAATATTAATACAAGCATTATCTTAGCTTCTTTAGAAAAATACATTAAAAAAGTTAACAAATAAAATATAATTTTCAAAAAGTGAAGCAATAAATATTCAATGTATTAGACTCACTATATTTAATGTTGTAGRCTATACCAAATTACTAACTATTACCAATTAATATTGCGTTAAATGTGAATAATTAGGGATTTAATATTGTGTTAAATGAGGCTTTTTAAAAAAAACAAAAAAAATGGTGGCCATGGGTTTCAAACCCGCTATCTCTGGTACATAAAATTAACTCCTATCCACTGCACCACTTTCGAACACATACTTATTACTGTTCCGTAAAAGATTTATCTCAAAATCAGTAACGCCCCTGCAGGCAGCAGGTGGAGCCCACTGAGACAATGGTTGTGCAACCGG
>VHZZ01000065.1:35501-51817 GCA_009801015.1 Silene noctiflora | reverse complement strand
ACTACAAAAAAATACACCGATTGATAACAAATCAATGTTACAAAAATCGCATGATTTTACAAAAATTATGATACTAAAAAATTAAATACTAAATACAAAATGAATTAAATATAATTGAACAAAGAAATTAAAAACAAAATATAAAAATTTCTTTTTTAAAAAATAATTTTTAAATCATTAATATATTCATTCATGCCTATAGTTGCAATAATTTTAAGAAAATATAAACCCGACTGAAATATTTTATAACATAACAAATATTTAATAAAAACAAATGGTTTTTTTTTTTTTTTTTTTTTTTTTTTTGTAAAAACATATACAACTTTTTTTTCCCAAAAATTCAACAAATRTGGGTCGCATATTGTTTGCATGATCATAGAAAATTCCGAGTTCCCACTACCATCTTTATTTCTCATTTTCCCAAAAATTAATTTGGCTAAAACTTATTTTCAATGGGTACCATGAGACTACTAACATCACATAGAATTGGTGTCCAATTTCAATTGTTCTTACCAACCAAAGAATTATGATCAAATTAATGTTTTTTTCATGTTTTTTAGAAGTTTTTGTTCGATTTAAGGATTGTGGTGAATTACTTAATTATTTAATATAYCATCTGTATAAAAARCAAACATTAATATTGTTTATAATAATTTTGAAATGAGATAATAAAGATTTCCCAATATTTGTATTGTCGTTAAATTATGTATAAACTCTATTACTTTTCATTCATTTATGATATTATTTGGAACTTTAAAATTTGATGTTGTGGAATTCTGATTTCAATATTTTTTAACTTAGCTAAACTTTTTTAATAACAAGTTTATTAACCAAACCCGTGCAATTTTGCACGGGGTAAAACTAGTTTGTGGTTACTGTATTACATAGTCGCTGGGCTTTGACTTTTAGACCAACCCAAAGTTTTCAAGGAAAAAAGTACGACTTAGAATAATCAATGGCCTTATGGTGAAACTTCATCATAGCCCAATTCGTACATGATTCGGTTTGCTAAGCTGATTAAGATTTTTCTTTTTTCTTTTTTTAAATAAGCCCACTTGTATCGCGGGTAAGAATTAACCCCAACTTTAAAGTTGGAGTAAGAGAGCTTTTACCACTAGAGCTAGCTCTTGTGCTCTAAGTTGTTTAAAATTTAAGGCCACAATCTTTAGTCACAGTAGGAATTAGTATGAGATAAGTAAGTCAGTGCCAGAGTCGGCTTGTTATACGGAGAAGAAACTCACCTTGATCAGGCCGACGGGCATGCTGATATCCGAAATAGTTATCCAGAGTTGTCCGTCCATCATCGAAATTAGGTTGAAAGTGGCATGTGCTCTGAATGCATGGATATTGGCTTGAATTATCTTGGTTAAGACGTGTATATCCGCCTTTCACTTAAACCAGGTCATATAGGATAGATGAGACAAAAACAGAATGCATAAGGAGAGATATGTCCATTTTACGAGAGACCAACTGTTTATTTAAAGGTGACCAGGAATTAATTTGATCCACAATGCGGATTCATATCTAAATATGGAGGACATTCCACTCTTACGAGAGGTCGTTATTTTGATCTTCTTTATTACTATATGAGCAGTTTAATTTGCCAGGCTTACAGTCAGTGTGCTCCGTTTGTAGGAGTAATATGGAAAACGAGACTGCAGCGGAAAAAAAGTGCGTTTGAAAAATAAATATAATGAAATGCAGTTCTAGTAGAACCACTGCAGAGGATATAAGTATTTGTAAATTTATCGAGGGTGGCCAAATAATCGGAGCAGCGAGGCATCTAGTAAGGCAATGCAACAACTCTCTGCTGCAGCTGTTACCCTATTCCTCACAAAGCCTCTGAATATGAAGACGTGCAGTACAAAAGCAATATGGGAAATCTTCGTGCAAAAGTCAAATCGGATAATTCCTGATATTACTTACGGAGTACATAATAGTTATTCCTGATAGAGAGTGGTTTATGAGATGAAGACGATCTTTGTTGCAGATGAGCTAAAAGTAGAAGAGAGTATGACAATCAAACAATAGAGTAAAACAGGACTGTACACATTCATCTTGAGCAAAACCGCAAACTGACATGAGATGCAGAATCAATCATTTGTTACAAAAATCAGTTACATTAGAAGAAATGGTGAAATGCAAACAACGACTATAAATCTAGAATTATACAACTTTCACTTTCTTCAGGTTACACGATGATTAGATCAAAACTATATATGCAAGCTTAGACGCGAGCTAATGATATTGCCGTCTCTATTTTTAACCGAAGTTCATCCTTCTCCAGTTCATCAGCCTGAAAGTTTCACACACACAGATTTATGTCAAATTAAAAATCGAAACAACAATTATTTGCTTATTCGATAAAAAGGGTGAAAATGTGCATTCATAACATTATGCATGTAAACCTAGCCAAATTTATCCCGCCAAATGACCAGACTCCAACAACTAACAGATAACCGGAACAGGGACCCAAGCTTGACTCGACCAAATATGGCCCGACCCAAGCCGAAACCAAAATTCCCCACCCAGCCCAATCCCGAATTCTTGCAATTTCAAAAGAATTTGACTCGAACAAACCCGGCCTCAATTGACCCATTTGCCAGATCGACATATATCCTAATATACAAGGACATTACCCATATAATGGGGGGGAGTTAATCAGTCACTGATTATCAGTGTACGTCTACATTGGACGTTAACGTTTATATGCAACAAAGAACTAAGTTGTCAGGACATGTGTGTGCTTTATTTTGCGGCAAAGGGATAACTTTTACGTGGTTGAAACTAGAAACTAGTGTGATGATGGTCCTTCAAATTTACCGATGATGGTCCTTCAAATCTCTATCGGAGAGACGGAATCTCTCGAAATTACACACTTAATTAAGTTGTTTTTGTTTCAAACACGGGTGAAGCCAGAATATGAACTTAGCAGGGCGAAAAATAATACGATATACTTGAAAAAGTGCACAATTTTTTATTAAAAAACTTTGAAATTTTCATTCTCCGGCGGAGGCGAGTCCCCCTGCTATCTCGATTCTCGGCCACTGATTTCAAACAGTCTTATAGTAGTCACTAATTTATGCAATTGATGATATCTGACTTTAGGACAATTTTTCGAAGACGGTAACCTTAATTTTCTACAGATAAGGCACAGGGCTCTAAGTATATACAGTATTGATTTCCTCATTCCCATTAAATTGGCTCTGTAAATTTATTTAGTGGTGACCGGTGAGGGCGCAGTCGTCCTTTCTATAAATATCACTCGATAATTACTAATTAGGTAAACATTACATTAAAAGTATATAATAATATCTTCTTTTTTTGGTATAAAAAGAGTGACAAGGAAGATAATCATATATGAGATGAGAATAAACCCGAGTCAGGAGTAAGACATCCGCGGTATATAAGAATAATTTTACAAATCGTCAACAGATCCATTTTGACAGGCCTAATCAAACCACACAAGTCAAATGACCAATCCAAAATATAACTAATCATTTGGCATTCAAAAATTTCTAAATTAAGTTTGATACTCACATTTTAACAACCAAAATTGATTTTGGTTGTCACTCAAATGTCGATTTCTTTCATTTCGATTAATTAGTCCAATTGACATTACCTATCAAACGACACAAGTTACACGACCCATAAACAACTCTATGTTTAGCAAATCATTTCACATTCAATCATCGATTAATTAGTCCAATAATCATTTCCCATAAACACCGTTAATTTTAGCAAACCATTGTAAGGGGCATAAAAGGTAAATGTGGGGACAAATAAAAGAGAAAGAAACAAACCTCAACAAAGACAGTCTTAAGGAGTCGTCCAGAAAAAGCAGTGATATGAGCTGTAATAATTTTGAGCTTCAAGGATTCGAATAATTCACATAATTTGACCAAAGTGCCCTCCTTCTTGCTACAAGTCAAGCTTACTACCACAGTCCTCTCCCCCACGTATGACACCCTCATCTGCCACATTAATTAATATTAATTAATATGTTACCCAATCTCCATTACTATTTTATTAAATATATCTTCAAATGACCCCTTTCTATTATTCACCCATATTATGGGGTACCAATCATTCACAAATTTAATAATTCGTCACATCTAATACGGTTTTACACAAGTATGATGTAAATATATACGGACTTACGGAGTATAAATATAACTACTCGTATAATAATGGGTAAAAGTAATTAATAACCGTCGTCTTATACAAATATTTGTACAAATTTAAATATTTTTTTCCATTTTTTATTTTTAACTTTGTTCTTCTAGATGGTAATTTGACTTTCGTAACAAAAAAAATGTATTTTTAAATTATATTCATAATATGTTAAGATCAAGTAGAGTTAATTCTATATAGTTTCTACTATATATATGGATAACATAATAGTATATTTTAGCATGTTTATAAATCAACCCAAGATAAAAGTGACTAATTTATTTATTATCTCGCGTAAACTCCATAATATAGAGCTACGGAGTATATTTTAACTTAACAAGATCCCAACACATTCATAATTGGATCCATTTTTGTATTCATTTTATTAATATTTGCTTAAGATTAATTAAGGGATAAAAAAACAAATGGTGGGTACGACATTTATATTAGAAAAAACTAAAAGGGTAGATTATAATCCTACAAAATCTATCAGAAAAGTGGAAAAATTTGAGTGACATTGACATTTTTCTTCTAATCCATTAATTTTACTAACATCGTTTTCATATGTGTCTCATTTGGCCTTTTAATATAAAGGGGTGACTTTCAATTTAATAAAATATATACAGAGTATTAAATTATTAAAGTACCAAGTACTATTTATAACAAGTTTATGAATTCTAATAATGTTTACTTGCGACGATGGAGTGTGACTTAGCAATGACCTCATTACAAATTCTCGTTTGTGACGTCTCGCAATCAGTTTAAATAGTGCTAAAAACAAAAGGTGATTGTCGAATGTCACAAACAAGCTAAAATAGTTGTAACTTAATATCCAATCATTTTATTGGAGACTTATTTTAAAACGGCCATCTCAATCTATTAACTTTTAGTTAACTAATATACACTCGGTTCAATCAATATTTTATTTTTGCTGTATAAATTATTGACTAGGCAGGCAGAGGATGAGTATAATAGCGTAGAATGAAGGAGAAACTCACTTCCAAGTCATCAATGGTGGATAACTTGCAACAAGTAGCATATTGTTTTCCGCCATAATCAACCTTGGTCCTCTTACTGGGTTTGGAAATCACCGACGGAAAATCTTGATCAAAATCGACAGAACATGGGCTACCATTACTACTGTTTTTCCATCTGTAATTCTCAATCTCTGAAATCTCTGCTCTGATTGCCCGTTGTTGCTCATTAAGTTCTTGTATGTATGATATTGCATCCTTTATAATTGAAGCTTTATCCATCTGTGAGTATCATTTTAATAACGATAAATCAATATGAAATTAAAAGCGAAATAATTTTAGAGGCGACTTTTAATAGAATAAGGCAAATTAGAACAAGATGGAAGATTTTAGCTTAAAACTTCAATGTTGGCAAGGAATCAATTACGAGTATCTAATAACCAAACAACTCTATTTAAATTCATGTGAATTACGAGTATCTAATAACCAAACCACCCCTTAATTTACGAAATGACAAGAGTGTATCTTAATTACAGTGAAAAGGCAAATGAGACAAACATAGTATTACTGAATGAGACAAACATAGAATTGTGTTGCCTAATATAAAAGTGTAATTTTACTCTATAGTTCCAAATTGCATTGACTAATTTAGCAACATGTGGATTAGGGAACACCAGAAACAAAATTTTTGAAATCCTCCTTGTTTCACTCATTCAATTAAACAATTTTAGAGAAAAGACACCAAAAATATTTTATGTCCTCTCGTTTGCGGTTGAAATTTTCAAAGTCATGAATTAAAATTTTACAAGATTTTTCGAATTTCCATTAAGCAATTATCCTTTTCCCATAGTTCTAGTTCTGCAATCGGGGACAACAGCGGATTCCCGATTGCAGAACTATGTCCAAAGAAATGGCCACAAATTTCGACCAACTAATCGAAATTTATGGGCATTTCACCATTAAAATTAACAATTACTGACAAAAAAAAAACCGTAAAAAAACAAGAGTAAAGTAATAATACCTTGCTGATATTGGGAACAACGGCACGAAGAGCATAGAGACGTTCATTAAGCTTTAAACGGCGATTCCTTTCGGAAACAATGTTCTTGGATCCAGTCGGAGAAGCAATTCCATCAGGTGAACTTGAATCATAATATGTTGATAAAGTATCTTCAAATCCCCAACTGGCGATATAATTTGTATTATTATTACATTTATCAGAATTCCGACGAATAAAAGAAGATAGAAAAAAAGGGAAAAGCAAAGACTACAAACCTGTCAAGTTCTTGAGCATGGTGGAACATGTTGGTTTCCCAGTAATATTGGTACTCAATTTCACCAAAATTATCCATGATTATTATTGATTAATATGATAACACTTTTTTCTTTAAATTTTGGAAAAGATATAAAGTTAAGAGTAAGTGTGTATAGAGAGAGCAGAGTATAATGTATAGTTGACTAGTTTAGTGAAGAGTAAGACACTGAGCACCTGATGCTTTTCTTTATTTGGAATGATGATTTTGTGACTCAACTACTCTATTTATATTACCACGAGTCTTTTTTTCATTTTTTTTGTGTTTTTTTATTATGTGGGGCCATTTGTTAGGTTGCTTATACATCTTTACTCGTAGGAAAACGAGTGATGAAATTAAGGAGGGTCGTTGTGTTGTGGAATGACAAAATTAAAATGTTTTAGGGTGCAAATTCATGTTTTTATATCGGTGATGATTAATGTGAAGATAGAAGAATATTTTTATAAGTGTTCACCAAATATAGCTCAAACGCCCTTGATCGAAACGGAACAGTATCGTTTTATTATGAGCAGTGGAGGCCGTGTGCAGCAAAAGGGTCAACATGAGGTAACTACGCTTCCGCACAACAAGTTTTATTAGAGCCTAATGTTTAACATGGGCCTCGGCCCCATGAAGTAGTATTGAAAGAGCTTGAAGATTCACATATAGCATTCACATGTCACGAACGCGTGAGCTCATTTGGCAGATTGTTTGTAAATCTCAAGTCCGTGGATAGTACATTGGTGAGGCATTGAATCAAGATTTGAAGGAGGAGTACACTGCGAGGCATGAAATCCATATCTCAGGGCGGATCCCTGAGCAAGCCCGGTCCACGACAGAATGGATGAAAGGTGTTATAGGTCTTGTGGGACGCTAAAGAACGTTTGTGTACAAGAAGTCTACAACCGTTATCAGGTGTCGCCTTATCCAGGGTAAGTGCTACATGCCTGGTGGGTCTTTTTCATATTGGTTGCTAGAGATCGTTGTGTTCTAGGACTTCTGATTAAGAACAGACCCGATTCATGGTATTTTGGAGGAGGAGAAGTTTGATATGCAAGTATAACATAGTCCTAAGTATTACACATCGACATGCATGCCCACGAGCATGTGAGGCACTCACTTGACAAGGCGGTGACATAGGGTGCAGATATAGCTTGGTAGCATGGTGTGTTAGTTAAGAGGAGGTTATTAAGACTTGATGATGCTTTAGATGCCTAGAAATTGGGGCTACAAGGTGTGAGAAATTCTCCATGGAGCTCAAGGTCCGAGTTAAGATGATGGTCCTTGATTTGAGAGGAGGATAGTTAAGGGTGCAAACGCATATCCCACATTGGTAGTGTAAAGATGGAAGAACATCGTATAAGTGTCCTCCAAATATAATACTACGATATCTTTTGGGAAAGAGCTCGAGAGTAAATCAGTGGGAGCTAGCCCTAAGCCGACGATATCATACTATTATACACAGTGAGTAACACCCCGACCCAAACCTAGGGTCAGGAGCGGTCACTCACGGTAGCTCGTCAGGCTGTGTACATGGTCCACAGATCAACACGGATCCTTTTTTTAGTACATTTTGTTCTCACTGATGCACATCCCGAAAACCTTCTTAGGAGGTCACCCATCCTATGACTACTCCCTGCCAAGCACGCTGAACTGTGGAGTTCTTTCGCATGGATAGCCAAATAAGAAAGTGCACTTTGTTAATATAAGTAGTACTTTCAATCCCTTTAAGCATTAGTCAATTTTAAGCCTATAAATGAACCTTTTCAAGGGGATACTCCAACCGAATAACTTCTTTGTTTCGGTGAAGTATTACACAGTGTAGTGGACACCGATGGAGAGGATCAACATGAGGTAACAACGCTTCCGCGGAACAAGAAGCTTATCTTATTTAGTTTTTTTTTCCCAAAACATTTCGCTTGATAAATTTTGGTTTCTTCACTGCAGATGTGCATATCGGAGATTTATATATAGTGATATTCAAATAGGTTTGTTTTGTGGTTTCTCATCTCATCTTTTAACCATGAGGTAAAGATTTCTATCTTTTCCATGAAAATGGAGTAAGTTCTTTGATCATCCGTTTCCTTTTTGTAAGAGCATTCGCGGTAGCGAGGGTATTATACACGGTTGTCAACGATGGACAAAAAAACCTTATATTGTGATGTATATATACAATTGACTTTGATTTTATTGTAAATATTATACGGTTCTACATATATATACTCCTAAAAACGAGTATTCAGTGTAAATATTTTTGTTGCGTGTCTTGGTTTAAGCATTAAGTATGTTATGTTCATACATCAGTTTAAATTAAGCAACTACTCTCTCTGTCCCGATTATTTGTTTGCCTTTAGTTTTAGCACAAAGGTAAAAAAAAAAAAAAGGAGGGGCATAATTATTAAATGACAAATGGAACAAAATGAGTGTGGATGATCCAATTACCCATCGAATACATTTCTAAAATAGAAAGATAGACAAATGATTGAAATACCTCAAAATAAAATAGAGAAAATAAATGACCGGAACAGAGGAAGTACTATTAATTGTAGTTTTGCAAAACCTTGATTTAAATTTTAAAAAATAATAAAAGATTTCACAAAATCCGTGAATTGAGTAGACAATAGTGATTCGTATTAAATTAATTGAAGAATGACGTGGCCAATTTCTAATGCTCAAATGATTGAGTAGCTTATGGGTAACAATTAAGGAGTGATTAGTGAAGTGATGAAAGTGGTTGAAAGGAGATTACACTTTGAGTGGTTAATAGAGTAAAGAATAACAATTTACCAAATGTTTTTTTTTTCTATATCATTATTTTATTTACATCCTAAAGATTTTCGATATAGATGTGTACACATCACCACTAACACATATTAAATTAATCTTCGTAAACAAATATATCTATGAGCACAAATTCTCATTTAAGACGGACACTATCCATCTTAAGCTTAAGATAGGTCAAATAGCTACCACTTTCATAAATAAGACAAAAACAAAATGCTAAGATATTAGCAAAAAGATTTGTCTTATCTATATAAGTGGGTGTATTTGACCCGTTTTAATCTTAAGACGGTTATATCCGTCTTAAGAGAGACTTATTGATCTATGAGATCAATTATCATATATTAAATTACTAGTTTAAACCCGTGCAAAGTTGCACGGGTATGTTTGTAAGCATTTTTTTAAACATCATTCAAAATTATTTTAAAATAATTTGTGTATATACGTGAAATATCTATATATGAGTAAAATATTTAAAAGCATCCCTGAAAAGTTTAACTTCAAATTATTGATCATAACATGGAAGCACGAATAAATGTATTCCTTTTACACTCTTATTTTCATCCATTTCAATAACGAACTCCTCACATATATTAGAGAAATGAGGTAAAAACAATTGTGTGGAAGGAGTATGTTAATAACGTAATCATTATTACTAAAAACCGAACTATGACATGATTATAGGAATTCGACATAGCTCAAATAAAAAAAAATTGAAATATCTCGGTCCCGATTAAACCCAATGCGTAAATTCATAGTCACTCTAAATGCCCCATTTACCATCTATTAGGGAAAGTTCCAAAATTTAGGAATTGAAGACGTTAGATAACCAACCAACTTAATCTTTGCATAATTCACAGATGATTTACGTTTTTCAAATAAATTATGTGTAATTCGGGTCAAAACAATTTTTCACGCGTGCGAACCGTGAGTTATTATTTATTAAAATAAATGGTTTACTATTTATTACATTAAATCATAAAAACGTATCGTGTTGTTTGATGTTCCAATTTAGATTGCGTAGTGTGTGTGACCATTGTATGATGAGACTGATAAAACTGACCAAATTTATAAGAAATAGTGAATATTTTATGTAAGAAAATGACTGTTTTAAAAAAATGGTCACTTTTAGTAACAAAATAGTGGTAAGTTTTTAACATAAAAGGCTAACTTTATATTGTTAATCAAGACACAAAATGACTCTTTAACTTTCTTTCTATTTTTAAAATAAGTGTACTCATTTTAGTTTTAACCGTGTTTTCACCCGTTTGTTACCCGTGGTATTGTTTTGTATTATAAATTATAAAATAATCTCATAATAAATTTATTATATATACTATATAAGATATGAAAACTATTTAAAAAAAAACGCAAAATTTTAACCAATTATGAAATTATGGAGACCTTGGAATATAGAGAGCTTGGTAAAAGCAAAAATGAAATCATAGTTGTATAAATCTCATGCTAACAATAACCAAAAAATAAAATAAAAATAAAAAATATCATGTTAGCAACATAAAAGAAATCATATGTATTGGGCTATTTAGTTAGTGGGCCTATTTTTAAAGGATCCTAAAAACTATTTTTAATGAAATAGAGATGTTGGAGGGAAAAAAACATGTTGTGATTGTTGTTTTATTATATTGTATAGATGAGTGGTTTTTAAAGAAAATTAGTCATCGTTTATAAATTATCTTTTTCTTGTTGGTTTGCACCATTTTACCAAACATTATTGGCATGGAAGTTTTTTTTATATCATTTGTATTATTTATTCCTGCTTTACGATAATGAGTTATTTTATATTTTATTATGTGCTCTCCTGAGATAAAATGATGAAGATAAGCTCGGAAGAAAGCTAAAAGAAGAGTTAACTGTCGATTTAAATTGCGTCATTAACATGTGAAATGTAAAAAAGAAAAGTGGGACTAACTTAAAAAGGAGAGAATGTGAAAAAGCTTAATACAGTTGTAAAATTAGTTTGTGCTCTCCAACAAATTAAAGGTTTCAATTAAGAACAAATAAGCATGCTTCATTTTTTTTTTACCTAAATGCTTTTACCAAGAGTGAACTTTACGGTAGGTTACTTTTCCAATTAATCATTTGTTTTTTTATATTTTATTTAAAAAAATCATCCAATTGAAGTTGCTAAGATCCTCAATAAGCAACCTGACCTACTTAGACCCGCTAAAAAAAAACAGAAAAAAAAAAAAAAACAATTCAATTTTGCCCAAGTTAGGGTCAAGCTAATTTGACGGGCCGATTTAGGGTTGAGCTTAGGAGCCCAACTCAATGGAGGCTAGCGGCTAGCCTGACTGACCCGTGGAGAGGTCTAGTTCCACTTGGAATCTCAACTTCTATTTCATTCATTTCTTATGTAGTCATTATAAATATAAATAAACGAATAAAAATGGGTTTCCAATTTTATTACTTGTATTGTATACATATAGTAACTTATACGAAGTATATTAAAAGGAAATAGCAGTGAGACATAAAACGAGAGTAGGTCTCCTGAAAGACGACCTTTCAATAAACTTATTAAGAGACTATTTTACAATTTTAAGAAAAAGTGGTACTAAAGATAATAAAATAGATACAAATCATGATTAAAAATAAAATAAATACATTTAGTATGTCACGATCAACAACAAAAAGGTCACGAAATAAAAATAAAAGGGTACGGAAGACTGATCTCTCAATAATTTATTGAAATGCTGTCTTTCCCAAGTTTTAGTGTAAGATGAATTACGGTGTGTGATGATAGAGATAGAGATTTTCATCCTTATATATATATAATGAGAAACTAGAAATTTAATTGGCATAAAAGCACGTTGTAAATTTGGAAGATTTGATTGCTTATTATGACATACGTCAGAAAATTCAAAATCTCACGTGTTTTAATTTAATAGAAGGCCTACAAACCCGCGTGTACGAGTAAAAAAGATTTGGATGTTTCAGATTACATACTTGTTACAAAGACTTTATTAGTTATAGTGGAGTTAATTTACGCACATGTTAGAAAGACTTTATTAGTTATAGTGGAGTTAATTTACGCACATGTTTGAAATATTCTGACACGTTTTAACTTTTATTGACAGTGATGTTTAATATTTTTATACGAAAATAGGGAGCAAAACTGAGTACACACTAACACAGTGATACAGTGCTGGTTTTGTGTTAACTATGGGTAATACAAGCAAGGACAAAGACTTAAAGATTTAATTGGAGCAATTTTGTTGGATACAGTACAATTGTGTCAACGTATCATGGTAGACATGATTGGTTTTAGATATTGACCGGAACAACCTTTGTGGAATTTGTGTTACCAGCCTTCGCTGCAAACACTATTGTCTATTGATTACCAACTTTACAAAGTCATTAAGAATATCTTTATCCCAACACCCAAGTCATGTCTACACTTGATAAACCACTTAATTGGATCGAATTTCAGTTAGGTTATTTTCAGATCAACTATTATCGAGCAAGTTTTATGGATAACAATTACTCCGTAATATAGAATAATAAACATTTTCATCAGATTATATTGGAACATGATCAATTCAGGTTCAAGTCAACCTAGGATCTTGCGTTCGGGTGTTGGGTCGGCTTAATTTTGCCTGGTTGAGTCAAGTCTTGTATAATAAACATTTACTATTCATAAGTCTTAGACTGAGTCTTGAAAATTTAAGGCTCAACTTAAAACTCGTGAATAGTAAAATATGAGTGGAAATATATTATTGTAGGTAGAAAAATATGAGAGTTTAAACTGAACCTTATATATAAATTATTAAGATTTTAAAGTCTATTTTGGGTTTGGAGATAATGATAGCCTAAAAATTTAAAATGGATAACCGATATTTTGAAGGACATCATTTGTTCAAGTTTTATGTTTTATCTTGTTTCTAGTTGTCTTTTCTTTTGACACATCATCCATACTTAAAAAAAATTGGTAAATCTTATCTATATAAAAGCAAGATCATTTAACTCATCATCATTAAACCACATCATCACATTTGTTTACGATTTTTACTCAACACAATACTTTTTACGTAAAATTTTCCATTTGCGTGCCCTTCGCTAAAAAATACTCACTAGATCAATTCTCCCTATACCCAACAATTTTCCCAAAAATTAGACTTCTTTCCAACGATTAAATTTCTTCAATCAACTAAATTTTGTTGATTATATACTCTAGTTCAATGCAAAACAATTCTTTTAATTGTAAAATGCATTGAACATGTGGTATTATCTGTAAACAATAGAGGAAGCTTTGAAAGATTAAGACTTTATTGCATTAACATAATAATGAAATACAACGGTATATATACAAGTGTGATGATACGGAAACAAGAGCTAAAACCTAAACCTAGCAGCCAATACCAAAGATTACAATATCATACAAGATGTAGAAAATAATACACAATATTAGTATTATCTTTATCACGCTCCCGCAAGTTGGACGATCGACAGATAAGGCCAATCTTGGACAGAAGCAAATGAAAGCGAACACGAGACAGTGGCTTAGTGAGGGCATCTGCCAACTGGTCCAAACTCGAAACATGGGCAACACGGAGAGTACCAGCTTGAATCTGTTCACGAACGAAATGAAACGCAAGAGCCAAGTGTTTCATACGAGAATGAAACACGGGATTTGCGGAATAAGACATAGCACCCAGATTGTCACAGTAAATAGTAGGAGCCGAGAGAACAAGAAGAGAGAGAGAAGATTACGAAGCCAAAGAAGCTCAGTCGTAGTATCAGCAATAGCTCGAAACTCAGCTTCAGTGGAAGAACGAGCGAGAGACCGTTGTTTCTTTGAAGACCACGAAATAGGCGTGTGACCAAGAAAAACAATGTAACCAGCTGTCGAGACATAGTCATCCTTGTCACCCGCCCAATCAGCATCACAGAACGCATGAAGAGTAAAGGAAGTATGACGACGAATATGAAGACCAAGAGAAATATATAGTACCTTTCAAATACCGCAATAACCGTTTAAGAGCCAACCAATGAGTGTCTTGAGGAGCATGTAAGAATTGAGCTAACCGATTGACAGTAAAGGCGATGTCGGGACGCGTAATGGATAGATATTGTAAGCTACCCACAATGGCACGACAATCCGTAGGGGAGGGGATAGGTGAGTCGTGGCCACGGGTGAGGGGTGGGTAAGTGGCAAGAGAGGTAGGTACTGGTTTGGCATCCATCATGCCATGACGGGTTAATAAATCATGGATATACTTGGTTTTAGTAAGCAAAATGCCAGTGGAGACGGGGGTGACCTCAACACCCAAGAAATAGGAGAGTGGTCCAAGATCGTTGAGAGAAAAACGAGAAGAGATAGAGCTGATGAATGAATCGAGAAGATACGGAGAGGAGCCAGTGACAATAATGTCATCAACGTAAACCAGTAAATAAAGTGTAGCATCATTTTGTAGGAAAACGAACAGGGATGAATCAAAGATAGAGGGATGAAAACCGCAAGCTAGGAGAAACGACTTGATCTTATTGTACCAAGCCCGAGGGGCCTGTTTTAGCCCATAAATCGCTTTACGTAGCTGACAAACATGAGAGGGAAAGGACGAGTCAACAAAGCCCGGAGGTTGTGACATATAGACGGTTTCAGTGAGAGTGCCTTGGAGGAAAGCGTTATTTATGTCAAGCTGACGCAGTGGCCAGCCAAGAGAAGTGGCGAGAGTAAGCATGAGACGAACAGTGGTGGGTTTGACAACAGGGCTGAATGTGTCAGAGTAATCAATTCCTTAACGCTGATTGAACCCTTTTGCGACAAGACGGGCTTTGTACTTGTGGATGGAGTTGTCAGGGTTGTATTTGATACGATAAACCCACTTACAACCGATAACATTGTAGGTGGGTGAGGGAAGGACTAGGTGCCAGGTGCTATTGTTGACGAGAGCATTGTACTCATCAAGCATAGAATCTTGCCAGTGAGGAGAGGATTGGGCTTGTTTGAAAGTCGTGGGAGTGAAGGAGGGGGAAAGAGTGGCTGTTTTGGCATATTTCGAATTCGGCTTGCGAATGTCAATCATAAGGCGAGTAGTGACAGTACGAGGAGGTGGTGGTGGGGGTGAAGGTGGGGGAGGAGATGAGGTTTGAGGGGAGGATGTAGGGGCGACAGAGAACTCAGAGGAGGCAGGGGAAGATGGCAACGTAAGTGGGGCAGGGGACTGGGCAGTGGGAGAGGACGGTGGTGTGTTCTCAGTTGGCGGAGGGGTCAGGGTAGGAGTGAGCACAATTACGTTGAAGTCACACCATTGGGACACCGTAAGAGGGGTGGACACAGAGGACGGGTGGAAGCTAGGATAAGGGAAGAAGGTTTCAATGAATTTAACATGCCTCGAGGTGTAGATCTTATTATTTGTAGGGTCAAGACAATGAAAAGCGCTTTGAGTTGGCGAGTATCCAACAAATATGCAGGGAACCGATTTGGGCTGTAGTTTATGAGTAGTATAAGGGCGAAGCCATGAATAACATAAGCAACCAAAGCTCCGAAGTTTGGAGTAATTGGGAACTGTGTTGAAGAGTTTATGAAATGGGGACGTATTGGAGAGGGTGGGAGTTGGCATACGATTGATAAGGTAAGTGGTGGTGGAGGTGGCGTGAGGCCAGAAGGTGGGTGGCAGAGAGGCGTGCGAGAGAAGGGAGAGGGTTGTTTTAACAATGTGACGATGTCGGCGCTCCGCATATCCATTATGTTTTGGAGTATATGAGGGCGACGTGAGATGAAAGATACCATGGTTGAGAAGGTCGGGCGTGAGTTTGAGGAATTCGCCGCCATTGTCGGAATAGACTTGAATAATTGATTTATTAAAGAACTTTTCCACAATGGCTTTGAAACGGTAAAAGATAGTAGCGGTGTCAGATTTGCGTTTTAGGGGATATAACCACGTGTATTTTGTATAGTGATCCACAAAGATAACATAATACTTATAACCATCGTATGATAAAATAGGAGACGTCCAAACATCCGAATAAATTAATTCAAGAGGCGATGAAGAAGTAAGAGTAGAGATAGTAAAGGGTAGCTTATGACTTTTATTTATCAAGCAAGAATTACAATGCTCACTTGAAATTAAAGATG
>VHZZ01000065.1:12832-28351 GCA_009801015.1 Silene noctiflora | reverse complement strand
ATATATATATATATATATCATGCATAGGATTAGATATGACATCGAACATAATTCAAATGAATACTCACCTGGATATAGACATTCATTGCTCTATACAAATGATCATGGCTGTTTCTGCAAGACACGGGCACAACCTCAACAAGCTTCATGAACTCATCAACTGTCAAACCCGGGTCACGAGCTAACCGAACAAGATACAAGTCCCATAGTTCAGCCACAATTGTATTTCCCATTGGAGGTGTCTCATTTATTGCCATAAATGATGAAAAATATCTCGAAAATATACTCTCCATAATAGCTAGCTCCATACTTGAAGAAATCAGCTCATTTGGATCCCTTGGAATAAGGAAATCCTCTACATGAGCCAAAGGTAAAAGATGTATAATTTGATCTTGCAACTTTAGTCTGCCATCATTTAACCCACCAAGTTCAAGAGATCGTGCTAACAGGGCAAAGTAAAACCCAACAGGAATAACTCGACTACCCTTTTCTCCAATAAGTAACAAATCAAGGATCCCTTGCAATATCTCCATGACTTGGTCACTTGAATCACTCGCATTATTATCGCTTTCTTTGTCACATAGACACTCCCAAAATTGTCGTGTTTTCTTGGAAAGAACCCATTTGTTAGCATAGAAAACAATGATTGGACTAACAAACCTTTCCCTCATTCCTTGTCTCCTTAAAGAGCTAATTATCCTTTTGAAAAATCCGAATTTTAAAGCAATAAGATCCTTTATCCAAAGATCTTGGCTTACTATCTCCTTTACAATGTCGCAACTCCAAGGATGAGTAGAAAGGGTATCTAGAGAAGCAATCGGCCTTTCTCTTTTCCTTTCAGGGTCGAGAATTTCCATACAAGCCATAAAAGCAAGTGATTCTATACATCGGCTTACTATAAGCAGGTCCTCTGCCCAAGGGTGCAGAGTTTGGCATTTTTGTAGGACAATAAGAGTATCATCCCAACTTTGTAGGACTACTTGGTTTAAGTAGAGGTCAGTCCGAGAAGAGAGGTTCCCGGAAGCATAAGCCTCGGTCATTTGGAGAAACTCTGAGGCGCATCTAAGGGACGCGACATTAAAGGGATCAATGAATGTTGAAGAACCATATATGAACAATGCAATCATCTCAAATGTCTCTGAACCTCCTGGGAAATTGGCTGGTAATTCAACTTCTTGCCATTCACTTAATTGTCTCTTGAAGTATCCACTTTTAGCCATTAGTGGGAACTGTAGAGAATCAAAGGAAATGTAAGCTTGGGTTATATTAGTGATCAACTGATGAGTTTTGAACTTAAACAATGGTTGATCTTGATTGGTATTACCTTGTGCAAATTGAAGGATTTTTCAGCAACACGAACTCGGACAGTTACTGGTAGTCCTGTCTCTTGGCTCCTGGAATTATGTAGTTAATCACTATATATTTAACTAAACCCCAGTATCATCGAATAAAGCAACGCATTTTTCATTGTCGTCGTCTGAAACAAATTTTATTCGAGTTGAAAAAGTTTTCAACATAGGAGTGAAGTTGCAAACATCAAATCTATTGCCCTCCATTGGCTGGAGACTATAGGGCATTTTGATCATATTGTTTCTTTCGAGATAAAGAGAGTTGCAAGGACTGTTTAGATGTTGACGGATTTAATACCCTGGTATTGGATATCACTATTTTCTTTGCCAGTTAAGCAAGGGGACAGTAGGACAATGTTGTTCTAGTAGTTTACTCTTGTACGGAGTATAAGAGAATATGCGTGTTCAAGTGATTGCAAAGCTAGGTTATATGAAAAACTTAAGAACAATACTCCCTCTGTTCCGATCAACAGTTATGTATTGTGTTTTTTTGGTGAGGAGAATTTCAAACACAGATAACTATTGACCAAGACGAAGGGAGTACATTGTAAGAATAAAGAGGGGTTACCATGATATGATCTTTATCTTGAGAAGGGCACTGAGATTGGGTGAAGAGTAAGGACTTGATAAGTAGGAAGACTCTTTAGGGCTATATGCTTCCATAACTTCAATATATCTTCAATGCAGAAACTCCTATCATATCACATGTATTGGAAAAATGTATAGGAAAAATGTATAGGAAAAATGTAAGATCACCGCTTGTGCGTAAGCATATACAATAATGTTGGGAGTTGTATGATATATAAAAATTGAAAACGGGATTATGATAGAACCACACTAAGCATATACGGAGTATGACTTTTTTGAATAAGAGTAACAGTTTTAAGTCATTTCCGAATCCATAAACACAACATTTTTAATCTCATACAAGTCACTTTCTAATCAAACAATTCTATAGCCTATATAGGGAGAGTTGCACGTGTGTTTGGACCATATCCAAATGAGGTTCCAACATGGAGAAAAGCAAGCATTTGGAGATTAGAGAACTATTGAAGTGGAAAATGTGTATGGAAACGGCCCTATTTCATTGAGCCACTAACCTTACCTCTATACTATTTTTGACTTCCTAGGCTCACCAGTGGTTCTTAGTTTGTCTTGCTATAGTACATGCTGATCATTCATCTATATTTTATCGCGGTGGGTCGAGCCTAACTCAAACCAGTCAAATGAGACTGTTTTAGGTGATTATGTGAAAAATCCTAATACTTTATCCGGACCACATAGTGTATTCATGTCCACCCTTTTATAGCAATCTCGGGCTAGAGCTGTGCTAATGAACTTTTCTACGTGCTTAATGAAAATAACCCAAGAAATAAATTATTATACTCCGTATTTATTATCAAAAATTAGGTGATTAAAACTGCAAATAAAAAGTTCAATCGACATTACTACTCTTTATAATGAAACTAAAACACCTTGATCTTCTAAACAGATTAAAAAACATCTGATAAACTTAGGCACTATCTTGAGTATCTTCAAATATATCAAAATACTATTCGTATATAGAGCTTTAGCCAACAAATCTTCCTCTCCTGTGGCCTCAGTTTGCTAAAGCTATATCTTCAACAGAAAGGTACTACTTCAAAATTTATCTATGATTTTTCGATCAAACATCAAAGAGGTGTTTGTAAAACACTTCTATAAACATAGAAATAAGAATACTCCCCGTGTGACACTTATTTGTTAATCTTTGATTAAAATATTTCCCACAACTAATAAAAAAGTAAATAAATAATTAGAACGGACACTTAAATAAGTGAGGCCTATAACCTAAAGTTCATTACTAATCATGTACGTTCAAAGTTCAATTAATACAAAGATCCATTTGTCAAAAGAGCTTTGGATTCCACATTAAAATCAACATCAATAACCATTATTGTTAGCTTCACCTAAACTTCCCAAAACAAATAAAGAAACTAAAAAAGACCAATAAAACAAATAAACAAGCCAAATAAAGTGAATAAACGATATCCTCCCATCATTTCTCTAATTACTTACCACTTTTGATTTCAGACTAATTCTCTTTGTACTTAACTCGTACACAAATTCTCATCTCCGATGGCCATTTTCGTCTGAGGCCTTCAGACGGGCCATATGTAACCATTTTACGGTCAAATGTGATCATTTTACATTGTTAAATGGTCACATCTGACCGTAAAACGGTCACATATAGCCCGTTTGAAGGGCTCAGACGAAAATGGCCGTCAGAAATGAGATCTTGTATAACTCGTATTACTTAATGTTATATTAATGGGTAAATCTTGAACGCGAGAACTAATCAAACGGACTTAAAGGATAACAATGTCTGACTTGGGAAAAAGCGAATTGTGAAGGGATAATAATTTACCAATTTAGACTTAAAAACTCAAGAGCGACCTTTGAATAACTCTACTTAATGTAGTTTCTTCTCCAAAAACAAATCATCGAAATTGAGGTGATCGAACTAATAAGTATATGCTAATTATAAAGAAAGAAATACTAACCTGAACAAACCTAGCTTCAAAATTGTGAAACCTTAACTAGAAAGGCTAGCATAAAAAACATACTCACTGCCTTAAATGTCGTCGTATTTTTCCAGTTCGAGGGTTTACCTTTGTATTGTAAACACAATACAATGGTCTATGAAATGTTTAAAATAAGGGTCTTAAAGCAAAGAAATGAAGTTAAGAGATCGGAAATCCATGAAAAGTTGAGAAAAAAGAGGAGAAAAATGGGAGGGAAAGTAAGGAGAAGATAAAGTGCGGAGGAAGTAAGTTGTGTGAATTTGTAGCACAACTAATCTAGTAATCTAAATCTAAGTCTTGAACATCCAAAACGGCACGTCTTTAATACATTTTCTCAATATTCTGGCATGTTATTTGAGTATGCTTTTACTTACTTCAACCAATGTTTTCAATCCCCAAAATCTTAATCTCAGTAAATTTCATACAATTTTCAAACTAATGAGTAGTTTATTTGTGAAGAAATGTAAAAGTCTCTTCATTGGGTTCGATGTTCAAACTTCAAAGTATGGATACTTGTTTTACGTGAATATATTAATGCATGCATGCATGGGGTTTTGAAATTCTCAAAGCATAGTTAGCAGAATAAGAGGTTCATTTCCTTGTTACACAAGCAACACATTCTTTTAGGTCAGAAATATTGCAATATTTGGCATGATGAGATTATTAAAAAATGGGAAATCTAGTATAGAAAATTGATGATGTAAAAGGCAAAATCTTATTTACTGTCTTAAGCTTAATACGGGTTAAATAAGATGATGTGGGATGAATAAGACAAAAGCAAAATGCATATAGAAAAACAAAAGATTTGTCCCATATAATATTTGACCCTTTTTAATATTAAGACGGAGGTATCCGTCATAAGCAAGACTAGTTGGATGTATTATTGTACGGAGTATTAACTATTGTAGTAAAAAAACGTACCTCTGATAAGAAATAATAAAAATCATGTCCCTCATATCCCACTCAATTTGATTGATGCTTCTAAAAGTGCCAAAGTAATGACCTGAATAAATATGATTTTCATCGTAAGAATATGACTTTCATTGTAAATACGACGTATTTGTCTGATTGTCTCGTAGATTATAAATGCATAAATAATGGATCTTCCTCTCGCATTGTCTTCAATTCATCACGAAAAGAAAATTTTTTTGGTCAGTAGTAAAACATGATCAAAACTACCTACTACTACTACTGACCTTACTTGCCAGACATTGGGGTCTCTCGAAGAATTTTCACCATCTATCATCGCGGAAAGAGTTGTTGTAATGTAATTGCACTTCGATGGACTGAATAGTTGACAACAGATTAACAATTGTCCATTTGACTCTTCCTGTCCGTGATGTACCTGAGTAAAATAATAGGAAAATACCTATATTAAAATTAGGCAATTAAAAACCTTAAACAAACATAGGAATATATAATTTATTTCACCACGTAACACCAAGTGTTTAAATAAGAAAAAAAGATAAACAAATTCAAACCCACAAAAATACCAAGTAAACAAACATAAAAATATATAATGGATACAACTTGAAATTGGAAATTTTCGTATTTGCAAAAGTGACCCGCACCGATAACACCCGGAAAAACTAATCGAATTTCCAACTCGTCATTAGTGTGAGTGAATCTTGAGATTCAAGTTTCATTTACTGTGAATCTGTGTTGCCATTTAAGATAAAACATGCACATATTTTTACAATTGGCATTCCTAGGACTAAGTTAGAGGCTCTGTTACAGAACAACTAAAGCATTAGGAAATCGCACGAATATTGCAAAAATGAACACAACGGTGCAAGGCAATATGCAAGGCAGAAGATTTCCCAAGGTAAATTTACTCCTATGCAACAATCTGCGTCACTGTTGTTTGATCGATCAGTCGGTCTCCTCTGTGGTCTTGAGCACCTGTTAGCAAGGCGCTATCAGGAAAAATACCTGAATCACGAGAGCCTTGGATGATCAAAGAAATGTGCTTAGCGCTCTTAGCATGTAGGTTATTTCTGGGGAGTATGAGCTATATAGCAGATAGCCTCAAAAGACTTGAAATTTGTGAAGAGACAGGGAAAAGTGTTTGAAAGTAAACATCAATTCGATGTTGCTGTCTTCTGACTGAAACGGAAAAAAAAGGTAGAAAGGGGACGATTACCTCAGCAGGACTTGCCAGGAAAGAACCATCGCACTGGTGCTCTGAGATGCACAACAGCAGGTTTCCACTTTATAAGAATCCGTGTCGTCTCCTGAAATTACCATCAGTCAGTCTATGCTACTCGGGCACAGCTAGAAGTATGATACATGGATGCATATCCAGGTGTCAGACTCAGCTATTTTATGAAAGACATTCATGTTTTTTGGCTTAAAATAAGCTTCAAGTGTTTATGAGATCATAGCAGTCCGCGCACAACTGCAAATTCGTAGTTTTGTACACTGCTACAAACGAAGTTTGGGGAGACAAAGGGAGAGGAAGGATGAGAATATGAGATCAAGTAACTAAAGAACAAAAAAAAATTATTTTTTTTTGCTTCCAAACAGTTGAGAAGTCAGACAATCTTCATACCGCTATGATTTCATAACGGCGGGGGACACATTTATGAGCTTCAGTCAAAATTAGTTCGGCTTCTTGGAACCAGTATCGGCTCTAAATCTCAGAATCATCAGATGAAACGTTTTGCCTTGTGTAACACTAGTTATTGTGTATGTGTGTGAGTGACTAGCCACAACAAAATTTGAGAAACCCAAAATTATAGTACATGTGCACCAGAAAATCTTTATCTCTGAAGAAACCGCGTACATGCACCTTTTGATCCAATTCAAAGCAGTTCGCTGCAATATTTTTCAAGTAAGAATTGAACTCACCAAACTAAGAGCTGTTGTTCCAAGAAATAGAAGGTAAATTCCGCAAGCAAGACTGTGTTTTAGGTTCTGTATACTGGCAAGCAAAAGCCAACAGATAGAAAGTAGAAATACAGGATTCAGGAGACTAAAAGTTAGTCAGACCATTGCTACTCCTGAGCAGGTCTTGGAATGCAGGATGCCTTTGAATAATCAAGAAATATTCTAGGATACAAGACTCACACTTCAAGAGGTTGACTCTGTCTAGGGTGTAGCTGACTTAGCCAGTAACTCTGTAAAATACGAGATGATAATGTCATGTCAGCGCTAAACTCGTTGCTCCACATCCCACTGTTATAACCAGCACCGCGATACCCAGTTTGAGAAAGTGGTCAAAGAGGGGTGATCGTGGCACCGGTACAACAGTGATCACTGATCAGCGGAGGAATGCCAGCCAGACTAACGGAGGGGAGGGGGTTGTGCGAGGAAGACCAAAGAAGGTATGTGGGAACAGGGGAGGGGTGTCAGAAAACAGGAGAGGGGTGTAGGTGAAGGGGTGGGGATTTTGGATTGGTTTGTTTTGTACTCTTATTGTTAAATGCAGGTATACAAAGACACCCTTTTCAAAGAATTTGTCAAAGAAGTTTCAACAAAAAAAAAATAACAGAAACAATGCACCAATATTAACCAGTTGTTGAATAAGAAGCACAACTCAAAAGAAGAAAAGTAAATCCCTGACTTAGGCCAAGGAAATCCCAACTAATTACAAAAGAACTATTAATCGACCGTGATTGAAATCACCCTGCACAATCGCAAGGCTACATTTTAGGAGCAGCTGAGTCTTATAAGCAGAACGGTCTTCCAGTCATGCCAAAAAGCTTTCACTACTAATCATGATGGTTTTTAATATTTTATGATAATGACCTATATGAGTATAAGGCAACTGCCATAAAAATATCCACATGATTCCAGAGGAGATGAGCATGAAATCCCTCTTTTGGGTCTGAGGCATGTGTTAATGCGTATTACATGGCCAAACCGTCTTAAGTGATTCTCCCTCATTTAATCACTATTTTCAGGCTTCTGAATATGAAACAGAAAGTAAAATGACTCAATGTCATCTACGCTTCTTATTTGTGAAGTCGCATTTCTAAGACAAGCACACAAGGACAAATCTAAGTACATCCAAATCCCCTTATCCGCCATAAAGGCACCGTTGTACTATGGTATTCTCATTGTAATAGATGTAATATACTTGGTGAGAGTCTACAACCAACATATCAAGAAGTAAGACACTAAGATCTTAGTGATACGACCAAATAAAATGGAATAGGCAAGAAAGCTAAACAGATGAACTTACTTGTTTAATGTACATTGAGACAAATAAGTACTGTGTAGTTGAAATCATCACTCCAGCAACTGGAGACCTCAGCTCAATGCTCAAACCCAGCTTATTGCTGCAGTGACATGATACTTATTTTAAGACATGCGAAGATCAACCTCTTTTTTCTTTAAAAGAAATAGACAATGCAACTAAGTTTACCAAAGAGGTAATGCACATGTACAAAGATGACACCAAAGGTAGTCAAACCTATACAAAACGAAGCGCTAAATTACTAACATCTTAAGTTCTCATGAATCCGATGATTCCTTTTAATCATAGAGCACATTTGATAGCTAATGGAACAATTATTTCCTTCTAATTCTTCGATTATGCCCTTCACTTTGCTCCTTAATTCACCGCTCTTACTTTTTCACATGTTAGACGTCCTTTAAAATCCAAAAGGGATATTGTTGTACAAATTTTATTCTGAAAACAGTATTCCCTCCGAGTCATGGGAAATTCCCCGTATCACCTTTTTTTGGCCTATGCTTCTCAATTTCTTACTCTAACACTATCACCATCCTTATTACTCTCCAGCCCACCTACACCCATTTAATCTCTTCACCTCATTTACTCTGACCCAATCATAGTCACCCAAGTACATCACCACCACAACCACCCAAACACCACAGCCACAACCACAATTCTCACCGTAACCCCCCAGACACCACAACAGGTTGGCTCCAAACAGCCTGATGGACACCAGGGGAAGTGAGAAAAAACCTTGTACGTAAGCAACAGTTTATGTAATTGCAGAAAACCCCTCAGACACACATCCAGAACAATACCATTTAAATCCACAAACAACTTATGCAACCCATTACATTCAGAAGCAGCTAATCAGATGCTCTTACTTAAGATAGGTGGTCTTAACGATGCTTGACAATATCTAGCCAATACAATTTAGCTGAATACTTTGACTCTATTGTTTTCACCATATACGGAAATTAACCTGCGAGTGTAAAGTTGCAAGGCCAAACAGTGAAAAACAAAAGGTACATTAGATAAAATCAGGGTATAGATTTCTTGAAAAGAAGTTCTGAACTATAACCTGATTCTTTTCGCGCTTCTGCTGACCAAGTTCTATCCTTTTGGGCTCAAACAAATGTCAAATGACGTGTTACAAAGCATAGGTAGTTGGATAGGAAATTGGGTAAACCACCTAAGGAGTACTGGCAAATTGCAAATATCATCTAAAAGTGTAGGTAAATCAAATTTTCCACTAACATTGATTCAAATTCTTCAAATACTAAACTGCTACTTTAAGTATTAACATAGATGAGAATTGAGAAGTAAACATAATTCTACAGGAAAGCAGAAAAACTAATCGTCTCAACAAAGTTGCCAGTATAGCCAATTAGCCACATATGAATATATGATACCTAACTGATAGTTATAAAAAGTAGAAGAAGTTGTATTTCCACAGAAACAAGAATTTGCATGATATATGAGATGACAATTCCTAAGAACTCACTCACATTTACAACAGAAACAAGAAGCTGTGTGACTTCTGAGTTGACAATCCCTATGAATTCACGCACCACCAGCACCCAACTCAACTTACAACACAAAGATATAAGGGGAAGGAGTCCTGGACCTTGATCTTTGTTGTAACATTTGATTTGTTTATTCTAGTCTTTCTCCTCATGTATTCTTAATGAAGTTACTGCCACTCTGCCAAATGCTTTACCTTCATTCTCCAAACATCCCTTCCTCCCAGTTACCCTATCTAAGGATTTCAACCATGCGGTTACTCAAAGACAATCACCACTACCTTTGTATATTACCAGACCATGTCCCTTTACTTCATCCAAACCGATATAGTCAATCGTATGGCAACTTCTAATCCATTATTATCACCACCGTCCACCCCTTCACATCTCAGAAAAGCTACACGAGTAGCTGGAACAGTCTACACTCAGCAACATCAAACATTAAACAGTGTCTCGCTCCAGCCTATGGCAAGGAAAGGAGTGCCAAATGTAGGCTGCCTAAATCTTGGGTTTAAATAGCAAGTATTTCTTTCTCGATATAATCCATGTTAAAGATTGGGTCGAGAGTTTCAACTCAACAAAAAGACGATACACAATACCAACAATAAACAAACATATGATGGCTTTACAGAATCCCACTTAGGCGATGTTCATGGAAGAAATGATGGAGAAAAAAAAAAATGGAAGATATTATTGTGGATCAGATGGAGGAAAGTGGATGGGAGTATGGACATGGGACATGGGATGGAAGTTGATCTGTCTGGCCTATGGATTTTAATCCACCTCGTCAACACACACACACACACACACACACACCAGGCAACACAAGAGGTTTTATGTTTTTAACTTTTTTTTTCCCTACCTTATTCTCGGTTGCTATCCTTTTACCAAGTAAACTAAGTAACTAACCAAGTAGCCTTGCGGCCATGACCTAAATCCTACAACCAAACACAATCTAATGGCCTTGTAAACATACTTGAAATTAAACTAACCAAAAACGAACCACACAACTGTTCATCATGTCAGAGTAAACCAAACCTACATCCAAAACCAACTTGATCTAATCTTCATGGTACATACATGAACTATTATATTTTACCAACATATAACAGAATGCTTACTTCAACTCTGACTAATGTTTTCCAGTAGTCAGTACAATAACACTTGCCACTAACTTAAGTTGTCTTAAGCAAGTCATTTCCGCAAGATACGTCAGTAACAATTAAACTCAATTATATCTTGAAGAATGGCCACATTCCAAAGAATGATCCAAAAACACTTCTTGCTAACTAAATTTCAAATTTCAGACCGTTATACAATCAAAGCTCTCTAGCCTATTACTACGTAATTTTGTGGCAGTTTTACAAAACGAAATAAAAATTCACAAGCATGTCTAAAAAACAATAGAAGGCATTTGACTAAGAAACCTCCCCCCATCTCCTATCAAAGATTGGCCACTTTACGAATAACGGCCTGATTAACCTACTAAGTTACCTATACTGAACTCCAAAATGCACACGACAAAGGCTCTTGGCTGGATTAAGCGTCCAATCAAAACCATTAGTCCACTAATTCCACAATAAGGAAGGGCAATCAAAAGAATCCTCGAGCTCACATAAAATTGATCCGAAAATACTTCTTGTTAACAAAATTCCAAATTTCAGACCTTTGTGCAATCAAAGCTCTCCAGCCTGTTACTAAATAATTTTGAGGCAGTAATTTTACAAAAAACAATAAAATTCACAACCATGTCATACTTAGAAACCTCCATCATCTCCTATCAAAGAGTGGCCACTTTACGAAGAACATCCTGATTGACCTATGAAGTTACCTATGGCAAACTCGCAACTTCGCACTAGAAAAACTATTGGCTGGATAGAGCGTCCAATCAAAACAATCAGTGTACTAATTCCACAGTAAGGAACAGCATACACAAGAATCGTCGAGGTCACATAACATTGATAATTCCAAATTCCACCTCAACCTAACTTTCTCCACCAAAATTTCAGATTTATCAAAGCTATGTGAAACGAAACGTCTACTAATTACTGACCTGACCTGCTGTTCCACAACACTTGTTAATCTTGTTCCATCCCGAAACCAATTGGCAATGGATGGAGTAACGCTCCGGTTTATATAGCATACAACTGCAACTGCACCTACAAAATTAACGACATTGTCGAATTTTGCTGTAATAAACATGACAATTTTTCATTTTATCTCGGCATATATTTGGAGAAACTAATGGAAAAAAAAGAAATTAATAAAATGAAACAACATTTTCATTGAAACAAGTTAAGGAATTCATTGATCAACTTTTACAAAGTGATCAGGAACCGAAAGAAGAAGAAAAAAACTCGTGTTTTCAAAATTACGTAGGAAAATGTGGTTAAATACCTTGAATTAGCTTGTTTTAACATCGCCGCCATTAATGTCGAGGAAGAATACCGTCGCCGGAGTGGCAGGAGTTCACACGAATGCGCGGCTCAAGTTGTGGCACACTGGCACCGTAAGGTGCTGTTGTATTTCCTTTTTCTTGGAAAACAATGCTACCTACAGAAATTGGTAATGGCGGAATATAAAAAGATCGGTAAAAACTAAAAATATAGGTGCGACCGTGGGAGCAAGTTTACACTCGGAGTGGAAAAATGGATCGTTCGGATTATCTTGTCTGGAGCAAACTCGGCTTGAATTTATTGAGGTTCATCCTTGGTCCTCATTTTTTGAAGTTACGGTTTCTGTCTTGTTTAAGACCGGTTAATTTAGGTCTCGATTGAATAGCCTGGATTTTATATGTTTTAAAGTGTAATCATTAAAATATTATAAAGCAAATGAACATTTTATCTTCAAAAGACACTATAAATTAATATTAACAATTGCTTTCAAAAGAATAATCGTCTAATTATCCAATATATTTGATTTAGTGGAATTTAAACATAATTATCGTATATAAAATAGTGAAATAAGGGTTGGTGAGTGTCTGAGTGATGGTGTTTGGTGGTGCTGGGTGTTCGAGGTAGGGACGACAATGCAAGGCTGTCATGGCAGTGTTGGGTGTCAGAGCTTGGTGATGGGGAGGCAATGGGATCCAATGATGGAGAGACTGTCATAATGATATTTTCGGTTTAGGGGTTGTGACTTGTGAATGATGTTGTGGTGGGAAGGTAAATGAGTTGGAGAGGAAATGAATCTCATTTTCTTTGGAGGAGGGGGATAAGAAGTTCGGGGAGTATGAGAGTGAGATGGATAAGAGAATGATTATTTTGTTTCAATAAAAATAAAATATAAACAAAGAGAATCATAACTTTGACTTCCTTACCCTTTCCTAAAAATCCTCAGCCAAACTACCCCTTAGTTAGGTACATTTTGGTCTAACATCGAATATTTCGAATTCGGTATGACTCAAGGCATAAAGTTTTGGATCGGGTCTTCGGTTGACGAAAAATTTATATTCGTTTCGATTCGGTCAAGTCATATATTTAAGTGATGCCCACTTTTAGGTAAAATGGTGTTCTTGTTGAATTGGGATTGTGAGTATGTGAAAAGGGAACAAAATTTCATTATGAACTATATCACGTGAAAGCGTATTTGTTAGACGATATTCTCGGCATGATATTTTGCTTGATATTATCTTACTGTTAGCTATTATTTAGTCAATATCCCTCCCTTATTCTCAGGGACAATATCACAAAAATAGGCTATTGTTAGCTATTTGCTTGTACTATTTAATGGCTACCAGAATGCTCAATGAAACGTACAATTACATTCTCCATTTCTCTATCTTTATTTCTCTAATTAACATGGTATCAGGCCAATTATTCTCCTTCAAACTCTAAATTGTTTTTTCCTTTGTTCCATTTTAGTCAACATGCCTGAATCAGGCGTTGACACTGAATTCAAAATCGATCCTCTTTCACCCTTTTACCTTGGATCCCATGATATCTCATGCATAAAAATCTCCAGTATTGTTTTGACTCATTCCAATTATGAGGATTGGAGTCGTGATATTCGAATGTCCCTGAAATCCCATCGCAAGTTTGGTTTTTGTGATGGCTCAATTAAAAAACCTACAGAAAACAAATTACTCGAGCAATGGGAGGTGGTTCACTGTACCGTGGTTCGGTGGATCCGTAATATGATTGATCCAGCCGTCATCACCAGTGTCCCTTTTGTTGAAGATGCCTCTGTTTTGTGGCGCGAATTAGCGGAGCGTTTCGCTGTTGTCGATGGCACTTCTATTCATTCATTCAAGACGGACCTTGGTAATTGCAAACAACTCAAAGGTATGTCTGTAACTGAATATTTTGGAAAATTAAAAGTACTTTGGGATGCTCTTGCAATTCATGAGCCTCCATTTGCTTGTAAGTGTGGTCGTTGTCTCTGTGATATATCGTCCCAGGCCACTAAGCGGCTTGATAATGAGAGACTCCATCAGTTCTTTATGGGTCTCGATCGTGATTTATATGGTGTGCTTAGAAATCAGCAATTCTAATTGGATCCCCTGTCTACGCTCAATCGTGGGTATCACGCTGTTTTGCAATCTGAACGACTTCTTCTTGGTGATTCGTCTTCCACTGATGTTACTAATGTGGTCGCGTTTGCTGTTCCCGGGGCCTCACGTAACACCCCTGACTGGAAAGCCATACGTGAGAAAGAAAAACTTGAAAGGCGTAAGTTATTTTGTTCACACTGTGAAGTTAATGGTCATGACGTAAAACATTGTTTTATTAAACAAAACAAGTTTCCTGATTGGTGGGGAAGTCGGCCTCGTACTTTAGCCGAACTTCGGCGCAGCAAGGGAGGTGGGGCAGGCCCGAGCACAGGTGGGTCGGGTTCCGACTCTAAGAGCGATCCTATTGTTCATGCTAATGTGGCCCATACGACTTCTTCACTTGCTTCCTCGGATCGGTTGTCTGGTACGTATACTTCTTGGATAATAGACACTGGCGCTTCTAGACATGTAATAGGTGATCTATCTTTGTTTACGGACACCATGATTATTCCCCCACGGGCTGTAGGCTTACCTAATGGGAAGCAAATTTTTGCATCCAAGATGGGTACCGTTCGTATGACCAAAACAATAATACTCCGTCGTGTTTTATTCGTTCCTCATTTAACATGCAATTTGCTTTCTGTTTCTCAATTAACGGCTAACTGTGACTATGTAGTACAATTTACTAAAGACCTTTGTCTCATACAGGACCGTTCTACGAGGACGATGATTGGAGCCGGTGAACTAAATGATGGACTGTTTTTGCTTTCTTCAATAAACCCGCCCTCTTCGGTGAATTCGGTTGGCACGGCTGGGGAGTATAACTTGTGGCACCGTCGACTTGGTCATCCAGGAGATAATGCGGTTAAATTCATTTCTTTTGCTCGTAATATTTCCTTTAATCGTAGTATGGCGTGTGATGTATGCCATATTGCCAAACAAACTCGCTCTAGTTTTCATTCTAGCGATAACATTGCTTCTGAGATTTTTCAATTAATAAATTGCGATCTTTGGGGCCCTTATCGTACACCTTCTACCTGTGGTGCCAAATATTTTTTGACTATTGTGGATGACTGTTCACGCTCCGTCTGGGTATATTTATTGCTTGCCAAAACAGAGGTTACGAATTTATTTATGCATTTTTTGTCGATGATTAAGACTCAGTTTTCTAAACAGGTGAAGGTGGTACGCAGTGATAATGGAAATGAGTTTAATCATATGGCTGATTATTTTTTGCAAAATGGTATACAATTTCAAACGTCTTGTGTAGGCATGCCCCAACAAATGGGCGTGTGGAGCGTAAGCATCGTCACATTCTTAATGTGGCCCGAGCCTTACTTTTTCAAGGTAATCTCCCTGATGTGTGCATTTCTTATAGACCTTTTAGGCCTTTTTAGCACACATTTCTATG
>VHZZ01000063.1:340231-366092 GCA_009801015.1 Silene noctiflora | reverse complement strand
TAATTAAATGAGTAAGTTAATCTACCTTAAACCGATTGTGAGGTTTACATCGAGAGATTAGGCTCCCTTTGGTTGGCAATCCGGATAACTCGTAGCCTATGCCTATTCGCGCCCTTTGCATCACCTTGGTGAACCCTTGCATCCTAATTTCTTTCCTTTATTGTTAAAGCCGTTTTAGTTATTGTTTGTTTACTTTTGTCTATCGTAGTTTGCATGCTAGATTTGCTTCATTTCCATTACTCCTTCATTGTTTTGAACTAAACTAGAGGCAAACAATCGATTTGAGAATTCAATTCCCGTCCTTGTGGTTCGACCTCGACTACCCTATGCTAATTGAGTATTTGTTTGATCGGGTACGACGACCTTTGCCTGCTATCAATGGACTTGGGTATTGTGGGTGGTTAGGTGGTGTGGCTGCAGTCCTCCACTTTCAGGGCTACACTCTTCGGTTCAGTTACTTGATTGGTGTGGTGATGGAGAAGGTGATGGTGGTGGTGACCATTCTGATTGTTTATATTTGTTATGCTTTCATATTATTGTACACTTGACTGACCCCGTGTTATTGTTTTCAAAACTATGGTGATCCATTCGGGGATGGTGAGCAGTCGGCTTAGCAGGTAATGATGATTGTTGCTGTTGATGATGCTGCGGGGTTTGGCAGGGCGAATTCATCACCGGTATTTTGTAATTAGCTTTTGCGTGTCATTGTCGTACACTTTGTCACTTTTGTGATTTGGTTTTGTATTTAGAGTTTGAAGATTTGTAACCTTTTAATAAATAAATCTTTAATTATGTTTCATTATTATTTCTGTGATGTAAACTACCTCGGGTAACCGAGATGGTAGCATCCTCACATTTTAAGGTAGTCTTTGGTGAGATACCTTGGGGTTTGGGGGTATTACAAAGTGGTATCAGAGCGACGATAATGTTTTGTATTTTGTTTGATTTGTATGAGGATTTTTGAAACGAGAGAGAAACAGAGATTTTGATAGGAGAGATAAGGTGAGAAGATGAAAAATGATGGTAAATGATGAATTTGTTAAGTTAAAAGACATTTCAAACTGTGTGGTAATTTTGGTGCATTGGGAAGGGGAGAATTTTAATGTTATTTTAATTCCCAAAGTGTCAATCAATGCACAATCCCCTTTCCCATCAGTTCCCTACCTGTTTCCTTACAAATGCTATTATACGACTCGTCTTAAGCTTGTGATGGATATATCCGTCACAAGCAAGAATAATTGAATAATCAATTTGGTTCCCTTCTACTTCTTTTAGGAAATGGAAACGCCATTTCTTCTCATACACTTAGGGTGTTGATTTACGTAGTACAAATATTACTCATTGTAGTACACTTTGACCATTTTACCCTTGTCATTTCTCGCTCCCATCTCATACATTACTACGTCAAGAAGAAAAGAAAAAAAAATCAAACTCACAATACCACCACTACCACTGTTGACCACCATTCACCACCACTGTCGACCACCCTCCCCCGCCGCATCTTCCAATCGCACGACCGCCCTTCCCTTACCTTCTCCTGGCGACCATAAGGCTGCATCCTGACGCTACTTCCCCTTGAAGCAAACATTATTCTTTTCCCACTACTTTACATATACACCGCCTTCCCCCGCGCCACCACCCTTCGCCTGCGCTACCACCCTCTTCTTGCACCACCACCCTCGCCTACATTACCCTTCCCTAGTCGTACTCCACCCATGCCCCATCCCACCACCAACAAACAACCCATTGAACATAATTTGTAATTAAGACAAACCCTAAGTTTTTCTTATAAAAAGTCCAACAACATGATAGAAACGAAATACTTCCTCCCATCCAAACCAAAGGTAACATGGACCTACTTTTCCCCTCATAAAAAGTGGGTCCATATTACTTTTGGTTTGAATGAGATGGAGTATAATTTATCCATAATCATGCAGTTAACAATTTTAAATTTTCTCTACACCCAAATTAACATTTCTAATCGAAGAAATTGGTTGAAATCGAGAGTTTTTGGGTTAACAATGGAGAGATTATGTTGATTTTTAGTTAGGGGTATACAAATGGAAAAAAAAAATGTTCAGAAAAATGTGCACTACAAATTTTTTTTTTGTAAACTTATTTAATAATATTTTTCCCACCAAACTCTTTCAATTCTTTATTTTTGTGCTTAAATCTAAGACCGTGTAATATACGAGGATGCAATCTGAACCGTTTAAAAGAAATAGACTCTCCTTTCTTTTTAGAAAATAAAGAGGATCTCAATAATCCTCTGTATACTAAAAGAATAACACAACTCTAAAGTTTCCCGCCTATGTATTCATCCCTATATACTAAAAGATTAACACACTTGTGTTTTTCTCGCTCACGTTTCCCGCTCACTGCCTCCCCAAACAGAATATTCCCTTCTAAGTAACCCATTCTATTCTAACACTAATTAATATATAATAATTAATAATCGTAATTTATTTTCGCAATACACTTTTTACTCATTATAGTACATTTTATACCGTAATTTCCATTTACTTACCCTTGTATTTGACAAACAACAAACCTTATTCTCTCAAATCCTAACAAGAGAACCTCTTAAATCTACCAAATTACATCAAATTTCATCGATTAGAAGTCATAATTGAATTAAAGTATAGGTGTTTGATTTCTAAATTGCCATTAACCAATTAAATCAATATTTTTTATGCTTTCTTGGTTAGAATCCAACGTCTTCTCATTTTTTGGTTTCTCAATGCAGTACACATGTACTATAGATCTACAATACGTATTTTGGTTTTGTGGTGGTTAATTGGGGTTGACAGAGGCATCGTCGTTCGATGGGGAATGGTTGTTGAGAATGAAGGAGGTGAATGCCGGGCGGGTTTGTCGGCTAGGACAGAATTCTGGTAGGTTGTCGGGGAGGACGGGCGGTAATGCTTGTGGTAAGGGGAGATTGGGGGTAGAGTCTGGGTAATATATAGTATGTTGTCGTTTTTTTTCCCCTCTATGCAATACATAGTACAGTATATCATATTATCAGTGGTGGTTGACGTTGGTGGCATACRGTGACGGTTTACGTTGTCGATGGTGTATGGCGGTGGTTAACGATGGTGATGGTGGGTGGGAGATGAAATGAGAATTTAGAGGAAAATAAGATGTAGAAATGAGAGGGGTAAAATTGTCAAAAGCGTACTGCAATGAGTAAAATGCGTACTGCGAAAATCAACACCCTTAATAATTAATAATAATTAATATATTGTAGTCAATAGTCAATTGTACTCAATTGCCATATCCCATATGGAATATTTCTGGTGATTAATATTCTTCTACGTCATTAACTATATTAACTATTATAGGTGATTAATATTCTATAAATTGACGTCAATCCCATATTACATATGGAATATTTCTTTCTAAAATATTCTCTTCTAAAATATTGTACTCAATTAATATATCCGTCAAATAATTGCGATCAATCATTTTTTAGCAATAATAAATATACATAGAAAATCGCAACTTTATATCAATATCGTTGTCAATCTTTTTTTTAGCAATAATGAATATAATTTATAAATCGTCTTTTTAGATTCGTACTATATTATTTTTACTAATTATATCGTTTTTACTGGATTTTTATATAAGACTCAATCGTATTTTGATCAGAGATTGTACATCTAATGTAACTTAAAATGTGTTATTAATGTCATAAATTAGTTGCATGTAATAATGATTTACAATTATAGTTTTATTAATACTTCAAAATTGTAACTTAAAGTATGCTTTCATGTTAGTAAACTTTGGTAACCTTTCATGTTAGTTATATCAAGTATATTTTAAAATTAAATTTAAGACGCATACAATTTATACAAATAACATTAATTTGGACACCTATTTAGAAACACCTCCTACAAAATTACCGTGCTATAGCACGGGTTCTATACTAGTCTTCTAATAAGTGGCTCCCATTCTCAATAATTGATCTCACTCTCATCTTCATTTTATTTAGATACCATAAATAAAAAAATTCATTCCTTAAAGTTGTATTATTACTAATAAATGATTATAGGCATTAAATTCCAAACTAAATTGTTAAATAACAGTAATTTGAATCTAATAATCGTAGATTTTATCATTAAATTACAAAAAAAAAGTTGGTAAAGTAATCATTATAATCTCTAATATCATCATCTAATAAAATCGTGCATTATTTATGCACGAGAACTATACTAGTAATATGATTAATGAATAATGAGCATGAATTTGTAACAACGTATGCATTTTGTATGCATTTTATGCAAGTGATGTAACCCAGTCAAATCAGTCACCATCCCATATCCATTAACCGACCCGAAACCACACTCGCACAGCCTGCCACCCGAAAACCCAGATTTATACCATCCTCTTTCTCTCTCCTCAGTTTTCCCCTCTTTCTCTCTCTACACTGACAATATCATCTCCCTAAAAACCCTAGAAATCTCGATACATCCAATCTCCCATTTCCCCCAATCAATTCCTCGACAAAATCAACCATGGCGAGGCGGCGTGACGAGTACGAGGAAGACGACGATATCGTAGACGAAGAAGAGGAGGGCGAGTACGCTGAAGATCTATACGAAGATGCCGAAGAGGAAGACGACGACGATGATGACTACGGCGGTCGGGGTCGTGGCGGCGGAGGTGGTGGTGGTGGACGCGGAGCGAATAAGCGGCGCAGGTCGGATTTTATAGATGACGTCGCGGAGGAGGATGATGAAGAAGATGAAGATGATTACGACGCTTATGCTGGTAGCGCGAGACGACATAAAAAAAATCGAGGTGTTTCGTTTATTGATGATATTGCTCAGGAAGCTGACGATGATGATGAAGATGAAGAAGATGGTGAAGATGGTATTTTTACCTAATTCTGTTCAATTTTATTGATTTTGCTTTGTCTTTGTTTCTTTCCATGGATGATTGAATGAAATTTAGGTTCTATTATCGAGATTTCGGAGTTAGTTGAGTGTACTTTTTTTTAAAAACATTTTTATGTTTAATTGAAGTTGATTAGGTTAATTTTCATAAATTATCACTTCTTAGATTTAGGAGTTACAATTTGTACTTTGTAAACGTTGTTTTTAGGATTTAGCATTTTTCGGCGATGATTGAATGAACTTTTTTAGGCTCTATTATCATGATTTTAGAGTTAGTTGCGTGTACTTTTTGACAGTATTTGAGTTGAATTGAAGTTGATTAGGTTAGTTTTCATAAATTACAGCTTCTTAGATTTAGTTAGCAATTTTCATTTTTAGTGTGGAAATATATGTTTACGTAGAGTTATTCATGTCTATTTTGCGGTTACGGTCAAGAGTTTCGTGATTTATGGAACATTTTGAACTCACAAAAGCTGTATGTGAAGAGGCTAATTTAGAATGTAGATTTACCCTAGCTTGGAGAAACATTTTCTGCTTCATATTAAATTGAGGATGCAACTGAACATAGGCGTTCAAATAAACCATTTATGAAAATTAGAATATACTATTTGGGCAGTTATAAAGTATAACACACATTTTTTTAATGATTTCTATTTAAGCAGACTCTTCTCTTTCTGTTCAAAATGAACCGTGATTCACATTCTGAATTCAGTGAGTTGGAGGTATATGATATTCTATTGTAACCGTTGTCGGTTACATTATGTTCCATGCCATTAAAAAACATATAAAACTGTGGTATCCTAGGTGGTGGTGGCGACTGAGCATTTGAGGGGCATTCTGATAGTGAATATTTAAAGTTCACCATCATTTGTAGGATATTTTGTAACCTTTGATTTCTAGAAGTAATTTTGCTTTAATAGTTTAATACATAAATTTACACTTCCTTTTTCCCAATTCTTTCCATATTTTAGTTTGATGGAAGTCATATAACCTAAGCATGTGTCTTGGATTTGGAATATGAGTGGTGTTTGAAAGAAATTCAATTCTTAAGTAATCTGATCGACCATTATGATGGTTACATTTTCATCGTACTCTCCCTCCTACAGGTTTTTTAGGTGAGGGAAGGGCTTGATCTTATGCTAGTTGTTGATTCGTTTGGCTCGAGTTTCTTGCATTTCGTGATATACAATGACAATTAATCTTAGAAGTTTTACTAAATACCAGTATATATGGTTTAATGATGCTAGTACTTACCAAATATTTTCTCAATGTTATTCTTGCATAATCAGTGCTAATTGCTGACTCATGGCCTATTGAGATTTCTTCAATCTTAATAATTGGTAGTAGTCTGGTACTCTGGTCCATAAGAACAGTCGTCATCTTTGCTCTCATTGTGCACCAGGGCTGGTGTACTCTAAAACTCATATCCTGCAAAAATCCTGTTGTTTTAATTGTCTTTCCCCCTAATGTGGGTCTTGACTTCTTGGATGGACTGTTTAGCCTGTAGAAGTCACTTTGAGTGATTTATTTCATGAATATAAACATAAACTGAGGTAGTTTGTCAAATTTAGGCATCGTATTAACTAGGTTGTTGTACCTCATCACGAATTCACGACAATGTTATAAATAGTTTTAATGGTTACTAGGATCAATTTTGAGGCTCAAGCGGCCACATTATCGCACAACGATCTAGATTAAGTCCCATGCGACTGATATCAAGACTAAATTGAGTTTTTATGCTATGCAATTAAGTACTATTTCGTACCGTTTCTTCCTCTTCCCCCTCCCTCGATAAACATCCACTGGCACAAAATAGCATTGCTATTGTAGTAATGCTGTCGTGGTGGGCATTAAAGGTTGAATTGGTGGTAAGGGTGCAATTAGCTAGCAAATCTTGGAGTGTTCTGGGGTGAAAGCTGAAAACAGACAGTTTTAGGTGGTGAGGGTGGCAGCAGTGGGTGTTAAGTGCCAGTTGGGTATTGTTGCAGAGATGAAAGTTGTTGCTGATTGGTGATGCCGGCAAGGATGCGATAGCGCGGTGTGTTGCTTTGAATACTCGATAATGGAATCTTGGTGGGGTGCAGTTCTGGAAGTGAGAAAGAGAGTGTCTTTTGGCTCCATAAAAAAGAAAAAGAGGGTTGTCGGTATCCGTTTAGGTTTTGGGGAAGGGAATGACTAAACTGCACTAGTGTACCCTAAGAAGGTTGTTGGGCTCTCTTGTTCCCTTTTTCTTTCTCGATTTTCCTAAACCATCCCCCTCCTTTTTCAGTTTATTAGTTTTTAATTAATTTTTTTGTTGAGTGTCATTTTGGGTCTTCTTGTTTGGAGGGCAATTTATTTGGCGTGCCAATAAAAGGCTCCATGCCTCCATTAGTAAATTGGAACAGTGGTTCAAAATTGTTCAGTTTAATATCACCAAAGATATTAGTTACCTTATTTCTTAACTTTTGATGCAAGACTTTTCTTATTGTTCTACTTTTCATTTGACATATCGTCCATCCTGGCATTAACTCACAGTTGTGCGTGTCATTCGAATAAAGGTGGACAACAATATGTGATGGTCATGTTATATAATGGAAAATAGCGCTGCAAGCTCCAGAATAATAAATCTTGTTACTCTGATATATTATCATTTCTATGAAGTAGAGCTGATACAAAAGAATTTGGATGTGCAGATTTCATAGTAGACCCTTCGGCAGACATTGCTGAGGATGATGATAGAAGGATGCATCGAAGGCCCTTATTGCCAAGGGAGGATCAGGATGAAGATGTTGAAGACCTTGAGAGGAGAATCCAAGAAAGATATGCTAGGTCAAATCAGGCAGAGTATGATGAAGAGACTACGGACGTGGAGCAACAAGCTCTTCTGCCGTCTGTTAGGGATCCCAAGTTGTGGATGGTTAAATGTGCGGTAGGTTTTCATGTTTTTTAATTAGCTTGACTTTTAAACAATGCTGTGGCTCAACCTGTGTTACTCTGACTCTCCGACACGAGTCAGACACCGACACGTGTCAGAGTGTCGGACACGGCTATTTTGGGTGAATTTTCCTATTTTGTGGTCTAAATTGAAGTGTCGAAGTGTCGTGTCGTGTCGGACACCGACACGTGTCCGACACGTGACACGGCGGTTAAGTGAAGTGTCGGAGTAACATAGGGCTCAACAAGGATCCCTTCTTCTGCTAGATGAGTTAACCATTCTGTTCTATTTATATTTCAGATTGGCAGAGAAAAGGAAGTCGCTGTTTGCCTCATGCAAAAATTTATTGATAGAGGATCTGAATTGCAAATTCGATCTGCTGTAGCCCTTGATCATCTGAAGAATTATATATATATTGAGGCTGATAAAGAAGCCCATGTTAGAGAGGTATTTAAAAGTGATTCATTATTGTCTTGGTAACCATTTTTTTTTTTTTTTTTCTTTGTGTGTGTCATACTACCATATCTAACCTTGAGACCTTTTCGATTTCAGGCTGTCAAGGGCATGCGCAATATTTACGCACAAAAAATAACACTTGTTCCTATAAAAGAGATGACTGACGTTCTTTCTGTTGAAAGCAAAGTGATTGACTTATCTAGGGACTCTTGGGTTCGATTGAAGACTGGGATCTATAAAGGAGATCTTGCAAAGGTATATTAGTATATGGTTTATGTTTGATGACCTTTCTGCTTCCATATCTTATCGTGATCCTAATTTGCTGTAGGTGTTGGACGTTGACAATGTGCGGCAAAGAGTTACTGTGAAATTGATTCCGAGAATAGATTTACAAGCTGTGGCAAATAGGCAGGTACTAGTTACTGTTGGGTTATCATTTGTTTGAGCAGTTCTTATTGTTGGAGCAAATAGTATGGTTTCACGAATCTGGTTGACTCACCTACAGATTCTTTATTTGTTTCCAAATTCTGTACATTAACTGGTTACGTTTGTTTTACTTATAGGAGGGTAGGGATTTTGTGAAGAAAAAAGGATTCGTTCCTCCTCCTCGATTTATGAACATAGAAGAGGCTAGGTAATAGTAGGACATTTTCCTCCAAGTCACTTGTTGTTATAGGTATATCTACTTTTATAGTTGCTCAGTTGCTGGTTGTTTTTCGCTTGGCTGTTTTTAGGGACCTTCACATTCGTGTTGAGCGTAGACGCGATCCTATGACAGGGGATTACCATGAAACAATCAATGGAATGATGTTCAAGGATGGGTTTCTTATTAAAAATGTGTCTATGAAGTCGCTCAGCACTCAGAATATTCAGCCTACTTTAGATGAGCTGGAGAAATTCCGGCAGCCTGGCGAGGGTGATGGTGATATTGGCAGCTTCTCATCATTATTTGCAAGTAGAAAAAAAGGACATTTCATGAAGGGTGATGCTGTTATAATTGTCAAAGGAGATCTTAAGAATTTGAAGGGATGGGTTGAGAAGGTTGAGGATGGAAATGTCCACATAAGACCAAATGAGAAGGGCCTCCCGGTAAAGTGAATGTCTTTGGCTACCCCTGATGTTCAAGAGTTACCATGTATTCTGCAATTCTTATAGTTCTTCCCTCTTTGTTTATTCTCAGAAAACACTTGCTATCAATGAAAAAGATCTTTGCAAATACTTTGAACCTGGGAATCATGTGAAGGTTGTTTCTGGCTCCCATGAAGGTGCAACTGGCATGGTTGTGAAGGTTGAGGGTCATGTCCTGATACTGCTGTCTGATACAACTAAAGAACATGTATGGATCTTTTTGTTTTTGCTCTTTGCATAGTTTTATGTGTTCTGCAGGTATACTCAATTACCTATCCCGTTATTTATTTTTATATAATTGATTGTTGTTTTTTTGGTTCTGTGTGCAGCTGCGAGTGTTCGCTGATCATGTTGTTGAAAGCTCAGAAGTGACAACAGGAGTCACCAAAATTGGTGACTATGAACTGCATGATCTTGTACTTTTAGAGTAAGTTCTCTGTGATTTTATGTATTTTCTGCTCTATCTAGCCACCTTTTGGGCCATTTGGCCTGTTTAAATGGGAGTTTTGGGTAGTGTCTAAGTAGGAAGGAAAGCTGGTGAGTGATTAACAAGTTAAGATCTGAGAATAAGAACTTTACTGCAAAATTTTGCTGGAGTGCTTAGGGTAGAAAATTAATGCTTCACTAATTTTTGCCTCATCTTTTCCGTAAATGGAATAATAGGAACATCCACAATGGTGGGACTGGGGCCCTCTTATTTCCATCCTTCCTCCTCTTCTATTTGCGATAACACGGGGCATAATCTAATTGAGGAACCTCATTGTCTATCTCTCTTTGCACAAATAAGCCCCCAGTTTATTGTTTAAACTTATGTTATAGCGATATTTACACGTTGTACCATGTCATTTGTACAGCAATATGAGTTTCGGTGTAATTATACGGGTAGAAAGTGAAGCCTTCCAGGTTAGTTCTTGTGACATTCAAAATTTCAAATTATCGTGAACTTTCCAACTTTCCAACTTTCCATTTTGGATTATTTACTTGTCTTACAGGTGCTTAAAGGGGTACCAGACCGTCCAGAGGTGGTGCTTGTGAGGTTGAGGGAGATCAAATCTAAAATTGATAAGAAGTTGGTTGCTCAAGATCGGTCTAAGAATGCGGTAGCTGTTAAAGATGTTGTGAGGGTTCTTGATGGCCCGTGCAAGGTGTGGGTTATAGAATTTTCTGTTGTAAACAAATTTCGCTGATCCTTAATTTTCAAGGTTGTTTAACTTAAAAAAGCTTTATTGAACATTTAGCTTTATGTTCATTCTAGCTTTGCAATAATGCAATTGTGTCCTACCAGCTTATACAGGGCTAATAATCCACACTATTTCATTACTGTATTTTTCAGGGAAAGCAAGGCCCTGTTGAGCACATATTTAGGGGAGTGCTGTTCATATTTGATCGCCATCATCTTGAACATGCTGGATTTATCTGTGCCAAGTCCCAGTCTTGTTTGGTAATTGGTGGCTCAAGAGGGAACAGGGAGAAAATTGTAAGGACTGTTGCCTTTATGTTATTTGTACATGCTTCTCTCTGATGTTAATTTGGGAAACACGCTTTTTTTTTTCATTATACTGTGTGAACTTAGCCTATAAAGAATGCTTGAAGGTAGACCTCACAAACAGATCAGGTCGTGTCGTGGTCGTGTTCGTGTCAATATTAAACGGGTCACCACTACTCCAACCCTAATCCAACCCATTTACATAAATGGGTCATTTGTCTTAACCCTAACCCGACCCATTTAATTTTTCCATAACCCAACCCTACCTGTTTGACCCATTTATCTTGAATCAGGTCATTTTTAACCCACTTAACCCGTTTAACCCAATAAACTAATACAACTAACTACATTTTATAACCCTATTATCCCAAAAATGATGAATGAAAATGTTAATTTTAAGTTATATATTATGACAATTTTAAAAAAATGGGTTATTTGTGTCGGGTTCGTATCAAAAGACATCAACCCTAACCCGACCCATTTAAGTTTCATGTCTTGTCGTGTCAACCTAATTACTTAAATGGGTCACAACGTCTTGACCCTAACCTGCTAACTTCGTGTCGGGTTCATGTCATGTTTTTGGGTCGTGTCAACGATTGCCGCCTATACTTGAAGGGTATTTTATTTGATTGTCTAATTTACTTTCTAAATGGTTGAATCTAGCTTAACTAGCTAGGCCGACGCCCAACAGTCTACTCTGAATAGTCTAATATACTTTTGGTGGCAAAGATAGATTAGAAAACTACATACTTCAACTCGCTTTGTTAGTGATTTTGAAAATCCCTTTTCCTGATTACTCTTGCTCATTACTGAAAAACCATCTCCCCTTGTTCTCAAATCCCAAAGTTTGAGGTTTGACCCTTCTTTGGGTTTGTAGACATTATTATCTCACCACATTTGCTCTCCTGACAACAAGTATCCAATAGACAATTGCTTTTGTTCTGTGTAACATAGTATGCCTGTTATGAAGTTCTATAAATGGCAAAAGAGGGTTATATATCTGTTACTTTTTACCAACTTTGATATATCAACCTTGTATTCCTCAGTTTTTAGTGAGCACAACTTTTTTTTTTTTTTTTTAATTTTTTTTATTGTGCGGCAATCTCGATTGATAATTTTGGCAGGCATATGAGCATGATCTTCTTGTTTCATGCCAAGTAGAGCTTTTGTTTTTATCTTATCTGGGGCAAGGGAATAGGACACATACACATGGGTGTGGTTGGGTGGGCTATTTGCGAGCTGAATGCTTGAAAATGGAAATTACATTGAATTTAAATGAAGAGGGTGTATATTACTCCCTCCATTTTTCTATTTTTTTCCCGTTTGCTTTTTCATAGTCTCCAAGATGGAACTTTGACCGTATTTTCCGACATGTAAATGTCACTTTTTTTTTTTTTCGAAAATGATATTGTGAAAGATGGTTTGATAGTCAATGGCTGGGCGTGCTAGCTTCCGTTGCTTGCTCTATTCCCCAAAGTCAAGGAGCAAAGTTCGTTGTAGTCATTTGATCTCATCTCATATTTTGTTCAAGTAAGCACCCTCAGCGTTTGGGCGAACCTAGTTCACTTTGGTAGTCCTTGGTGCGTTTGTAGCTTCTTTTAAGTGGAAAGTGGAAAAGGAGAACTTCTATGTACTCTGATAATTTCTTTTCTCCAATATATTTACGGTCAGTTTGGTAGCTTTGACCTCCAAAAAGCAAATAGGTAGAAAATAGGAAAATGGAGGGAATACTTTTTACTATCTGTCCCATGTAGGATGAGCCTTAATTTCTTCAATCAACATATATCTTTCAGTATTGTGGCCTTGTGGGGGATGGTGTGGGTAGTCAGTCATTGACAATGTTTATTCTTTAAGCTGGTTGAGTTTCCGTTAAGTGTGTAATAACCTATTGATGTAATTGCTGAATTTTTTCCATTGTGTTCCGGAGCTCGGGGATTTCTGTTGCTCTCATTTGTCTCAGACTCTTAGTCATTTTGCACAAATCTGAATTTTTGAGTTCCTCATCTGCTTCCCACATGCACTTCTTTTTTTGCATATCCATTAAATAGTTTCTGATTGTTTTGTTTCTTCAGAGTGATCCACTGTCATCTTTGAGAACTCCGCAACGAGTTCCACAATCTCCCGGAAGATTACCTCCTAGAGGTCCGCATTCAGATTGTGAGTTCTTCTACTTCACATGATTTGCCTGTGATACGAATACTATATACTTCAATGAGAAGTGAGCAAATCTGATGACTGATTTTTCTTTTATAGTTGGAGGAAGACATAGAGGTGGCAGAGGGCATGATTCTCTTATAGGGACTACAATAAAAATACGTCTGGGACCGTACAAGGGTTACCGAGGACGTGTCAAGGACATCAAGGGTACAACAGTGCGAGTTGAGTTGGAGTCTCAAATGAAGGAGGTCACAGGCAAGTATTTTGGGCATGATGATCTAAGCTTCAGATCTATTTTTTTAATACTTAAGACGCCAACCTAAATGGTGCTTTTTTCCCCCTCTCCCAGTCGACAGAAGTCATATATCCGACAATGTGACAGTGACAACTCCTTACAGGTAATTGCTTACCCTGTGATAATTTGATTCTAAATTTGTATTCTTGTCGACCTTTGAATCTTATATCTTTTCTCTATAAGGGATACGTCACGGTATGGTATGGGAAGTGAGACTCCAATGCATCCTTCACGAACTCCCATGCATCCTTCACGAACTCCGATGCGCGAATCTGCAGGTTTATTTGATTGCCTTCTACTTTCTTAAATGACCAATATGTTCCTAACTGAAGTATACATACAATTTAATATTGTTTCCTCATTTTCCACAGCCACACCAATCCATGATGGCATGAGAACACCCATGCGAGACCGAGCATGGAATCCTTATGCACCGATGAGTCCAGCTAGGTAAGACCAATTCTTTATTCTGTCCTTTGCACGTTTAACTTCTAGTTAAAGCCTTCAAAGTCCAAAGTACGTGTTAATAAGTTTTATTGTTGTGTTGTTGCTCTTTCATTGTTGAAGTGCTGTTTAACATTTAACTCACTTGGAGGTTGTGCGAGCAGGAGTCAATTGTTCTCTGGTTGGTTGTATGCCTCATTTAACTATCTGTGCTGCTATTTGTGTTACTCAAACTCATCTGAAAAGTGTCGTGGAGTGTCAAGCTTCTCTATTTTGTGTGTTTTTATATTTTGATCTTAAAAGTGTCCAAGTGTCGTGTTGACATACAACAGCACAATGTAGTGACAGAGGTTATTGCCTAGTATGCATTGAGTATTTCCATTGGCAATGGAGCCAAAAACTCACTACTTCTTTGCTTGGAATATGGAGTAAAGCAAATGGTTAGCTAAAAGTTTTGTGCTTCTTATATTGTGAAGTAGCAGGAGGTGAATGCAACTCTCAAACCTTGACGTAATTTAATAACACTAACTCTTGTACGAGATCGTCTCATTTTGAGAGAAAAGTCCTAGCTGCTCATGAATTAGTACAGAAGGTCATATATTAGTGAGGATTTGACACGGTCTTGTAAAAGACATGCATTTTATCATGGCTCATCTGTAAACCCCTCATTGTTGAGACAATAGGGCCTTTGAGGCATGGGGCAACGCTATTATTGTATAGGGCCTATTGGCATTTGGTGGCTTCCTTGTGATTGATGAACGTACAAGTCCTCATACTAGCCCTTTAGCCTTTGGTGTTGTAGTTTTACTGTAGCAGAACCAATTGTCACAATTCTCCCGTTTCCTTCCCCTGGGGTATCTATTTTTATCCCTAAAACAACATGGGTTGTTGCGAGTAAGAATATTATATTGGTGGTGCTGTAGATTTGCATGGTTTGGACAAAAAACTCCTCTTGCTGTGTCACAACGCACAAGCTTTTCCATGGTGGTCACATTTCCGGCCTTAGTATTTGTTACATTGGTCTTTCCTCTTATTGATGTCTAAGTCACATTGTCACTTCCGTCAACTACAATATTAGTTACACAACACAGCTCTGTCTGTTTACATTTGTCGGATTTGGCTATTCGTTGAATTTGTTTCATGTTTTTTGGTTCAGAACCTGTGCTTAAAAATGGCACAGGTTCTTGAAAGCGAAAAGAATGTGGGTTGGTTACATGTTCGTTGATGTTTCTTGAGTAATAGTCCTTCCCCTTCAAATCCAATCACCCCATGGCCAAAGATTTTATGTTAGGGTTTTTGAATTTATGAAGACTTGGAGAGATTGGATTTGGAGAAAGGATTTTGAATTTGTGGTAGGGATTTTTTTGGAAAAGCTTGTATTCTTTTTATCTCTGAATTCCAGTACTAGTGTACTAGTGTACAGCTACTATTCTTACTTCTGCGTTTGCTAAATGGGTAAGCTAATGTTTAGTTGCTAATGTTTAGTTCTATATTTTAGACGTGTGCTTTTAAGCTTCATATTCTTCTTTCAGTTAGTGACATTATTGTTTCCAATCAAAGAAAGTGATTTAATCTAAATTCGCTGCTACCAGGGATAATTGGGATGACGCAAATCCTGCTTCTTGGGGAACTAGCCCTCAGTATCGGGTAAATATTCTCGCTCACAACGCATTCAAAGTTAAAACAGCTGTTGTTCAATTTGGTTGACATCTTTAACTTCTCTCCAGCCTGGAAGTCCTCCCTCGAGGACATATGATGCACCAACTCCTGGTGGCAATTACGTTGATGCTGGGACACCTAGAGATAGTGGTTCAGCTTACCGTATGTCTTCTACCTCGCCTTTATGCTTTTTGATGCTCTGTCATAAGTCTGATAATCTTTTTTATTTCAGCCAATGCTCCAAGCCCTTATCTGCCATCAACTCCTGGACAGCCAACGACACCCAGCTCTGCAGCATATTTGCCTGGCACTCCTGGTGGACAACCGATGACTCCTGGAGGTGTTGGCCTAGATATGATGTCTCCCATGATAGGTCTGACTTCTCTTAACTTGCCTCTTGTACCCCCCACCCCCACCCTATCTTCATTGCACAATAGAATATGGGGGTGGACATCGATCATGACTTAGGTTGACTGAGCCTTTTTCCAACAGTTCTCGATATAGTTCATGGTGATTGGCGACTCAATATTTTATTCAAAATTTCACACTGGTGGAAAGTCGGAATTAGAAGTTTTTCAACAAGTGTTCTATAATTGCTGCATATCATTATTTTCATCATTTATAGAATTTTCAATTTTTACTAAGCCCAATGCTAGGTGAGGCAATAGGCAAAATTGCTCGCCGCACCTTTTAGATATGGTACAGCTAGCACGGCACACCAGTGTGCCTTTATATTACAGCCCCATTTTTTTTTTCTTTCTCCTTTTACTCCTCTTTCTATATATTTGCGTTTTTTTATTACAGCCCCACCACTCTTAATTCCTACCAATGCCTTTATTATGATGAAATTTTGCAGGTGGAGAGAATGAAGGACTGTGGCTTTTGCCCGACATACTGGTGAATGTGCACAAGTCAGGCGATGATTCCATGGTTGGAGTTGTTCAAGAGGTGTTACCGGTATGTTCTCAGTGGTACATTTTAGACTTTTCATGCTTGCATGGGATTTAGAATGGCCATCGGAAATTGTTTGTGGTTCTGTAGATTGTATAACAAATCTTGCACTTTCAAGTTTCTATAATCTGAAAGAAGAGTAACCTTTCTCGGGGTGGAAAAATTTGGAGAGAAGAGGGTGGACGGAAAGGGTGGGTCGCAATTTGACTACTTTAGCTAGCAAATTGGGGTGGAGGATATGAAGAAACCAATTTTTCCTTGTAGAAACCAAATTAGAAAGATTCAGAAGGGAAATGCCATTGTCAGATTCCCCCTACTGGCCGTGCCCTTCCCTTTTACAAACAGGATTTACAAGTGACCTTGCATTCATTTGTCTTTTAGTCCGCACTATCTAAAGCCACCCACATGCGCTCTCTTACTCCAATTTATTTATGTTGGCCTCCAGGACGGTTCTTGCCGAGTTGCTCTCGGGAAAAATGGCGATGATGAAATAGTCACTGCCCTGCCAAATGAAATTGAAGTGATTCCTCCTCGGAAAGGAGACAAAATCAAGATTATGGGAGGTGCACAACGCGGGGCTACGGGCAAGTTGATTGGTATAGACAGTAGTGATGGAATTGTCAAAGTAGATGAATCGTTGGATGTCAAGATTTTGGACATGGGTATTTTAGCAAGGGTACCATAATCCCGACTTGTATCCTGATATGCTTGTAGCATCCGCTGCCTTGTAGACATCATGTAAAGTTTTGTTCTATAGAACACTTGTTCATTTAGTGACAATTCTTTTCTTGTACCCTAATTTGTGTTTTGAGTTGAGCAATTTGTTAGCAGTCTGTGGGTTGTATTGCAGATTTACGTGGGTTTGCTAAGCATCCCACCTTTTCGCTTATTGCTGTTTATATGCACCCAAAAATTATCTATTATGATTACCGAAAATTACAAAATTTTCTTGAGCAAGTGTTAAACTGGTTTAACAAGATGTTCAGACATTTTGCCACTCTAATTGGCAAAGATAAACTTTCTGACTAGATGGTAATTTTAGTTTAGGAGATCATGAGAGAGTGTTTCAGTTCCCCTCTATTACGTAAATTTTATTTAGAAAATGGCGATTTTGATTTTCTTGCATTGATATGTACACAAATAATCACCAAGTACAAGTTAAAGTAATTCTCATGAAAAATTAATACTAGGGTAATACTTTGCTGATTATTGCAAGGTCACCAAAATGGCAAATATTTCTTCTATCTTGGGTTGCTAAGGTAAAGTTAGTAAAGCGTTGGACGTTTAGTTTAGTAGCTTTGTGTTTTACATGACGTATGATTAATCGGTCAGGATTCAAGGGAGCTGAGCTTTAGTTTTGGCCTGGCTTTGATATAGTTTACCGTTATTTTCGTTGAACTCGATTTGACCCAATTTGAAAGACGGAAAAACTTGATGTTTGATTAAAATAGCATACCACGCATTATCAACATATCTGAACAACCCTTATTGACTGAAAGACAACACACTTACTAATATTTAAAGTTTATTAAACCATGAGCCTCTTAGTTACTCTCGACACTATAAGGTAACCATATCAAGAAAGACACAGCTGTAGGTTTCATGCGTCCATGCGGATGATGCACCTGATACCTTCACCCCTTGCCATCAACTCAAAGGCCTTGTTAATGTCCTTGAAGGAGACTTCATGTGTAATGAATTTGTCCAGCTCCATCTCCTGTATAAACCAATAACATAATGCTATTTAGCGACTTGATGCTTTTACAAAGCGTCACATTGATGCATTTCAGTATCAATTAATAATCACACAATATTCGTGCTCTAGCATCCTCATCTTACTCTATGTGCTATAAATGTCACCGATACCACCACACCTTTAAATCTTTACAGAGTGATCATAATGTGGGAATGCGACAAATGATTCTATACATGGTTCCCGATATTGGCGTTAGAAAAATTATATGAAACAGAAGTGAAACCATGGTTGATTCATGTGTTGTGACAGGCGGTGCCAGTACACCATTTTTTACAGTATTTTATTTTTGCGCAGTTTTGATGACGAATATTTTAGAATCATAATTTTTATATAGTAAGCCAGTAAGGTGTAAATATTTTTTGGTATGCCACTGCGACGGAGAGGGACAACAGTAAGTGTACCTTGTTCATGTACTTCTCCACAACAAGCGGTATATCAGTACGAGGTTTGTAGTTGCCAAAGAAAGTGCCCTTCAACGTCCTTTCATTCAGAAAATTCATGGGATGGGTTTTGAAGGCATCATCTTTGTTTGGTACACCAACAAGTACAGCAACTCCCCAACCCTGCAATGAAAATTCGATAAGTATCTTGCACAAAAGTCGGCTCTAAATTAAGGATTAATGATTCGATAAGTGGGGTTTGAGAGCCATACATCATGGACACATTCAAAAGCAGAAATCATAGCCTGGACATTTCCAGTACACTCAACGCTGCGGTCAACTCCGCCATTAGTCATCTCAGCAATTACCTGAGGATAATATCATCTCAGACAGACGAACATAAACATATATAATACACGAGAATTAAATAATGGCGAAGTATTAGAAGAGAGGTATAGAGTATTAACCTCTTGCACAGGTTTGTCATGGTCTTTAGGGTTCACAAAGTCAGTCACACCGAAATTCTTTGCTGTTAACAGGTAAGAACTTCATTAGCTCTGCTTACATAGAGAGTTATATTCATGGTAAATGAAACAGTATCGACAGCATTGGATCATTTACCTGCTTCAAACCTACTAGGAAGGAGATCAACACCAATAATTCTTGAAGCACCAGAAACTCTTGCACCTTCGCAAGCCTGAATAAATGAGTAATCGTCAAGTCTAGTTACAATTATATGTATAGATAAGCAAGGTGGAGCTAGAGGGCAGTGAAGGGCTGCCCCAATTTTTTTTTTTTTTTTTTTTCTTTTTTTTACAAACCCAATTTTCGATTTCCTAGACCCAAAGACACAAAGCACTCCTTTTTTATTCTTCTTTTCCCGTGAAGTAGTAGTCATTCAATTTTCAACGCAATTTCTATTATGGATATTTGGAGACAACCTCCCCTAACACAGAAGTACGGTTGCATATATACAACCCCTCCTTACCCCCTTCAGGCATTGGAGTAATTGTGGTGTTGTAATGAATCCTAATATTCGCTACTCTAGATTACCCACAATGAGGACCGGCTATTTATAATGTTTAGAATTTACCATAGATTCCCAACTTCGATTTTCAAGTCCTAGATCTGCCCATGCAGATAAGAATAAAAGACTAATGGTGGGATAGATACTAACCGCGAGACCGACAGCTCCTAGCCCGAAAACAGCGACAGTATGGCCTTTCTTTGGTTTAGCAACATTCACAGTAGCACCAAAACCTGCCAGGAAGAGGGCAAAACATTTATACACCATACTTTAATAAAAAGTGTCAATAACCTATTATAGCATCCATTTCATAATCACCTGTTGAGATTCCACAGCTTAGAACACAAACTTTGTCAAGTGGTGCTTTAGGGTTGATCTTAGCAAGGCAACCAACATGAGTAACAGTGTATTCACTAAATGTGGATGTTCCGACAAAGTGGTAAATGGGTTTGCCATTGATTGAGAACCTTGATTTTCCATCATTAAGCATTACTCCTCTGTCTGTATTGATCCTCAATAAATCACACATGTTACTCTCCTCGGATTTGCAGTGAGCACATTCCCTGCATTCCCCAGTGAAGACTGGGAGGACGTGATCGCCCGGCTGTAGATCAGTCACACCTTCGCCAATGCTTTCCACGATTCTAAATCACCAAATAGACAAAACCATCAATTAATTTTGACCACCCCTCTGAAATCAATGCTACAACAATGTTGAACTCAGGCCAATGTAATAACACGAGAACTGAATAAACTACTGATTGTCCTCAATTAGCGAGCATAACTTACATGAGACTACTTAGAAATGACCATAGACCTTCATAGTTCATAGTAATGATGAATGATCAATCAATTAAGAACCACGTTTTAATCCAAAACAATCTCGACAATCAAATAAGAAACTTTTCCAAACTCAACTCTGAAAAAGACCCAACTAGAAACTAAACATGCATGAAAGGGAAATTGCCATACCCTCCTGCTTCATGACCGAGAATGCGAGGAAAAACCGGTGTTTGGCCCTGGATCAGTGTTAAAAGAGCATATTAGCATGACTGAAATTGCATAATATAAAACTTCAAAAGATGTACTACCTCCATTTTTAGACTGTTAAAATATGCAAGGAGAATTTCGAAAAATCAAGTTAATTCAACTCAAATGTACCTTGGCCTCCCAGAAATAAACATCAGTGTGGCAAAGGGAGGTGAAAAGGATCTTAACCCGAACCTCCATCTTCTGAGGAGGAGCCACCTCCACTTCCTCCATCACTAACGGTTTTCCGGCTTCCCATGCTACCGCAGCTGCATTCATTCAAAAGATTCGAGTCAGAAAAAACTATTTGAAAAATTTTACCAATATCTATCGATAAATTTGTAGATATTATTTTTTACTTAATATTTTTAAATTATATTTGTACGTAATCTTGTTGATTTTGAAAATATGTGAGAGAGAATTTAAAAAGTGGCATCAGAGATGCAAATAAACATGTAACCCCATAGTTTTTGGAGTAACACATAATGTCACATTACTAGAAAAAGTTGTTACCAATAATTTAAACGTATGTATAATCACATATCGGGTATGTGATGTAACCAAAAAATATACACAACTACTACATGAATAAATTCATCTTATTCATGTGATAAAATTGTTTGCATATAAATTTCTTACATTAATACAAGTTGTAAAATTTCATCAAACAAATCACAAACCAAAAACACCCAAGAGACGGTTAGTTATAAAGATACCACTTTTTCTATAGGTGTTTTTCGTAACCCTTTTATTCACACACAAAAAAGTAATAAACCCATTTTCTAATTTATGTTTAGCAAATTATTATTCTCGCATGTAAACATTACGGAGTAGAAAATTATTAATTCGGGCTTATTATTCCGAGTCAAGTCACGGTGATCAATACAAGTAATGGTCTAACATGCTACAGTATGTCTTGTAGATCATCAAATGAACAAATGAACAAATGATCTGGAATCTTTAATAAGCCCGAATTAATAGATTCATGATATATACAATTAATCAACAAACAAAATTCACAAGCATTAAACTAGTAAATACAATCTTTTAAATTCCAATGAAAAATACAATCTCGCATTAAACTAACAATATCATCAAAAATATAACATAAACCCATTAAATCATTTCATCAATTTTACCTTTGCAACGAATAACTTGTCCACCAGTATTCCACATTTTTCTTCTTTCTGTATTTTTTCTAATAGAATGATGTTTTGTTTTCTTTTGTTTTTGGGATATTTAGAGTGATGTTTTGTTTTTGGGATGCTAATAGAATGAAAGTTTGATGGTATTTATAGTCGATTTAAAGTCAAACCATTTTCCATAGTTGTATTATAAAATTCAGTTGCCAATTACGTATCAAACTCTATACCGAATATTTTATATTTGCTTTACTTTCTCCCTACAAAAATAGAGTAAGCGTAAACTATTCAATGTGACAGATGAAGAATAAAATAAGTAACTCGCTTAGTGGTCTTATTAAATTATTATGAGATTAGCTAAATCACGAAAAAAAAAGAAAAAGTAAAAATGTCAAAAATATTTTATACATCAAGATGATCATATAAGTACGGGAAATTCTTATTTTAGATGGGATTATTTCGGTCTAAAATTAAGATAGACCGAATGTCACTATTTTACGATAAAATGTAAAGATATTATGATAAAATGTTAATATTAAAAAAACTTTAAAGACTTGATTTGAAAAGGAGAGTTTGTGAATTAGATGTAAAAAGAATCAAAGCGTCTCCCTTGTGACGGAAGAAATCCGTCACAAATGAAGACGTGAGACAAAATGCCCCACTTGTCCACTTGCTTTCCTCTCTCCACTTGCTTTCCTCATGGGCATTTTGTCTCACAAAATGGTAACCGTCTTCATTTGTGACGGATATCTTCCGTCACAAATGAGAATTGCTGAAAAAGAATACTCTGTATGTAAAACAGAGGCGATAGTTAGAAATGAGAAAAACCATTAGATGGTAATGGAAATAGTGGGGTCCTAGACTCTAGAACCTGGTTTTGACGTATACTATATACAGTAATTTGCTATTTTGAATGACAAGATATTTGGGTTGTTCTAGACCAAGTTGCATGCAAGAATTACTATACAAAAACTACTTTAATTTTATTAGTAAAGTAATAATGATGTCAAGGAAGCAGTCGGTGGGACTGAGAATTGGTTACCACTTGTATGGTGCTACATTGTGGATCATAATTCTTCATATATGTATGGTATTGTCTACGTAACTACTGTAACACTGTACATGACTCGGGCACTCGGCTCGTACTACACTACTACACTACTACGTTGTTGTTATTCGCTTCTACAATGATAAAGATTTACTACCGAAAATGTCGCGCACATAATAAATTTCAGGTTTGAATTCCTCCTCCGATATAAAAAAGAATGGTAAACATTTGCTTGAGAGTTGAAGAAAAAATAAAACGTCTTGCTTATGACGGACACTATTCGTCACAAATCGAAGACTGATAGTGCTCCTCTCACAATAAGACAAGTGGGATGACAAATGAGCCAGAAATGGAACACCACATGAATAGTGTCATTTGCATATTGTGAGAGGGACACTATCCGTCTTCAACTTGTGACGGATAATGTCCGTCTTCAATGAGAATTTGTGAAGAAAAAAACACATAGTTCGTTATACTGATAAACTTTTATTCAATATATACTCAAGACAATTTTAATATTTTTACCTTCAATGGCGATTCTAGGATTTGTTTGCAGGGTGTGCAATTACGAAGATCACGACAAAGAAAATTACACTTAGCTTGTTTGTGTGGAAACAAGCACAGTACCTTAAGGTACCCTAATTAAAAATCGTAACTGCCCTTCTACACTTTGTGACCTGCTCCGAGTGTGAAGGCCAGGGGTCTAGTCACGGTTCTTGACTCTTGGTCAATTGGCGAGTAAGTAATTTAGCACAATGATGAATGATATGATTCTTATAATATATACACATGAATTTTCAAAGATACTTATATATCGTGAAAAACCAATTACAGAACATCAACAGAGTTTTTATAAGAGTACTTGTAGACGCTGACTTACAAACTAAGGAATAGATGATAAATTACCACCATTGTAGGAAAGCTTCACCTTGCTAACATGTTCTAGGATAAACTAAGAGATAGACTAAGCTGTAGTTGCTTGAGTTGTGTGTGTCCTCGCTCAATTGAGAAGTAGTATATGTCTTCGATTAGATGGTGTCTAATAAGGAGTTGGAATGAAATAACATGTTACTGGTAATCCAATGATTCGTTTGGGGGTTTGGTCTACGGATTGTTTAGTAAACGGATTTGAAAGATTAATTTTGCGTAACATCTTGGGTGACTGGTAGCGTTTAATAAGTATTTGTTTGGAAACTTTGGGAGGAAGTTTGTTTTTAGTGGGATATAATGTGATATTATGAATTTTTAATTTCGTTATTAATTACTCCCTCAAAATATATATGTTCTTCCCATTTTAATGAAATGGGAAGAACATATGAATTTGGAGGGAGTATTATTATTATGAATAGTGTGGTGACATGTCTTGTGTTATTTCTTGATAAGTTGTGAAATGTGAAATGTGTTTGTGTAAGTCTTGAGCCATGATCGGGACGTCGCATTGGTTGTATGGTTTTGTATGGTATGCGCGAATTTCGGGACGAAGTTCCTTTTAGGGGGGGGGGGGGAAACCGTAATATCCCGTAATTTATAGGAATTAATGCTATGTTAATATATATTAGCCTAAATGCCTTTGTCTATGAACTTATGCTGAGTCTAATGATTGCCTTGTCTAACGAGTAGTGCTGACTGTTTATCGACATTGATGAGTGTCGATCGACAGAAAGGAATTAGGTGACGGATGGAGGCTATGTCGAATGGGAAAATCGATCGAGCAAGTGTGTCGATCGACATGCCTAGGTTGTCGATCGACATAACTCAGCCGGGTGGTTTTGATTTGTTTCCTAATTTTATTCTAATTTCTATAAACCTATAAATACCCCAACACATACAACCCTAAATACTTTTACAACATCAAACACCAAGCACAAAATAGGTCTGTCGAGAGAAAGAGAGAGATCGAGCGGCGGGAAAAGCGAAGCGCGAGATGGAATTATTATCATTGAGTCATACCTTGTTCGTTTTAAGTATCTAACCCTCACTTAATATATAATTATAGTTCCATGACCATAGATGATCAGTGGTCATCTTGTGTTAGGCCAAACCCTAGGCCGTTGTAACACCCCAATTATCCGGCCAAGACAATTGGAGCATTACCATCTCAGTTTCTCGAGGTAGTGATTTCGGAGATACAACAAGAAGCCTTTATTATAAATATAGGTTTAGTGAGTTACATAAATGTAAACAAATGAATAAATAAATACAAGTCATACTACTACGACTCTCTTAGAGGACTATCTCATGCCAACTCAACTCAAAGTCCAAAGTGCGGCTCAAAACCTGATCACGTCAACAAACAAAACCTGTACTCAACCTGCTCCCCATATGATCGGAAATATCATATGGATCGACACAGGCCACGCTGGAAATAGGTGACAATTACACAAACACACAACACGTCAGTTTCAATAAATAATATGAGACACGACATACGAAATGTGATTATGCAATACGACCATGAAATGCATGAGACTCATCTCCACCAACACCCAACCTGTACCGGGATACACCCAGACGTACCCACGACCCGGTGACGGCACCAAAGCACCTCCTACCAAAATAACCCGGACCGCAGCTCGTAAAAAGCTACTCTGGACACACCGGTGATACGGGGCCCGAGAGCGACCCGGATCCCCTGCCAGACGACGTGACTCAACTCACGTGTCCCTCTATAACTCAAGCCATTAATGTGCACATCCCTCTTGGAGTGGGAAGCTCCAAGAGGCGATCCAAGCGTGAGACGGTCTCCCAACCGCCTCACGTCTCCAAAAGAACGAGTAACACCTCCGTCATACCACCAACAACCTCCACAAACACATATAATGCAATATGCAATACAATATGCCAACACATATTTTCACATGGCAATGATCGTCCAACATGCCTTTCTCATATGAAATAGATGCCAATTAAGCAAAGTACTCATGTGAATCAACAATCAAGAGATACTTCAAGATATACTCCCAATTAACATGTTATAATACAATTCCCTCCACTACCACAATCTACTAAACACAATCATTCAATTACATGTTATAATGTCAATCCAATACTATCATGAAACCAACATTAACCACCCATTATCATGCCA
>VHZZ01000063.1:185842-199465 GCA_009801015.1 Silene noctiflora | reverse complement strand
AAAAGAAATACGATTACGAAATCGAACTTAGAAAAATGGCGGGTGTTACAAAACAAATAAGGTCGTAGAAATATGTGTGTGACTTTATTAAATTATTGTTTAGTCAACTTATTTAATATCGCATAATAAGTGTAAGGAGTTATATAATTGTATAATAATTGTACGGATACAGCGCATGCATGCACGATATATAGAGATCATTTACTTTATAATGTATTACTCTCTATGTTCTTGTAAGTAGTTATCTATGTTTGAATTTCCCCTTACATAAAAAACCAATAGATAACTATTGGCTAAGACGGAGGGAGTATTAAAGATTTTAAACTAACACAACATTAGTTTTTCATATTTTAATATGAGGATAAATATTTGAAATGGAAAACTAATCAAAGAATTGAGTAAAGTCATGAAATGTTCATTTTATTGAAATTTTTTACTACAAAACCAATTATTAGGGTAAGGAGGTATATACTTGTATAATAACCAGTGTAGCTCCCGTGATAATGCACATTTTCTTAGACTAAAATGTATAAAGAAGTCAATTATTAAACAAATGGCATTTAACTCCATATTTAATTGCATTATAAAATGTATTAATCGTTTGTAATGTATGTTATTAAGAGGTAAAAAAGAGAAAGTTCAACATTTTTGCACTGAATAACATTAACAATTTTGATGAAACTATTTTGTCAAAGACTTTGCAATTTAAAAAAATATTACATTCAGTAATTATAAACTTTAGTTAATAACCTTAATAACACAATCAGATAAGATATGTGTGGTTATTAACATTCTTATGCTATGTTAAATTAAATGATTTAAAAATTAAGCAAAATTCAAATGTTTATGTAATATGAAACAGACATAAATATTAAGTCAAAGTGTAATAAAATTATAATTCGATATATTTTAGTATTATAAATATTATGAAATTTGTATAAACAGTATCATCTAAAATTATGGAAAATATCTAGAGAATAATATCTAAACATAAAGAATTTTAAAATTTGATTAAATGTAATATTCTAACACCACTTATACAAAGTGCTATTGATTACTCTTTTAAGTGGATTTAGTAATATTTTTATACGATACGATCTCACAACAAGTTATTCTGTGACAAACTTATAATGAACTATGAAGTTAATTTATGAATTTATTTTTAACGAGGAGTTAAATGAATATTTATGAAAAATAAAATTATGGTAAATTATATATTATGTGATGTTGTCTAATAAATTATTTATACGACAATAATCGTATCAAAATGCATAAAACACTTGGAAAGTCGTTAATAAGTGATAAYATTGATTTATATTTTCTATATATATAGTGAAGATTTTGTAGTATAAAAATATTGTAGTTTCTGTATATATTGTGGATATACTGTGTGTAATATTAAATTTAATATATTATTAAATAACCAAGTTTAAAAGCTGGAATAGATACTCTACGAAATATTAGAGAAGGACTAAGCAAATATTTTGCCATGAACGTGACGTAAGTCGTGACAAAAAAATATTTCTAACAGAACAAATTCGTGGCTAAGTACAATTTTGCCACGGATGTGACATAATTCGTGGTTAAATACTAATTAAACACTATTTATCTTTAAAGTTAGGATTACCCTTCTATTTATTATGAGTGGTTAATGTTCGACATATAATTTAACATTAATACAAATGATGTTTTCGTCGACTTAACATATAAAAAGTACAATAAGCCTTGTTTCAAACGGTCTGAAATAAGACGAACCAAATATCACCACTGAGCTCGAGCATGAACACTTTTTTTATTGGGTATGCAAAAATCCGAACACTAACAAAATGATAAAAAAAAATTTCAGGATACTCATCAGTCAATACATAGTAAGCAACAAGCCAAAAAAATTCAAATACTAAATATTTAAAATCATTCGACGAGATTTCATGTTCTGAAAATGTTTCAATGCATCATCATATATTCTATGAATCAAGTATTCCCTCCATTCAACTTTTACCACCGCACTTCTTCAATATATGTGATTGAAATGGAGTGATAAAATTTAAATGGAGAGAGTAATTAACTATTAGGATGTCAATTAAACAAGCAACTAAAAGTAAAAAACTCACAATTACACAACCAACTATCCAAACAAATTAGATAGCATTCTATAAAGAATCACTATGGTGTACGTGGCTTAAAGACATTAATACAAAAAAAAAAATTATAACTCTTTTTATCGGGGGCTTTAACAATCTTTCAAATGGATTTTAGGTTTACTAAACTCTTTGTACTAAACCTAAAACTTATATATATCTATTACCTTTCGTTACAACTTAATAAAGGCAATCCTAACATTGTTCATTGAGAAATTAAATATATACACATGTAGACCGATAAATGTCTCCTTGGTCAAAAATTCCTAATGGAGGAAACACAAATAAGTTTTACATAATAAGGATCACAAAGTAAGATATATAAATAAAAAGTTGGATTAGAACTATACCTGAGTAGCTCGAGTATCAGCCGCCTCAACCTGAACCTGAACCTAAACCTCGAACTCCTCAACCACGAACTGAGTAACCTCAACCTCGAACTCCTCAACCTGGAACTCAGTAACCAGAAGCTCCTCAACCTCGAGCTCAGAAACCTGGGGCTCCTCAACCTCAAGCTAAGTAACCTGGAGCTCCTCAACCTCGAGCTCACTAACCTGGAATTGAATTAAGTTGGGTTATTTTCATATCAAGCAGGTCGAGTCATTTTCGAGCTAATAATTAAAGGAGAAAAAAATACATTTTAAATTATAACTATTTATAATTTATTTTATATGACTGAACTTTTATTTTAACGTAAATAATATCAATTGTGATTCCAAATTAATCATTTCGAATCTTTTTGGGTCAATTAAAATTTTGTTTTGTCGAGTCATTTTTTAGCTGGGTGGTTTCGGATCGGGTCAGTTCCAGTCGCGCGTCAATTACAAATTATTAGAATATAAAACTGATCATGGTCTCAAACCATTAACTTAAACTTTTAGTTAAGATGAGTGTTCAACCAAAAGCTTAAACTGATGGTTGAAGTCCCATGATCAATTGTATATTATAGCATTGGTCAACAAAGCTATTTTTGGAAGACACCATGGAGGCTGGTTGGAACGAAGTTACTATTTAGCACATCTCACCATCCACAAACAGATGGACAAACTGAGGTGAGTAATAGGATTTTGGGAAGCTTGTTACGAGGGTTGATAAAAATTAAATGTATGTATGTATGTATGTATGTATGTATGTATGTATGTATGTATGTATGTATGTATGTATGTATGTATGTATGTATGTATGTATGCAGGTATGTATATATGTGTGTATGTATGTATGTATGTATGTATGAATCATGAATTAATTTGATTAAATAGCATGCTCTAAAATGTCTGAATAAGAACTCCAAGTACAAGATGATTTTACTCACCCAGAAAACTAAGGCGATTTGGAGAACTGAGGAGATTTGGAGATTTATTTGATAGACTATGTGTAATACATCATATTTGTGACCTTAGGCTACTCGGCCGAGTTGGGGGGTAGTCGTCCAAGTAGCTGTTATGAGTAGTCTGTCAGTATTTTGTTCATTGTGAACTCGGGCGAGTGTGTTAGCACTCGGTCGAGTGTGTCTTACTCTTTCGAGTGGCTCGTACTCGACCGAGTACCCGGTCGAACGGGTTAGTTACGTGGTTTGAATAAAATGATTGGAGAAGTATATATAATGTCGAATCAGTTTCTAATCTTTTTCTAAAACATTTTCGCAAAAACCTAAACCACGTTCTACTTCTCTATCCATCTTAATCGTTCCGCAAGCCAAGGGTGATAGTTTGTGAGTCCTAGCTTTCCGTTTTCACGTCGATCTCGTTAGTAAGTATTCTTTACATCTTTTCATTGTTATTATAGATTGAGCAAACCCTAGATTTGGGTTGACATGGGGACTTGGTATTTTGGCATATTAGATTGATTATTGAGGGGTAGTTAGTAATTGTATGTGATTATTATATGTAGGTGATGGTCTCACGAAGAATTGTTATTGATTTATTATGCGTGCTTGGATTGCAAAAAGGTAGGCTTTCCATACTCAGTTGGCTGTAGAATGGTATATGTATCAATGTGACGATCTTTGTTACTTTTTTCTGATATTCATGATATGATTGATATATGGATGTGATTGTTGGAGTTTGGAGATGGTATTGTGAGCCATTGCGAGAGATCGTCTCACCCCCATTGTTCGCCTATTGCGTTCTCTCGGCACACGGGGGATGTGCACATTAATAGACCGGGTTCGCTCATGCGTGAGCGGGGATTTTGGTGGTAAGGCTACGGTCCCCACCTGCGACATGGATTACCTGTTGCGATGGGTAATCTGGCAGGGCTACACAGCTTGGTGTGTAGTCGGTTACTGGTTACAGTGGAGTTTGGAGGTGGTTACATTGGATGCTTATGTTTATGTATGATAGGCCAAAAGACTCAATTAAAGTCTTACCTCGACAATTACGATATTAAGATGCGTGAAAACTCCAACAATTGACAAGGATCCGCTGCGGATTGAAGGATTAGAAGGAGGAGCAGTTATCGATGTTTAGGTTTTTGTTTTAAAAAGAGAATAAACGATTTACTGCTTCTCGTTATAATATATATACTTTCGGCCAAAAAGTCGACATGAACCGGACACTCGGTCAAGTACACGACACTCGATCGAGTAAACGAAACTCGACCGAGTGCACCACACTCGACCGAGTACACATCACTCGACCGAGTGCTCCGCACTCGTCCGAGTCCGCAGATCCCATAACACTAACAGACCAACCCACATGGGCACTCGGTCGAGTACCCTGTACTCTGCCGAGTGTCCAATGCCAAAAATCACGAGTATTACATATGTAGTGGGGGTGCACTTTTTAAAAGAGTCGATAAAAATAAAATGACTGCAGTGAGCCAATCAGTCAAACTGGAATACATACATCAAAATTTGAATGAATCAGATACAAAGAGAGTAACGGCTTACCTTGATGTCGTGTATCTCTCTGGGTTTGGTCTCTTAAAGGTGTATCGTCCTAGGCTACTAATGAGAGATGTTCCTCGTTACCAAAAAAAGTAAAAATTCAAAGTAACAAATTGACCAAGATTTTAATTGATTTAAAATAATCTAAACTTTTAAATCACTTTTAAGGAGAAAAATTATCATATATTTCATAAAATTAAAGATGATGACACTCTTTGTGTTTCTCTTGGTACTCCGTAGATTTTTAATACGACTCTGTATATTATATACTACCATTAATCTAGAATGAAACATAATATATACAAGTTGTTTGAAATTTTTTAAATTGTATGAATTTAGAGTTCTATAATTTCAAATTTTGCAATTAGGTTATATGTAATTGGGGATATAAGTTGAGATAAAAGTAATTAACATTTACAAAAAAATGCGCAACAAAGAATTTTATAATTATTAATAGTTTAAATTTAACATAGAGAACTTAAAATATACTACAATGTATTACAAATATAAAAAATTGGAAAGTGAAAATTGATCAAAATGAGATATAAACAATGGAGTACATTGGCGTCCTCATGGAGTCGTGGTCTCTTGGAGTAAACCTAAAGACCAAAAAGAAGAAAAAGGGGAGCATGGAGATTCGATCCCACAACCTCCTATTCACAGAAACTAGTTTTATCCGCTGTGCCACGACTAGTACACTGTATTATAAGAGTCGAAATTACTACAAGTACTTTAACTTTCGTTATTTAAAAAAAAAAAATCAAAAACCGAGGGTGCGCACGTGCGGTGTTGTGCGCACCCCCCGGTCCGCCAATGGATTTGGGTCATGGTTTGATACGATTATAACAACCTTAAAATAAATTCGCAATTAAACCCAGAAATTAAGGTCAAGATTTGGATCCGGGTCAAGATTTGGGTCCGGGTCAAGTTTAGGTTCGGGTCAAGTCTGGGTCCGGTACAAGTCTGGGTCCGGGTCAAGTCTGGGTCCGGGTCAAGTCTGTATCCGTTTAGGTTTAGAACAAGGGTCAAGTTTGGATCCGAGTTAGGGTTTGGATTGAAGTTTATGGAATTTGGGATGAAGATCTTCTGGGTTGAAATTTCTGGGTTTGAGGATGAAGATCTGGATTTCAAACCCATAAATTCATCATCCTAATCCTAAAAATTGATTAATTTAATTTAAACCATTAAAAGGACGTTAAAATTTAAACAATCACAAAAAATTTGGGTTTGAAACTCAGATCTTCATCCTCAAACATATTTAGTTTAACTAATAATGAACTAATCCACAATAATAAACACTTGAGTAATCTATGCAATAAAATCGGCGTCAAACTTTAAAAAGTCCCAAAATTTTAAATATAGTAAGATTAGAATATTAAAAGAACAGATCTACGATTTTCTAATACAGTCATAATTAAAATGGCCTAAAAAAAATTAAAAAACATCACAAAATTTCGTGTAAATTAAATTAAAAATAATAATGTTAAAGCTAAAGGAATCGTATTATTATTTGTTATTTGTACAATTTTCTAAAATTTCATTAAGAAATCTACGATTATTTTGTTTTAAATTAACAAAAGAAATAAAATGAGTTTCTTTATCACAGATCTACGACTTTTTCGAGTTAATATAATAAATATACTTAAAAAAGCACGTAAATTGCATATAGTGAAGATTTTAGGACATTGTTTATTCGGTACAAAATAAGACCCTATTTTGGGATTTATGTCTGGAACGGACATATTTCATGTTATTATTTGAAAACTTATTGATTAAAATACTAAAACTATCCATAATTAGTTAGATCTAATTGTTTTAATCGTAAAACGCTTAAAATTATTCCAAAAACAACAAAAAATGCAAGAAAATCACTTTGCATGTTATTAAGAATTTAAAAAAAAAATCGGGTTTAGGATCGTACCGGTATCGTCCTCATTTTTATTTGTGTTCATCTTTAGCTTTTCCTCTTTAACTTCGTCTTACACGATCAAATAAATGGTGCGATGATGGTACGAGAGTGTGGAAGAGGGTGTTGGAGTATCTGAGTGTGGATGAAGGAGAAGGGAAATGAGAGAATGAGAGTGTGGATGAAGGAGAAGGCAAATGAGAGATATTGAGTGTTGATGAGTGAGGAGGCGGAATGAGTGAGTGAGGGAGGAGGTGGAGTGGGTGAGTGTGGATGAGGGTTAGGTTAGGCTCTTTTATATAAGGTACAAATAGAACCGGGTTGGGCCATTTTTAGTTATGGACCGAGGGTAGGGTTAGGTTATAATGGACCTTATTTGATTGTTATTCTCCTCAGCCCATAGAACTAATATAATCGGTATATGTTAGCATACTCAGGTTTGTGTTATAAACGGTTCATATTATCACTATTATCAAGATAAACGGTCCATTTTATATAATCGGTATATATAATTTCTTAACATAATTATGTGAAATACTCGGGTTTAGCAATATAATCGGTCCATTTTATCAATATTAGCATATTCAGGTTTGGTTTTTAATTTCATAAAATTTATCGTTTAATTTTGATGATTATAGTTGATTCGAGCCAACAAACAAGATGGGTGATTGGTGATACAACTCAACATCCAACGTCAAATTCCCGTCCTCCGCTCTCTAACATTACGAAGGGTACTACATTGTTTTTTTTTTTTGTAACTGTAATTTATTATGTTCATTAAAAAATTGATTAGCTGACACCTATATTTAATAAAATTTCTATTAATTGATTATTAATTATGTTTGTTTTTCAGTTTCTCAACCCCGAAGGCAAGTAATAAGAAGAAGGATAGGACAGCAAAACTCCTGTCCATTTTCATCAAGCAATACAACTATTACACCTATCAACCTTATCTTACGCCTAATCAATTACGGGCGAAAGCGGCAAGAGAGAAAAGGATAACGTGTGCAACCAAAAAGCGTACAACTAATGTTAGTAATGTGTTTTCTCAAGTGAGTACCCCTACTACACCACTTAGCTACACAACTACAGGTATATATCTATCTCTATTTTAGTTAGATATAATAGTTAGGGATGTATGCTAATGTTTCAAGTCATAATTGTTTTTAATAATGTGATTTAGGAGGTCTATGTAGTCCCACCGACGTCGTTGAGCGATTGGTAAGAGATTTATGTGCCGAATATGGTGAATCTTTCAATGAAGTTATTCCTTCTGTAACTCTAAATGAAGAAACACCCATTCATTCCGTGCAAAACTCATCTTACTCACGTGGAGAATCTTCACGAAATCAAGAAAATGCATCCATCCGTTGACTTAATTAATGAAGGTTATTGTATTTGAAATATTGAATTTCGGTATTTTGTGTTAATAAGTAATTGAATTTGTATGTTATAATTATTATATATAAACTTTTGACATGTAATTTTTCTTTTTTAAAGAATGGGCAGGATATTGGGATATGGGAGATCCAGATTATGAGTGTGAAAAATGTAGGGCGCAAATGTGGTTTGAGGAGAAAAAACAGAAAAGTCGAGGTATAAGACACCCTAAGTTCTCACTATGGTGTTCGAATGGCAAAGTTATTCTTCCATACTTAAGTGAGCCACCCGAAATCCTTAAGTCTCTCTTAAATGGACAACATCGGTTTAGCAAGCATTTTAAAGAAAACATCAGAGCTTACAATTTGATGTTTTCCTTCACTTCTATGGGTGGTAAGATTGATCATTCCATCAATCCAAGGTAGAAGTCCATACACCTTTCGGATGGGAGGTCAAAATGTTCATCGAATAGGCACTTTAGTGCCGTCGGCACAGACAAGCCCCAAGTTTTGTCAATTGTATATATACGACACTGAAAAAGAAGTCCAGAATCGTAAAAATGCCATCAGGTATCTATATCAATTTATTTACTATTTATAGTCAGAATTCATTTAATATGTTTATATTTACTTTATAATAATCTTCTTTTTTCGCAAATATTTTTTTATTCAATTTTATTTTTTAAAATGCAGTCCCAGCGATCCATCAAGGTTTAACGATAATCTTATACGGCTGTTACAAAATATGATTGACCAAAAAAATCCCATGCTAAGATGTTTAGGATGGTTAGGGATAGATTGTCTGTAGATAGAGACTGTAAGTGAGTATCAAACTTATTTCCAGGAGAGATACAGATGGAAGAACATATAATCATCCAATGGTTTCAGAGGTTGTGGCTTTGATTGAGGGGGATATCGGCCCAAATATGGAGAAACGAGATATTATTGTACAAAAGTCATGTGGTGGTTTGCACCGGATATCTGAGCTACACCCTCAATACACTCCGCTCCAATATCCTCTATTATTCCTATCCGGGGAAGATGGTTATCATTTGGGTATCCTACACAGTGAAGCTTCTATTGGGGTTAGCACGAGCGATCAACCGCGTGAGGAATTAACGTGTCGGAAGTGGTTTGCATATCGTCTACAAGATAGATCACCAGATATTGAATACCCAATGTTGTTTCTATCTGGTAAGGCATTCCACCAGTTTTTAGTTGATGGTTATATGATGGTTGAATCGCATAGGCTCAATTACATTCGTTTTAACCAAGATCGACTCCGAGTTGATAATTACAAGAACCTTTCAAATGTTGTTGGAGAGAAGATGTCGAGCCATGTTTTGTCGGTGCTCGGTATAATGTGCCTGCTACGTTCCCTGGAGGTGACAAGTAGAAGAAAGTGAATTATCTCGATACCATGACTATTTGTAAGTGGTTCGGTTATCCTGATTTATTCATTATGTTCACGTGTAATCCCAAGTGGCCGGAAATACTTAGATTTGTTATTAAAAGAGGCTTGAGACCGGAGGATCGTTCAGATATTTTGTGCCGCGTCTTCAAAATTAAGCTCGATGAGTTGATGAGGGATTTAAAATATCGACACATTTTTAAGAGCTAAAGCAGGTCAACTTTAAAGTTATGTTTTATTTAATGCATTATATTTATTATTCTATAGTACATAATCTAATGTAATTCATAAATGTTTTTTTGCAGCGGTATATACTATTGAATTTCAAAAGCGTGGTCTGCCACATGCTCATATATTATTGTTCCTACATCGAGAGGACAAGTTCCCTGAAGCTGCAGATGTCGACAAAATCATTTCTTCTGAGATTCCTGATCCGATTAAAGACCCTGTCTTACATGCTGTTGTTTGTGAGTATATGCTCCATGGCCCGTGTGAAAAAGCGAAGTTATCATCATCGTGTATGATCGGGAAAATTGCTCAAAATATTACCCAAAGTCGTGTATCGAAAGAACAACGGTTGACCGTGATGGTTATCCTATATACAAGAGAAGCAAGAAAGGAGTTACGGTAATTAAGGATGGTGTTCCGCTCGTCAACGATTATGTTATTCCATATAACTCTCAGTTGTTGCTGAAATATCGGACTCATATCAACGTCGAATGATGTAATCAGTCTCGATCGATTAAGTATCTCTTCAAGTACATAAACAAGGGCTCTGATCGAGTAACTATGCAGTCTTCTTATAGGCGTCGCAATTATGAGGATTCTGGTCGATTTGATGAGATTAAGAGGTTTTATGACTGTCGGTATCTCTCTGTATATGAAGCTGCTTAGAGGATCTTTGGTTTTGAAATTCACTACAGGACTACTGTTATTGAAAGGCTGCAGTACCACCTTTCGGATGAGCAGTATGTTGTGTTTGATGATGATACTTTCATTGACGATGTTGTAGACAAATCATCGAACGGAGTATCGAAGTTTTTGAATTAGATGGGCTGTAACAATTTTGTAGAACGTGATATGCAGGTTACAAAAGAATTGGTATACTCTCAATTCCCAACTAAATTTGTTTGGAAGAAAAATGAGCGGGAATGGAGTCTTAGGAAAAAAGGGTTTACGATTGGTAGGTTGGTTCACGTCCCACAAAACTGAGGCGAGCTGTATTTTATGAGAATCATGTTGAATTAGACTAAGGAGCCCTAGTGTTTTGAGGATATCAGGACCGTCAACGAAGTTGTTTGTCCGATATTTCGAGAAGCGTGTTACGCATTAGGCTTAATTGGTGATGACAGAGAGTATATTGATACTATAAAACAAGCTGTTGATTGGGGGTCTGGATACTACCTTAGAAACCTGTTCTCGACTTTATTACTGTATGGCACTTTGTCTATGCCGAGCACGGTCTTTGAAGAAACTTGGTAGCTTCTTTCCGATGATATCCTTGACAGGCAACACAAGGTTCTAAAAAATCCAACTTTGTCTTTCATATAACTCTACATTTTTGGCTCGCTTAATTATAATAAATTTTTAATAAGTGGTCATTTGTTTACTTTTTAGCACTTTGTTTAATTCCATATATGTACTTCTACAACATATAATTGTAGATAAATAATATATGCACCTTTTTGTTATATATCAGCCTTATAGCTAACTGATTAAGAGTTGAAAAATTATGCTCTTACGGATATTGAAAATTCTCTTTAATTAAATGAGAGTAGCTTAACTAGATTTGAAGGTATGCATCCTCCAGATTCTTCATCAACGTCACACCATCGAAACACATTAGTGATGGATGCATTTTCGTATGACAGACAATCACTGAGTGAAGAAAATGAGCGTCAGCAATCTTCAATGATCGATGAACAGAGGTCGGTGTATAATGAAATTATGGACGCTGTTTTAAATAATAGAGGAGAGGTGTTCTTTGTTTATGGATACGGTGGAACCGGAAAGACGTTCATCTGGCGTTCTTTGTGTGCTGGCATAAGAAATAGGGGATAAATTGTTGTAGCAGTTGCATCAAGTAGAATTGCAGCAACCTTGATACCTGGTGGTGTAACAGCTTATTCCAGATTAAGCATACCGATCAACGTGATGAATGAGGACTGTACTTGCCCTCGAATTAAGCCTGTTAGTGATTTAACTGAACTTTTGATAAGGGCGAAACTAATAATATGCGATGAAGCACCTATGACTCACAAACATAGCTTTGAGGCTGTTGATAAAAGTTTGAAAGATGTAATGTGTGCTGTAAACAGGAGAAATGTCGAACTACCGTTTCGAGGGAAGGTGGTAGTATTCGGGGGAGATTACCGGTTGTGCCCAAAAGAAGTAGAGAAGATGTTGTGAGTACATCTCTGTGTTCATCGTATTTGTGGTCTTCTTGTAAGGTATTTTTTCTTGATTACCATAGCAATATATATTTCTAACAATGTTTTTAGTTAATTTGGTTTTTATTTACGTATATAAATATGATAACATTTGAATTTGACCAGATGCTTAGACTGACAAAGAACATGTGTTTGCAAGTTGGGAGTTCAAGCGACAATGTTGACGATATAAGGAAATTGTCAGAGTGGATCTTAGAAATTGAAGATGGTTTAGCATGCGGTGAAAATGATGGAGAAGTTGCTCTAGAATTCCCAGACGACTTACTCATTCAACAGGTGACAGATCCGATTGCGTCATTAGTTAATGTCACTTATCCGGATCTTCCAAGGCAAGTTGTGGAACCCGGATTACCTTCAATAAAGGGCAATCTTCGCCCCTACTCACAAGATAGTTGAAGCGTTAAATTACTATGTGTTGTTTAAAATCGATGAGGATGAGACTGTATATCTAAGCTCCAATGAAGTTTGTAACGATGATAGAGGAATGGGTGACCGTGACCTTCACTCAACGGAATACCTCAATAGTATCAAATGTTATGGACTCCCAAATCATCAATTGAGGTTGAAGGTCGGTACTATGATGATGCTTTTTAGGAACATTAATCAATCACGCGGTTTTTGTAATGGTACGAGATTAATTGTGACAGATTTAGGGTCACGCGTGATTAGATGTACGGTTTTAACTGGTATTCATAAAGGTGATAGAGTGCATATTGATCGAATTACAGTTACTCCATCAAACTCCAGTAGATTCCCGGTACGTTTCATCAGAAAGCAATTCCCCATCGCGGTATGTTTTGCCATGACTATAAACAAGACTCAAGGACAATCTTTATCTCAGGTCAGCATCTATCTTCCATGACCGGTTTATAGTCATGGCCAGCTTTACGTAGCGATCTCCAGAGTCACAAGAAAACAAGGCTTGAAAATTCTGATTTGTGATAGTAATAAGCTTATATCTAATAAAACAACTAATGTAGTCTACCATGAAATTTTCCAATATTTGGAATGATATTAGGCTGTTTTAGCTAATACGTTATTCATGTTTCTTCAATTGTATTGTAAATCCTTTGAAATTTTAATAATTGCTTTGCTTTTATAGATATATTTACATTGTTAGCTACTTATTCTTTTCAATAGATTCTATTTTATATATTGTATATCATGTTTTAACGCCAAATTCGTGCATTTGTTTCATGGTGAAGACATGTGCAATTTTCAAACACTTGCATTTTTTGCACGTGTTTAACTTATGATAATTATTAGAAAAGAAATAGAGTATAAAATATTCATGTATTTTGGTGACCATCTTTGACATGTTAATCATTATATCAATCCTAATAAAAACATACCCGTGCAATTTTGCACGGGTTAAACTAGTTTTTTTAATTCATCCTTAATTACACTACTACGAAAACATGGAAAACTGACGGCCAATTCTGACGGAAAAAA
>VHZZ01000063.1:69948-89586 GCA_009801015.1 Silene noctiflora | reverse complement strand
TATAAGTTGTTAACTACTCTAGTTAACTTGTTAACCTAATATGTTAATTTACTAATCTAACCTTACTCTAACCTATAGAAGTTAACTATAGTTTGTCACGTGGCACAATCTCATTGGTCGTGTATGAAAAATCTCATACATCTCGTGTATGAATATCATCTTTCCAGAGGGTGGGGAGGTTTGAACTCGGATATCCTGAAATTTTCACCTCTCAACTCCACCATTTCAGGCCAAAATAACTTTAGTTGGAATTTTTTTAAACTCATAGCATGATTAGAATATTTGTAAAAGCCATGAAAAAAAATCATGATTTCACATGATATATTATCACACATAATAAATCCAGCAGCGTAGGCAATGTTCCTTAAGCCTGACGGCTCGGCTCCAAGCAACCGCCCACGTTAACATCCAAACTTACATTTCACAAGTCTACACACACATGCATGCACTTCCCTTATACTCCCTATATATAACATCCACTCCCTTTACTCATTGTCCCTGCACAATCTTAGATCTCCCCACAACTACTTGCTCCTTCATTTAGTCAGTGGCGAATCCTGAATTTACCAAAGGTGTCCTCGTACTCGTCTGACTCAATAAAATTCCCAAAACGCTTATAAATTTATCTACTAACCCGCTATTTCAACCAGTGAGATCAAAGAAATTCAAAGATATTTTCCTTTAGTCCTTTACAGTCGACGATTATGGACCGGAGATGGAGGGCTGATGTCAATCCGGCCCCAAACTGTCCCCGGTGTGCTTCCTCAAACACCAAGTTCTGTTACTACAACAATTACAGCTTGTCCCAACCAAGGTTCTTCTGCAAGGGTTGCAAGCGGTATTGGACCAAGGGTGGTTCCCTCCGAAGCATTCCTGTTGGCGGTGGCTGTCGCAAACGTCGTTCAAGGTCTACAAAAGTCAGCAGTAGTTCACCAAACTCATCCTCTGATTGCTCTGAAAAACCAATTGGCCCTGACATTGACATGGCCACAGTTTTCGCTAAATTCCTGAACCATGATCAGGGCAATCTTGGACAGGAGATTAATGAGGCAGCAAACACCACATCTTCTGAAGGTTCTCAGGATTCTCTGACATCCAGCTCTTGTGGATTGGAAAATGGGTTTGATTCACAAATAATTTCAGGTGATTTTTTCGTTCCTGAGCATAACCAGCTTCAGGAAGAAGGGGCAGTTCAGGGATTACTGAACCTTGATTCCGCCTCTTTTGATGACATAATCGGAGATATTTTTTGGTCAGATGACTCAAATATCTCCAGCCTGACATGGCAGCCAATACCTCAGTCAGAGGAACTTAATCCAACATTGTTTCCAGTACACCAGTATGATGTCTCAACAGATCTCGTCTCCACCGATAACTGGAGTTGCTTCAATAACTCAGAATTTGAAGCACTCTCTTGACCTTGGAAGTTTTCATAAACTAGTCGAGCCCAGAAACACCCTTCTGTCCGATACATTTAGTTCTTCCAACCAAGTATGAGTAACACTATCAAAAATCTTGCAGTGTAGAATTATGATGAATGAAACCAGATATATCTTGAAGAGTAAATAGACAGCACTGTTCAGAATAGCAGAGTGCCGGTAATAATCTCACAGATAAGGATGGTTCAATTTCTTTGCCGTATTGTCATTCTGTAATAACCAATAATCATTGCTAATACTGTTAGGGAGTGTTTGGTTCAAACAAAAAAAGGTATGAGGTATGGGTTTAGAATGAGTCAAACCCATACCAAGTGTTTGTTTGCAAAATATAAGGGTTTCATACCCATACCTCAAACCCATGAGGTATGGGTTTCTCTTACCCAAGGGAGGGGGGTGGGTATGAGATTGATTCCCATGAGTATCAAATTAAAATGGTAAAACATGTGAAAACAAAAATTATGGCATATTGTAAATCAATTATTTATATATTTATTTGATCAAAAAATTATCTTTATGATTTTATAATATCAAAAATTTTTATTTAAAATATTTTATTTTAAAGATTTTAACGTTAATTGAGTTTGAAACCCATACCCTTCAAAATTGAAACAAACACAAGGTATGAGGAATCAAGTTCCAACCTCATACCACCCAAATATGATTCTTGATTCCAAACCATACCCATGCACGAAACAAACGCTCCCTTATTGGTATATAAAACTCAACATACTACGAAGACAATAGAAAAAAAAAACACGCTGAAATTACAGCTTGTCCGAAACTCAAAATCCATCCCATTACTCTATTTATTTATCCTCTGTGTATTACTCCGTACTATAAATAGGGTGAGTGCAGTTACAAATTATACCTTCAAGAGGGGAGCAGATCCTCTCCAGTTCGGTACAATTTAATGGCCAGTATTTTTTACTGCATGCTTAAAATTGCCTACTAAACTAATTCTACTTTGTTGTCCTGAGATTTGAATAGCTTTTCACATTGGTGACATGGCATTTGATCTGTAAGCCTGGTGTGGTGATTAAATTGATCCGAAAAAAATATAAAGGTTTATTTTCTCATTATATTGCTCATACAGATTTCACTGATGTACAAAATTTGTGTCTATGTCATACAGACTGCTGACTATGGAGTATCTGACTTCACCAAAGTGGGAAATACTCCAACCTTATTCAATTAAAGTAAAAGCTTTCTCAAATCTCAAGTCACCAAAACGAAATTAACCCAAAACTCTGGACAATAAGTCAAATCTCACGCATCAAAATAGATTTTTCCCTTCAACTAAGGGTACTTCGACGCTTAAAATAACCAGGACCTGCAACTCATTCAAATCCATATGCTAAAGAAAATATCACAGATTCACAGGGGCCAACAAAAATAATATACTCCCAACAATTTCACACTTAAATTGAAAAGGCAAATCTACTACATACTTTTGGTTGGTAATTTATGCATACTACTTTTTTTCGATTATGGATCACCGTAATATTCACAAGAAAGTAGAACCCCACTAAATTTTGTGAATTTGTCAAATTTGAAACCAAATCAAAATCAAATGTATAAGCAATGTTTACTTGAGATAGGAGTCATCACGTTCCTACGAACCTCATTATCCCATTGGCTAAAAGGATATCCAGATGGCACGTCGCGTTCCAAACCAAAGGATAAACTTAATACCTGCATCAAATATAACTAGTCACTTTCAAATGGTTGTACGCACATGTGCGTAACATTCAAGAAGGTTTCTAAAACTACCATACCAATATGAAAATGTCATAAAGCTAACAAACCTTAAATCATTGTTGTTGAGTCAGTATCATCCAGCTGATATCATAATGTTTCACCCATCAGGTCATTTGTCATCTTATAGCCGAACCCATGTGAAGATGTCATTGCGTGTAGCTACTTCTTGCATCATACCGGTAAAAAAAAATAGATGGCGAGAATTTGTCATTCTTCATCATTTTCTAGTGCAGAAGATCCTTGCCCATATCTTCTGATGCCTACATCCGAAACATTATTCAGAAGTATAATCTTTCTTCAAAAATCTTACTTGAGCAAAAAAAAGAGGCAAACTATCTGGTTCCAGTAATGCTAGACACGCATTAATGCTATAAAATAAATCAAAACCTTCAAGAAACTCCCACTCAGAAATGACAAGTCTAGAAATGTTATACACTGTTGTTTTACCACACATGGGTGAAATCGCAAGCCAACTTCAAGCTCTACTTTACTTGGAGAAGTAACAACCATTCACAATTGAAGAATGAATTACTAGTTATTTACTACTACAGAACGGTAGTAAATCTGGGAAGTGACACTACGTGGCGATCATTTGAAGTTATCATAACCATATTGGCCGCATAAATGGCAGAGTGACCTAAATCAGTGTGCGACAACTGGAACTTAATTAATACCATGATTATAAATACATAATCATTGTAAAAGTATAGTTGCAGAAGGACACGACAGCGTGGATCCTGATAAGGAGATAACAACTTGCTTTCCTTCAATCCCGATTACAAATTGTTTTACAAGAGTCATATGATACGTGAAAAAACTCATTGATGATCAACTAGAAATAACATAGTATATTTGAGTCATCTTAAACAGAAGTTTCGCAAATAAGAAAACTATTTATGAAAAACTCATTGATGATTAAAAAAAAAAGAAGCACCCTTCTCCAAGGGAAAAAAAGGGAAAGCAAACGAGTACGCAACAATCAGTTTGTGATTAAGGTTCAGGCAACCTCGTTCAGGCAACCCCGTTCATACAGTAATCGATAACTATGACATGGAACTGGAACAAAACAATCACATGAGCTATAAGTAGAGAGGTTACCAAAAGGCGGCCAGTGGTTTTAAATCATAGCAGCAGTCATAATGAGGTTCTTGCCCATCAACCAAGTGTGGAGCCTTCCAGTTATGATATGATTCATGCAAGCGCATGAATGCTTCTCCAGTAAAAATTAGGGACAGCTCTCAGCAATAGCAACAAGTACGTAACTGAATCCCTGTGCCCCAACATTATAACAATGCTGAAAAAGCTTCTGTCCCAGCGTTGTAAGAGGGTAGGATGTACACAGCCTTAAAACTATGCTAGAAGTCTAAAATAACAGAGAGGTTGTTTCAGATGAGTGAATGACCAATAAAGAAAATTGCATAGACAATTTCACGACTGCCTGCTATTTCGTAACCTAATAAGTACAGACAGGTTAGTGAGCTATCTTGTTTTATCTCATCATGTTCCAAAGCCAAAGCATAGCGAGTGTTGACTCACTGGGAATGGAACAAGTTCCCAGAAGGAGGAGTTTCATAAGAGGCAATGATCTTATGAAATAGTAGGGATAAGCAAATCAATTCAACCGAGATTTTCTAGGACCTCAAAAGTCAAGAGGGGCACTTCAAGCACTAAAGATGACTAATTAGTTACTGGCAACTTGGCCATGATACAGAAGATAAAAATTCTCATAACAAGCAACGAGTGGATTCCATGATTATGCTCGCCATATAGCAACAAGGCCATTAATGGCTGGTTCCAAAAACAGCTTGCGTTAAAACATAACTCAATTCAACCATAACATATTTAAACAAGCTCTTCATCTAAGTCTTATGACACCCAAGTTCATAACGATTGACATTAAAAATTCAAAGACAGTTCAGAAATCACTGATACAGGTGCCCATGAAGCAGAGAGACTCGCGAAGTTGCGAGGCTACATGCCCATAATCGAACTCAGTCAATGACAGCATACTACTAAAGTGTGCTCATTCACAGCTTAAATTTTGCGCCAGTTCACCTTTTGGTAATCTAATATGGTCTTAAAACCATGGGTAGTATTTCATTCAGAGCTGACATTCTAATTTGTGGTACAGTTCTTTGGAATGATCTGAAAATGTTTTTACACTTCCTTTACCAGCTTTTAAAATACTCTTGATTGAGTGACAGGGATGCTACTCACAAAAAAAAAAATGCCTTTCATTTTTTGGGGTAAAAAGTGGAGATATTAGTATATTACTACCTACCTCAAGGGCTCAGATGCTATAATTTGCAAGGTACCTAAATGAATACCCTTAACTCGATAAGGCCTTGTAATACCTTTGTAAAAAGTGGGGATATTTCATTCATATTATAATTTCCAGGTCAGACAACTCCACAGCAGAACTTAGCATGTCAGACATTGGAACTACTTGCTTTCTGCAACAAAATCTGACCAGGATTTGACTTACTAAATGAAACCACAATGCATTTAGAGTAACCTATTATTTCAGCATATTTAACGGGTTTAAAATATGAAGTATAAGAATTACTTCCAAATCATAATTATAACAAATGTATGATAGGAAGATACAGTTGTAGACTATCACTGACTGCTGGTCGCTGATCAACATAAATTATTTTTTCCCTTCAGGGTGCCACTTGATGCTACATCCGACACTGCCAAAAGAAATTAGAAGCTGTCAGCTATCAAAGAATAGGTTCCTGACAAAGGCAAATGTTTGATAAGGCTGTATAAAGACCTTGGTTTTTGAACTGATTTCACAGGTTGGCCACTGAGGACAGAGTCAATTGCCATACTCAAATCCCTACGAAATATTTGGACAGTGGAAACATATTAACTGATGTCAAGTGTTGCCGGCTTTAAGACATTTAGTTATGAGGTTGGAACTTAGATTTTTTACCTCCCAGTGATGGCCACATTGTTGCTTGGTCTAGAATCATCAAACTGACCATGGTAGACAAGCTCAAACGGCCTCCTTCCATCCTGTCGCAAATTGCATCTACTCTTAAGAAATAGTCTATACAATAAGGTCATGACAACAGGCATACTTCAATGAGTGTACATTTGCTAGTTAGCTTAGAAAATGTTATTTGTACCAGAGCATTGAAATCATACTTAACTGGGACCTAATAAACATTCACCTTTTTAAACAATAAGAACTCAGGAGTGCAAACTGCTCCAAAATCACGTGCAACGTCTTGGGTCTGCACCACCAAAATTCATTGCAACAATAGTTATTATATGTTGACAAGTAGCTATAACCAAGAGAATTAGAATTAAATTCATATAGAAATCAAATCTGAATACATTTATGAATTAAACCTGGTTACTAAGGCTAACTAACCCCACATCAGAAGCAAAAAATACACACAGCACAAAACATTGCAAAGCAATCCTAAAATTCAAGCAAGTAACAACATTGTCCCATGAAACATCATCATCATCCACGAAAAAGGATCACACATTCACGCTTCAAGCAAGGTATAGGGTTAAACATACACAGTCCTTCGCTAATATTATGATTCCATTTATGCTAACCAAAAACAGGATGGCCATTAGCTACTTCGTGAAAAAAAAAAGCTTCTAATCTCAAAAGAGGTTAATATAAGATTATTAAGGTTGCTGATCAATCAAGCTTCAAGCTTTGCATTGTGTATCATATTTTACAGGTTCAACATATAGTTGGTTGATAGGAGTAATCTCTACTCACAGGTCTCATAAACAGAATCAGAAGGGTGGTGTTGCTTCTGAAGGTGACAACAAATCTTCAACGTTTCACAAATCTTACAGCTTTTAGTTTATCTAAATTCACTAACAGGCTATAATTTTACAAGGAATCCATCCTCCTTATCCAATAAAAGTAAGCATGATAAAGCACAACCACAAACTAAGAGCTTGAAGAATACAGAAGATATTTGAAAATTTTCTAAAGATCCAAAAGAAAACATTTTTTTCCATGTCTTACATAGTTACATAGCATATTATTTGAACAGTGATGAAGAGGGAAAACGCTTCATGATGATTAGACAAATAACATCTACAGAGACCAAACAAATACTATGCTATGCAAATCTTACTGCTTAGCCAGACAACAAACACAAAACACTTATTGCCTACATGAAAATACAAAAGTAAATTCAGCAGCCTACCTCATCATACAAATAAGGAAATGGGTAGCCATATACTTTAGCATCTTCTGCCATGAATTCTGGTCCATCCTGGGATGACAATTGCTATATCTAGTCATCTGTTTAGGCAAAGATTGGACCTTAAATTACAGAATCTTTGGAAGTGTGAACCTGTGGATGAGTAATAACAGAGTTGGAAGATATCGCTACAACTGCGAGTCCTTTCTGCAGAATAATATTGCCACAAGCTCATTACACTGAATAATAGACAGAAATGGGTGGACGAACAATCATGTAATCTACGTACCTTCATATAAAAATCAGTAAGCTTCACAATACTCTTCTTCAAATGTATGACAAAGGGACAGTGGTTGCAGATAAACATTACCTGTATCAGCCGTTGTTAATGACAATGCTGCATTATTCACCATAACATACTCCGTATGTATTACATCTTACAATCACATACCCTATCGATAACATTTCTAAGTTCTGTCTGGATCTACTCTGCTCAAATGTAGGCGGAGTAAAAAATTGTTTGACTATTGACGGCCAATGCTTAAACAAACATGACTCTCCACCTGGAGCAGGCCAACCTTTTGCCTTAGGCTTTGACTGGGAGAGAGTTTTAGTATTGCTTTGCTTAAGGTTATACTCCATAGTAGTAAGTTACCGACTCCAACTTTTGCGCTAGTATTTCCAGAGTTCAACCTCCCCAAGTATACTTGAAATACCCAACAAAGTTTCCTATTGCTTTAATACTCCTGCCCCTTTTGGGGGGGAATGCTAATGGAAACTCGAGCAATAGTTGATCAGTAGATTGAGCATGCATATTTGTCAATAATCCACCATATTGTCAACAAAGTTGTGCTATATACATATCATAATTTGCACAATTACAACACCTCTACTTCCTCTATTCATACTATTGAGCGCGCAATATCCAAAACTCATGACAAGTCACTCTTTACGTGTACGAGCATATCAATTATAAGATCAAAAACTTGCATAAGACGTTCTTACAGTCCGATAAACTCACTCCAAAACATCAACAACTCACACTAGTGACTCAAACCGCAACCTAAGAAAGAGAAATGAATCATACCAATAGGGCTGGATACGCTTCGAAATCTTGCATTGTCCATGTCTTCCCCGTCAACGGCTCCGATAACTAGTACAAACACAGAAACTCATCCACATTCAGAATATGACATCATATTACTTAACTCCCAAAATTCCGCACAATCCTCTCATACTATCGTGAAATGATGAAATTAAACATTGTGTAAATTGATCATCATGAGTAGCTTACTGCTTACCTCAAAATCAGGAGCACGAAACCCTAGAGAAACGCGTTTGGATTCAGTCCTAGCTGCTCTGACAACAAGAGAAGGCGGTTTTGGAGGAAGACGGGGGTTCAATTTGGGAGAATTAATAAACCCTAACAATGGTGAAATGAAAGAAGATTTGAAAGCGGATGATTTGCGCGGGAAAGTGAGCGAAAATGCGGCGGCGGAGATGCGCGGCAAAGTTGCTGGTGATAATGCAACGGTATTCATATTGTTAGTTAAAACAAGTTGAGGGCCACACAATTGTTGTTGCATCCCCAGTCAAAACTTTTCTCTGCCTAATCTTATCTGTCCCTCGGCGCAGGTCACTCGTGGATCGTAGAGGGTTTGCCGATCGGATTAATAAGTAGTTTGGGCTCCCATTCGTGGGGCTGACCAAGTTTAGGCGGACCGAAAAAATGTACCAAACGGACTTTCGATTTCGACCAGGACAATGGATTTAGCCATTTAGGTTTAGTTCTTTATTACGGAGTAGTTATTATTTGTTTTAATTTCAGTCTCTAATTCAGTATTTTAGTTCGATTAAAGGTGCTTTTACGAACATCTTCTTTAAAACTTCTAATTTCTTTAAAACTTCTAACATACGCCATTTTTAATAACAAAAATTTATATTTTTCAGCAAATTTATACCAAAAGTTATTCATAGATAAATTAAGGTATTCTATGATCAATATTCCTCAAAAAATGTTCTTTTATTATGACTCGAATAAGTACGAGTATCGAGATTTGAAAAACGTTTATTTTCGTAGGTGGAAAATGGACTCTTTTGAGATTTGAGATTGGGAGATCATCAGTCCAAGCCCTAAGGTAGGAGGATAAAATACCAGAAAATTAAATTAAATTAAGAGACCACGACAAAAACTGAAATAATGTTAATGGTCGTCTATTTAAATTCAGAAAGTCGCACTTGATAAAATAATTTTGTCACCTAAAGCTCTGAACCCGGCCTTTATCAGTTACGAAATTCAACACTACATGATGAATGATACTTCCAATCAACAAAGCCGGATTCTCATATAAGAGTTCTGCCTAAAGCGACGTAAGTTCAACACTTTCCCATCCACATCATCTGACACGAAACTCTTGCCAACTTCACGACACTTTAGTTAGCACGAAACATGGAATTCTCACTCTAAACGATAATAAATTGTACGGTGCTGTTCGAGTTTAAAACACAAACGTTCAACACCTGACTCCAGGTTTGAATGGCATATGTTGGTAGATCTTGTATACACTTGTTTCATTCTGTACATGCTAAACATATTTTCGGTAAGAGTGTATAAAGTGAATTACAAGAACAGTTCAGATTTCCAACTCAAGTAACGGAGTTTTACCCCTCAATGACTTTACCGGCTAACATTTACTACTGTACAAGTTGAAAATTAGCTCCATATCTAACCGAGAGTGCTAATCAATGGTAATATCAGTTACTTTTAATTGTCTCAAAATGCATGTGCACTTCAGGCTAATGAACTGTGTCAAAACTTCGTCGCAAAGCAATCCACGTTTCGATCAGCAAGTGGCATAATAGAGGTCGAGGTCGCAAATGGCTGTGCAGTACTGAATGAACATACCAGTGAGGCTCGGCAAATATTGAAAACCCACTGGAAATCTCCTCTTAACTCGAGCTAGGTTATTAGAGCATTTTCCAAGTTGGGAAGTTTCGTTACCTAAACTGGGAAGACGACCCTTTAGATTTTTGATTTTGCCTCAAACCCCGGGCCAATCCACTGTCACTAACACTCCCCTCAAGAAGATTGTCACGAAAATCTGAGAATTCCTTTGAATATGAATTTAGTGGAACAAGACTGTCATCTTTTGAGCTTCTATGCAGCTCCAGTTTCTTGACATTTTCAGATATCTCGTGAAATGTTCGGTTTATTTTTGCAAATCCCCTTTCAACGGGCTCAACCACATGGGACATGGTGTACTTCATGTCATCTGCTATCTGGACAATACAAGACAGACGATTTTGTCAGCAGCTAGATTAGGCACAAACAAAAGACAAATTACAGTTGAACTCAAGTGACTGGATCAAATTATAAAAAGATGCTTTTTCTTGGAATGTAAGCTCTTTATCTACTTTTATTTTCGATAATAAATTGGGAGTTATTCTGGGCACTTTTTTCCAGGTTTGTTGGTTTGGCTATGTTACTCGGACTGTGTCAGAATTTGGAAATATCTGTCACAGATGCATGTCCAACAGCTGGACTCAGCTATTTTATGAAACAAAATCACATTTTAACCTTAAAATAAAGCGTCCAAGTGTCATACTCATCTCCAAGTGTAACATGTGCGTTGAGCATTTAACACGGGTATGCGAGGGAATGTGAGGACTCTTGAGTAACGCAGGATTGGTCAAACTTTTGTAATGATGCACCTCGTTCAATTTTTTTCCAAAAAAAAGGATCAATGAAAGTACAAAATTTATTGCACTCACAATTTCCCCACTGCCGACGACCACATCACGAACAGATTGTGGAAAGTTCATCTTCTTTTCTCTGTCATCAAGTCGAGAAAATCTCATCTTAGTAATACGAGCACCATCTCTAACCTCCTCTGGGTCAGGAGGGGTTCCCAGGGCAGCATAGTCATCCATAACGGCCACATTTCTAACACACCGTTCTCCACGTTTGTAAGGTACTGCCGGAAATGTGTATAGATGAACCACAGCAGCAACACCCATCTATCAATACAGCGTAAGGTTAGAGCTACAGATATAGATGGGACCGGTGTAGAAACTAGGACACAAGAAAGCCACTCCCATTTTGAGCTTGAGAAAAAATAACACAGAAAATGCAATAATGGAATGCTGTCACAAGTCTCATAACACGTGATTCAGCAGAAAAGTCCTTCAGAAGGGACACGATTAATGTTGACATTGCAAAGTCAAAAGAAACACCATCAGGGGAAGGTTGTGTACACACATAAGATCCTAGGAAACATCAACCAAAATAAATTGTGTACTTTGCCCAATTGTGGCTTTGAAGAAAAACATATACGGAGTACTCCCTCCTATCCTCTATTTTCTTCCCTATTTCCTAAAACGGATTATTCAGGTTTTCTTCCCCTTTCTATTTTTGGCAACTTTTTACTCTTATTTTATTCATCCCTCTCTCCTATCACCAAACCCCACCCAACACTTTTACTCTTATTTTATTCATCCYTCACTCTTATCACCAAACCCCACCAACTCTTTTACTCTTATTTTATTCTTAATTACTACTATCCCCCAACCCCACATTTTCCTTTATCAATATAATACTCCCTCCCTTAATCCCCGTGCCCACTTCAAAGGGGAAGAAAATAGCGGATGGGAGGGAGTACAATATTAATGACTGAGAAACTTTCTATAGGACCTCCCTCGTAAACAAATATTCAGGGTCTACCACAGCACGCCACCAGCTAGTGATATATTAATAAGACCATATATTGTCTACCATAGCACGCCACCAGCAGAAAAGTCTTTCTTTCTTTCTAGATGATAAACTGTGCTCTATATATTAATAAGACCATATTCTGAATCCAATTTGAAAAATAATAGTGATAATATTACTATGAACAAAGTTTAGTGGTGGCCGCCTGGATTATATATTGTAAGTCATTGTTTGTTTTAAACCAGGATAAATACCTCGAATCTGTAAAGCATGATTCAAATTACATAACCAAGTCACTGCAAAGATAACACATCCCCAAAAACATAACCGTCAATCTTACACAACTTACGCCTATGAAAGTTTGTTGTAGTCCACTTAACTACGATTAACTCGGGATTTTGAAGACGAGAACAGTACTTCAAAAGATAAGATACTGAAGACAAAACGACCTGTGATGCCACTTTTTTCATCAAGGCAAATATTTATCTAACTCTTGTGCATGATTAATCAACTACTAATTAATCCACATGGAACTATGGATCCTGAGTTTCTGACAAAGTAAGCAACTGGGAAGCTATTTATACGCGCAGCTTGTTCTAGTTTAAGTCATTTAAGTTGTATCGGTCAGCCATTGGTTGTATGGTAATATATTGTTCTAGAATTGGTCTTGGTTAAACAAAAGCAAAGAACTACTAATTAATCCACATAGATACAAGTAGATAACTGAAAAACTACAGACATAAAAAGCAAATTACCTCAATACAGATGATATAGTCTTGGATACGTGTTTTCAGCTCCTGGGCAAATGAACCTCTGAAGGCCCCTATAGAGAAAAGGAATGCAACAGCCACTCCTTGCCACCATGTCAAGAATACTATGGACTTAAAGGTCAAAAATTTTGCCAAAGGTTTGATAGGCTCGAGCTTATCTTTGGTTACTGCATAAAATTGAACAAGACAATACAAAGCCCAAGTTTGACTGAAGTTAAGAACAGCTGCTAAATAAGGGTATCTGCAGGAAAAAATATCCATAAAGACAGATCAGTAAAAGAACTTCAGTGTTCAATATGCAGACTATTAAACGCCATATGGCCCATATCAAGTCTTTTCACCTCATGTTATGCATCTTGGCTATCAGGATACCTCTCATTTCCTTTTCACTACTAAGAATACGTGATCATAAAGATATGCTCCGATACAAGTTGCACATATACGGAGCACAAATTCCAACATATACAAGAAGCTCAAATGCAGCATCTTACCCATAATTCCACTGGAATTTTCCTTCTCCATAAACACCACAAGCTTGCAAGAGTATCGCTAAAAATGCACATATCAACTTCACTATCATCTGAAAAGTCAAAATGCTAACATAAGAACTTTGACTTATGCTGACAGGATGAAAGTTTAACTGGGCCCCAAAAGGCAATATTAATGACGACATTTGGATAAACAATGATACTAACTACATACTTCATATATTCAGAATAGAAGAGGTTTTAAATTCATAGCATTGAAACCTAGCCTTCAGTATCAAACAAAATTGCTTTACCCAAGGTTAGAGTGGGGGAGTTATAGGGTCCATGAATATTATCGTATCATATTAATTAATTTTCAATTCTTCAATTCAGTCACTTACATATTGAACAATTCCAATTTTGACTGCTTGATAGAAGTCTTCACCAAGATACCACTCTTTTATAAAGTATTTAAGAGGAAATGGATGCTCCACAACACCATACGAATATGCATCTTCCAGAAGGGGTGAGCCAGAATTTATAATACTCTGACTTTCCATAAATTCAATTGTCTTCACTTCACCACCTGTAAGAAAATTAAGTGAGTCCAATCATCAACCTTTTCAGTAAATCCAATCATTAACCACTTCCACAAAAGAGATCAAAGCAGTAAGAATGTTATGCTAGAACACATAGATATAAATAAGTATTGAACTTTAGAAAATACCTAAGCAAGCAATCAAATATCTCTCAAAGCAGTACAAGGCAAAAGCTTCATAGCAATCTCGAATTACTTCACAGTTGAACGCGGCTTTTGAATTCAACAGCGATAGGAACTGTAAGGAATACAAGACAATTAGCAAGCAGAACACTGCAGATACCGTATCAGTAAGCCAAGGAACTATTATTAAGTAAAATTAATTGAGAGAAGCAACTTTATCAGTCCAACAAAGTGGCCAATAATATTTGACATATCAACGGCTAAATTTGATAGAACAGAAGCCAATTTAGATAAAGCAAGAAAAAGGCTATACCAACAGCTCTTCTACGGCATTGAGAATTGAGAAATGTTCAAAATTAAAAATAAAGAATAAAAAACAAATGACGATAAATTGAACCCCATACGAGGAGTAAAAAGCCACAATAGTTGACAAATGTGGAGTGTGAGGGAGATTACCAACTTTTGGAATTTGACCAATACTTTGTGTCTATATCAGAGGCGGAACTAGCCATCAGTTACTAGGGCTGTAGCCCGAGATTATTTTCAGATAAAGAAAAAATAGTAAGCTAAGGGATTCATTCTAACAAACTTGGTCTAGTGGTAAACTTGAGCTGTTTTAGCATATTGGAGTTTTGTGTTGGTGCAAGTTCGACTCTCAACCCAACCAAGTTTTTTGAATTTATATTTTCCTCACTAGGTGGGGATTGTCGGCCACTAGAGCTTATTTGATGCCTAGGGTATCGTGCGAGTACTTCTTTTCTTACAGTTCTTCATAAACCATCAGCTGTTTGCTTACATGTCATATCCCTTATTTATTCCATGATGTTTTTTTAAATGCGAAAAATTCTTAGTTACCTTTTTCTTTAATTGTTACTTGTCAAATTGGATGATAAACTATTATATGTTGAGTCGTTTCCATAAAGAGAAAGCAAAGATAAAAATACGATGCTTAAATGAAAAACAAATAATACTATATTTCTAAGTTTAAAACGGGTTAACCTTATTAAATAAAGTTAAAACTATTTATGTTGTGCACGATATTATTCAATGATAATAAGAATAATATTGAGCAGTGGCAGATAATAAGCTAAATATTTCGACCATCCATTTTTTAATTGTTTTTGTTTCTACTACGGTACTAGTTATAATCTAGCCCTAGTAGCAAAAAAATTCTGGTTCTACCCCTTGGGCCTTGTCTATATGATTAAGTAACAAATTTATATATCAAATATAAAAATTAAAAATAATAATAAAATAAATAAGTAAAGGCTTCAATGCATCATAAGTTACATCCAACCCCATACCCATCATCATAATAGTATAGGAGATCATGGGGTCAAATACAATATATCAGCACAGGTGAACATAATTTAGAAATAAGACTGGCTTCATTCCAAGTTACTACACAGTTTACAGAAATAAATTTTCAATCCCCCCCTAATCCACTATGCCTCTAGCCTAGAAATACATATATCAGCATAGTAGTAACTTAAGTTTAGAAATAAGAGTAGTTTCATTAAAACTTTTAATTTACACAATGTCGGTTTATATTCCTCACTCCGCCTCTAACTTAATTGCACTAGTGACATAATCTTTCCGCCTTTTACTCTATGTATGTATCTTTCAACAAATACTAGACACGGTTACTTTAATCTCTCCCAATTATTATAAACTGTGTAGGTAGAATAACGAGACTGTCTCAACAATTTATCACGAAAAAGCAATTTCAACAAATAGGGTGGTGGGCCCCACGGCTAGTTCCAAATATAACGCCCCACATTCACTTTTTATGTGATAAAGTACATAGTACATACCAAGTCCCGCAGCCACACATAAAGCATAGATAGCCCCATAGAGAAATGAGATTGATGACATGTGTCTACTGACTATACTCAGCAGTAGCTGTTAGGCGTATTCCAGGGGCTATAATTTGGTACATATGATATAGCTAACAAGAACCAATTATATAAAATCTAAAAAGGTAATTACCACAACATTTAATTTACTATCTGTTACTTATACTTTGAAGCGGTAAAATTTCTATCATTGGCCTTTGTTTCATTCACTACTTTCAGCACTTAGTGAAAATGCACTTTTGTCTCATAAAGGATTCTGTGATAGTTAATTATAGTGTATAGTGAGGCACGTTCAAGAGATCTGTCTAAACACACTACAAAATTGTCGAAGTAAGATAAATCACCAAATCAAAGAAAAAGGAAGTTCAAAAACATCAGTAATTTATTATTTAATCCTAGTGAATCTGATAGAGTCGTGTTTCAGTTTGGGTTGGATTGCTTAGGTCAGGTCCTAATTGCCTTGTTCTTTTCGGTCTAATTTGAGTTTGGGCTAAGCTGTTCGAGTAGAGACATTCAGTTTTACCAATCTATTGAAAGCCATATGCTTAAACTTTAAACTCTATCCAGAATCAAAAGCTCGTCAGAAATTAGAAGGCTTAAAAAAGTGAAAAATACAATTATGCAACTATATCACGACAATGGGAACAACAATCAAATCCTTATAATAATGCACAAAGTTTGGATCCTCTTACCGATTCTATAGCATACACAGGAACCATCAATATAAGCCCTATTAAAAATTTCTGTTCCTGCAATAATGAAAAGAGAAAGGGAATACATCAAACTCCACACAATGGTTATGGAAATATAGAATGGATAACAAAACCATTTTCAATGTATAAAAAATATGCATGCAACGGGACGCTAAGATAAAAAAAAAAAAAAAAATCACCCAACGTTGAGAACATTGTCCCACTGCCTCAAAGGCATGGCGGGATGAGTATACTGAAAACCTTGGGCAAGAGAGATACAAACCTCTGGTTGATTGTAAGAAGCCAAGTGCTCAAAAATGAGATAAACAGACAGCACAAGCGCTGTAAGGACAAATATACTAGCACTCGTGATGCTCCAGCTGTAGAGTGTTGTAGGCCCATTAGCCAATTCGAGAAACCATGTTTGCCCTGGTCTACCAATAGACTCCCTCACATTTAGAGCAAAATACAGAATGTAAACCGCCCACCTCCATTCCATGAGAAAGGCCCTAGAAAGAGTATTTCTTCAATGCTATATGAAGATAACACCAACCTACATACATCCAATGCTCAAAATGGCGCCTTTGAATTTGAGTCCTAGCCAAAGTCCAAATTAATACTCACTTCGTAACTTGTTTGGAAACAATCACCAGAAATGGTATATAGGGACAAGCTGCAACCAGGACAAAAACCAATGATCAGATATCAAACAAAAAACAAAACCATATTAGACATATAAGTGGTGGTAATGTGGGCGACATTAAAAGAAAAGGAAAAAAAAAAAAAAAAAAAAGCCAAATTCCACAGCGGGAGAAAATTGTAAATAAATATCAATTGCAGCATATATATGCAGACTCAGAAATCCAGTATAGGAGTCCAAAATCAATAAGTAGCTTAATCAAAGTATTCCAAGTTACCCAACTATCCAGTGATCATCATTTACTATACAATGTAAACAATAAGCCCTCCAATACCAATGGAAGATCTGAGTTATGTTGGGATGGGGCACGGCCCAACTAATCATTTAACTCCATGTACATTTCTTGAAGAAATGATCACTCGGCCCCCACTGGCTTGGCGGTTAAGTGCAAGTATTCATACACGATATTAAGAGTTCAAACCTAACCCCCACCCCCTTTTTATTTCAAGATCCGCCTCCGGAACATAAGTAACTATAGCAACTGTCATTATTTTAAAAGCACAAAGGTAACAACGCTAGACCTAACCGAAACATGCCCAGGATAATTACTTGCTCTAATGAACTAACCAAAGTCAAAAACTAATGAAATACCCAAACAATTAACCCAGTAAATTTAGCCTGAAAACCCTAATAATGAAGCACATTGAACAGAAACAAAATACCCAATCAATTAACCCAGTTCAAAATCACATTCTAGTAGATTGAAACAACAATCATTCAATTCAATGTAACAACTAGACGTAAAGCACATCAATTACCCCAAAAAGAAAGAACAAAAATATAGCTTTAAGGGAAAAGGTGAGAAATTGAAGCAAACCCATGATCAAACACCAAACAACCCATTATAACCAACAATGTTAACCTATGATCAAACACGAAACAACCCTTTATCACCATTAAAGTTAAAAAAATCAATCAAAAAAGACTTAGGAAAAAACCCAGAAAATCATGCAAAAGATATGAATAAATAATATGACGAAAGATACGTAATTAATAAATAATAAGAAATGAATTGGTACCTGAAGAAGAAAAAGCGGAAAAAGGAGGGAGGATGAGGAAGAAGTTTGAGGAATGAAGAAAGGATCTTGTTTGTTTACGTATTTGTTAGTTTGGTGGGTTTGACCGTTTGTTCAAAGAAAAGATAGAAACGTGTAAATCTTCTAAGTTTGGTTCTCCCACATGCTTTAGGACTCTTTTTAATTGTTATGTACTTCATATATTTTCTACTCTTTTAAGGGTAGTTGATTTTGTTTTAATCCAATGCAATCACACAAATAACGACGTGATAGGACTTCGAAAACACAAGGAAGATAACGACCCCGACCAAGAAAAATAAATTGGATCGGTTTTGCTTTACTCGTTAGTGTTACAACTCAAACACTATAATACCCTAACTAATTGAATTAGCTTCGTTTTTTCAGAGTTTATTATTCTCTAATAGGCCGGTGAACTTCAATTTCATTTTTATATTCTCTTATTTCTTCTTTTTGTCCTTATTTAAACCTAAATTCAGGGGTGAGCAAAAATATACAAGGTAAATTATACGGATTTTCGTACATACGATACGAATGTTTTAAAACAATATCGGATCCGTATCGGCAAAAATCAATACAGTTTCCGATACAATGACGAAAATAAATAAATAAAAACAAAAAAAAAAAATCGGTGAACACTTCTTTTTTCGATGTTGCTTTTGTATAATGAACATAGAAAATCTTAAACTTTCGAACATCTACCATAGTATTACAATAATCCCGTAATGGTCATCGTGATCTTCAAAATGTTTGTAAAACATTGCATTTCATTGTTGCAACCAAATTTAATACCATGTCTCAAAAACTTTATCATTTATCAGGAAAGCAAAAACCGAAAATATACATCCGTTATCCGGAGGATATACAGAAACCGAATGAATATACGAAAAATTCAGTGATATCATATCGGATCCGTAGCAACAAATTTGTGATTTAAAGGCTATGACTGATCGAATAGTGACATTTGCATAGGTAAGTGCTGACATAATACAATGCTCCAGAATAATGGTTTTTTTAGTACTACTTTGTACAAGATTTAAACCTTTATAATTTCACCACCCCACTTCAATATAAAAATATTATAGTTTTTTTTATAGTAGGTAAAAAAACTAGACCGATCCTCTAGAATAAGACCAACCGATCTCGTCCTTTCGGATGTGAGAGGTAAAGTTGAAGGCACCGGCTTTCAAACCACCTCGAAAGAGTTGGACAATAATAATACTCCCTCCTATTTCCTTTGTTGTTCCCCTTTCCATTTTCGTCCAATTTCATTGTTGTTCCCTCTTTCCCTTTTTGGACAACTTTGTGT
>VHZZ01000063.1:53165-64474 GCA_009801015.1 Silene noctiflora | reverse complement strand
GACATAGGAACAAACCGTACCAAATACGCATGGTTCAACTACTAGTCAAGAGCTGGGTAACAGGTCTTAGAAACCCAACCGAGAACGAGGATGCAAGTAATTATAGCTTCATGTCAATTTGTGCTTCAATAACCACAATGAATGCTTGCCCGCATTAGTCCCCCRGCTTCTTCCATGTCCTTCAAGAACCTACAGTTAACCAAAATCGATAAGAAAACCATTCTTCAAGATATCAAAGATATGCGTGGAACAAAACAGTCAGGATGAAGAATTATTTATTGGTACCGTTATCTTTAGTAAATAGCAAATATATAAAGCCAGGACCAAGATGGCTCTATTCTACCTAGTTCGCAGGAGAAATTAAAACATACGGACAGCGGACACCAACATGATTTGTAGTTGACAAACACTCAAATTATTGTTTTGGTAAGGAACCATACACACAACAATAAAGACAAGAATCAGAATATAACAAGGATAATATTTACACGTTCACCAAATTGGCGTCCTCACTATAGAATTTTATTGATCACTCACAAAGATTTTACAATGAGTATATGAGGATGCAAACTACATTGATTACATGTGATCAAAAAGTTATAAAGTTTATTTTGATATGTTTCTTACGAAACATATGACTTCATAATGGAGAGGATTAAAGTCTAACTAACAGTTGATATAGAGAAAACTGATGCCTAAGGGGCCTCCTCCATTCAACCCCACAATCATTGTCGTCACCTAGGCTTGTACAGGGAGCCTCCCGCTCAAACAAGGAGAGAGGGTAAGATGTACGCATTCACCAACAATAACAAAGAGGTTGTACCAAGTGATCTTAACAAAAAAGGGTAACATTTACCGGCCATTTTGATTGAGAAATTACAAAGCAAGAGCAGAAAAAATATATTTATGGCTCCAATTGAAATGGACGATACCCAACCCTTCTACCAGCCAAGATATATAGAAGGGAGGAAGTCAGAAAATTGTCTTGACTAGCCCTATGGTTTCGACTTTCCCATATTAACACTAGACAACTGAGAGACTGAGAGTGACTCATGGCATTTGGTCATCGCAACTTGATCTTGGCCATAGCGCATAAGCGCGGTTGATACAGCCTCAAAATGCTGTTCCGGGAACTTTCAAAATATTCTCGACTCAATCGCACTGCGGTGTTGCGAACAATAATTAATTCCATGACTGGTACTCTTAAGTAGTTACTTTTTGCAAAGGAGTCGAAGACTCATTACTCCTTGCTCTTTGATTATGATGGAAAGTAAACTGGATTACTAATTAGTGCTCGTCTTGCCTTACTGTGAAGAAAGTCTCTTGATACAATTCTCAGCACAATTTACATATTGCATCATCCAAAAATGACATTTATTTGTTATTAATAGCAGGATACGGCCACGAACATCCAACCTCTTACCCTCGTCATTTCTTGGAGCCCTCTGTAAGCACACATAATGTTGTTCTATTCATACCCTAAACCTTCATAGAATTTCATCTATGGCGGGTAGAGCCGAAAATACCTCTCAGAATTGAGTGAGTAGAAAAATACCTCTCAGAATTGAGAATCGTCGTGCCTCCTAGAATAAAATGAATCCCAGAGTTATTGGAATTAAACAGAGAAACAGAACGTGATTCCACATACGTTGTCCCACCAACGATAAAAATGACATCTTGTGGTCTGCATAGAGAAAATATTACTAGAAGTCAGTTAATGCCGGCAGATTTCATGGATTCATAGGGAATGTCAGAAATGTTGTCCTTTAGAAGATAAATTTAGCTCAAATCATGAGAACTATGGAACATTTAAAGTGAGAAGAAATGGATGTAAAACCGGTCGTAAGCATTTCCCCAAATTACTTGAATCATAACTCACGAAACCGATATCCAACCGTAAATGATACTCCCTCAGTCCCATTTAAATTTCTGTCCACTTGATTTTGGTGGTCAACCAATGTTAACTTTGTACATTATCTACATAGTGTTACAAGTTAACATTTACAGTATCATGTCTCATTTATTAAACAATTATTTTCCTGTTACAGTTTCGAAAAAGAGACCCACAATAAATAGTATGGAGAGTAATAATTACCTGCCCTGCTGAAAATGATTTCCTTCGAATGGGTAATCAGCATCATTCAACTGCCCCTTGGAAATGCTTTCCATAATTTTATATAGAAGAGGCTGGTGTTGGGTATACACATTCTCAACTCCCTATATTCGCAAATTCCAACGATAAGATACTTCTCAAGCTATACAACTCAACAACAACATCACTCCACTACCTCACCGGTTTCCGGAAATGGCGAAGCAGGGGGTTAGGTGTACACAACCTTACCCCTGCATTCAGAACACAGATTAGCTATTTTCTGCTGACCGATAAGCCTCAAGCTATACACTATATACAAAAATTAAAGTAGCACACTCTCCAACCAATGTTACGAACCTTTAATCCACTAGCCATGTTATGAGCAATGTTGGTGAGATCTCGGCTTCGAAATAAATCCCAGATATGATCATGAACCCATGCTTGTCTCACAAAAATATGCACATACTGCCACCGCAAAAGAGATGAGAGACAGGTACCCATCAGACTACGAACATCTCTAGAAGTATGGGAACAAACATAAACCACATTCAATAGGAACAAAAACGGAAACAAAACTTGTGTAACTGCAGTGATGGAAGAACAAAAACGTCAAATGAATCTAAGACTACTACTTAATGATAAACCTATGCACAGTAGATCTTTATGAAGGCGAAAGAAAAGGGGAATGCCATAAACAAACATGTGATGCAGAATGAGCTCCTTTAAGTGTATTACCCCTAGCGGCATTACTCCACCCTTGTGCTTCTTCGTATTTGAGTACAGCTTGTGAGAGAGTTGTATTAGTTCCCCTGAAGAATATTCCTTCTCATAGCGCAAAGCATACAACATAAGCGATCTTAATTGATCAATATCAGACACATTGTCATTGTTTATAAGACTTGTCAGAGCCTGCATACGCGCAAAAAAAAAAAAAAGAAAAAAAAAAATTGAAAACCGCAATGAATAATTTCTGTATATACAGAGTCAAAAACAGAAAGCATTGAAATTTGGTTGTTATCATCATCTATCTAAAATAATAAATTAACAATGAATTATGCAGGCGAATACTGATTATCATTTTTTGGTATAAGGAAAGCCACAAGGGCAGTACAGAACTATAGATGCTGAAAGATTTTGAACCCGGGTCATGACTACCATTACTCAATGACTTCACGAGCTAAGCTCAGCTAGCTCACATCTGCTACCATTAAAGATTGATAATATATACTTCACAGAGGTCAGAAATGCCAGCAGGAAATGAGGCAGAAACAGGTCACTCTATCCTTCACAGATCAATTGAACATATATAGCTGAATAGTGCAGTCAAAGGGTAGGAACGCAAGCATCGCAATGACCAAAGATGAATCCACGATACAAGGACAGGGTTTGGGACTTCGCGTAATTGCTTGGAAACTTAGGGTGAATTGAACAAGCTTGAACAAAGATAATCAGGCTGTCAAAGACCACTTCATCTTTTGATATCCTATTAAGTTCTTGAATCTTTAAGGAAGCAGATTAGGAAGATATAATCTTATGCATCAACCTTATTAGTAATTACTGCCTCACCTCATATTATACTGAGCAGAAAAGCTAGACATAACTTAAAGGATCTCTTCTACGATGGTTCACAAGCAATTATATAGAAGAGACAAATGTAAGCACAGAAGAGGATATAATAACCTCAAATGCTGCCGCCTTGCCCTCATTGCAAGCCAACTCTTGTTCTGTTTGTGAAACTAACATAAGCTTTCTGTCCTCGACTATCTTGCTCATTTCTGTCACCAATGTCACATGCTTTGAGACATTACAATGCATTCTTCTGAATTCGGGGTAATTATCAACAAATCTGGCCAACTCCTCTAAAACCATACCAATGGAAAATACATAAGCAAAAGTGATAAGCATGTCTACATAATCAGAAAGGAGGTGTGTTTAAGTGTATATTATTTAGCATTTACCAATTGTCTGGATACTTAGATTACTGTTTGCAGTTTGCTGAAACTCATCCACCATTTCTTTGAGATTTATTCCAATGTCTCCGAAGTTCTCGTACATGTTAGCTTTGAAAAAAGCATCTTGCTCAGAAGACAGCACAACCTCCTAAGGAACAAAGTAAAATGATAAGCAATGCACTGACAAAATGAAAAACAGACTTTAGATGAGATGGTCTTTACAGCGAGAAGGATCAGTTCTTAAGATTTAAGGTGATCTTCTAAAAGCTTTAGGTTACAACTCCCTCCCAAAACTTCAAAAGTCAGCCTCGTGTCACCATGGAATTATGTCGGTTGTCACCCAAGTCTCTTGCAAAAACACGAAACCAAACTCACTTGCTGATCCTTGGGAAGCTTTCCAACATTGCTCAAATCAACTTTGTTATCTTCGATTCCTATCAATTCATGAACCATTGCCTAAAGAAAATAATATACTTCAAATTAGATAAGGTGCAAAATCGGCTCGTTACTCTAGCTACTATTCTACAAAAGAAATGAAGAAAGATTGTAGTAGGTAGTCAAGTTGGCAAAAACTTTACACAGAAGCATATGCAGATTCAGCAGAGTCAGTGCCACATTACCTGATACGTCCACTGATTTAGCAAAGGAGTAAATGGATCACCCCTTCTGTCCAAGACGAGCAACAATGTATCTGTCCTCTTAAAATCGAAAAGGCCACTCTCTTGCTCATACTTAAATTTCTGAAACAGCAAGCTCTAATTTAGTTGCTTCAAGACTAACCATAAAAGACAATCAAATAAGGCTCAAGAAAATTGTTGAAAAGATGAGAAGGCCAAGGTCAACTGTACCAAGTGTTTAATTACTCAATAGCGGTACAAAGAAACTCAAGTCTATCTTTAAGATTTTACAACAATTAACCCGTATGTAGCTTATTTCCCTCCTACACATCCTTCTAGGTAATAATGTACTGGGAGATGTAGAGCTCTAGAGCACAAAATATTAGTAAGTGTACTTACCGCAGTACTCTGTGCAATTAATTTTGCAATATCCGATGTTTGTTGGTATCTGATAAAGGGCCGCCGTTTAAGTGCCAAAAAAATTGCTGAAATTCCCTGAACAACTAGATCATAGTAGTGCTGCAGATTTGAACGTTCCAAGGCCGGCACCCCTCGACATTTGATCCCTACCGGAACCATATAATGGTGATTTGAAGGAATGTTAAGACTAAAATGGCAACAATCAACGGAAACAAAGTCAGCATAAAGTTCCTGCAGCATAAGATTATGGAAAATTATCAGATGACAAGCAAAACACAAAAACGGAGAAAGCGTTATGTACACTTGTACATGAATTGACACTTCTCGAATAACAAGTAGATTGATACACGATAGCAAGATAAATAGGACCAGCTGATATGAGTATATGCTAGCATATAGCTTCCAATAAATTCATTAAAATTATAGATACCAACAACTCCCTCCATTCAATATGATTAAATTATATTTTCAAAATATGTGATGTAAGTTTTGAAAGATATATCTTGCTTAAAAAGGAAAAATATGTTCAGAAGTTTAGGGTGGTCAGAAAAAGGGAAGAGTAAAGGAACCTCAAATAATGAGACTCTTTTACACTTTTACTACTTATCAATGTACTTGAAACAGATAATTGATTGAGATCTTCACAAGGACAATGAGCGTTGATTTAATCACAAACAAAAATCATGCTAATGGAGAAAAAAGATGACACAAGTAAGACAAATTAAAGACTAAGTAATAACCTAAGCTGTAATTTCTAAGTATGTGTAATTTGCCATGTATAAGGAAGTATCGAACACAACATAAAAACAAATAAAGCGGGAGTATGCAGTAATATAAATTATTATAGCAATGATAAATAAACAATTCCAGATAGTCTTCATAGATTGACGATCAAGAAATTTGGCAAAACTCGGCTAAGCAAAATGTCAAGCAATACAAGTTACAGCCAATCAACATGTTCAACTGACAGTATTACACCATCATATTGCTGTCTTGTATTATTGTTCCTTAAAAGAGTCTTTACCTTTCAAATGTAGGGAGTTGAATATTGCCTCTTGAAATATTACAGTACTCTTGTAGTCTTGTGTCACTCACTCCTTACAATCCTTTCTCAGTGTCAAACTACTTATTAGCAATGGGATCAGGGAGAAGCATCTAGTACCTGAACTTGCTGCACAATTTCGTGTTCATCTGTATCTGCTAACATCTGAATCTGTGAATCCTTCAATATGTTGGAAAAAACTGTCAAGATGTCAAACCAGTACAGAGAATGATCAACTCACTGAAAAAAACCAGGAATAAGCAATAAGTGAAAATAAATGTTGGTCAAGAAATCATGTATAAATTCACATGAACACTGAGATTAAAATAAATGACTTACAAAGATGATACTCCCCGAATCTTGGGCTTATAAGCTGACGCCTCAAATGATGAACATTTTCTGACGTAGGTCTAAGAAAACAAACTGCTTTAAGATACAACAGGGATTCCTTTGACATGGATATGGAGTCTATCATCTCTACCAGAAACACTTCCTTCTTTAGTAGATCTGACTGACTATAGACCACACTTACAACACTAACCTGAAATAAATTAACAAGTTTTAAAACAAAATGTATGGTTGCGCTTGCGCACTTGTGCACAATGATCATTATATTAATCACACATAATACTCTGAAATTAAATCCTATTCAACTCAGATACTTACCCCATACTACCACTAAAAGTGCTACCCCCTTATGTTCAGTGCACTTTTCAATTTTATATTACGCTCACAAGTCACAACCACAAGCTATCTCACCAAGTAACTAATCGAAAATCTAACAAATTCAACCACCTCAGACCTCCTAATCACCATGCTACAATAAAACGACTAACTTAACCTTGAACCACATATTGACAAATCAAATATTTTTGTTCGCCATCTTTACCAGTCCATAGTCTACATGATCACTATCACTGACAAAAGCTTCTCGCGCAACATTTTCATACAAGAGGTTATGATACAAGTAATGGTTCAACTGGATTTGAGTGTGTAAGGCAGTATAATTGATTTTATGATACAATAGTTACTCGAGTGGTATTACAAATTTTACTTGTCTGTAGTTCAAATTCAGTGTTGTAAGGGTCGGTTATGTTATACTGACTCTATCTTTATAGTGAAGTTGAGTGATTTCGGGTGGTAGACTTGACGTCCGTCTAGAAGGGTCTTGCCTTAGATATTCCCTATATTGTGTCTGAACTTATTATTTGCTTGCGGCTTATTTTACTTGTACATTATTATTCGTCTATAGGTGTTTACTTGATCAACAGCCTCATTTAACAATAAGGATAAATGAGATGAACAAACATTAGAAGGCCGTTATACAATTCAGACGATAATTATTGGTGACTCCAAACAACAGTCTTCTCATTTTTATCTAATACTCCCTCCTTCCCGGTCAATTGTTTACATATTCCATTTTCCATTTTGGGGTGTCATAGTAAATTGTTTACCTTTCTATTTTAGGAATGTCAATTTATTCCTCCACACCCAATTTGGTCCACAGGTCTTTGTGCCAAACCAAAGGTAGAAAACAAATGAACGGGACGGAGGGAGTAATAATTACTAACACGAATAACACAATCTTGCTTAAAAGGTACCAGAAGATGATCAATGTTCAGCATCATCACCTTGTTTACGACGCAAGCAAAATCACAAAAACTAACAAATTATCAATCCTGACCAATTTTCTCAGCCAGTAAACAACACTAACATGAATAATGCATATAAGTATATTATTAATTAAAAAAATGATAAAAATGAAGAGGTAGCATACTGTGTGAGAGTCGAGAATGAGGATTTTCATGCCGGAAATGTGTTGGAGCATATTATTGATGTAATCACGAACAGCAGCAACTAACACCATCTTCTTTCAATTAACAAAGTTTTCTCTCTCTAATTCAAGTATTCAACAATGGCGGAATTGTACAACAGAATGTAGCTTGTCACCGGGCGGTTCCGAGAAACAAACTACTTATACTTCAAACTTAATATTAAAATCAAATTGGGTCCATAGCTCAGTGGTAGAGCATTTGACTGCAGATCAAGAGGTCACCGGTTCGATCCCGGTTGGGCCCTTTATTATTTTATTATGTTATTATTTTAAATTTTTTACCCTATTTTACCTTAGAAGCATTTATTACTATAAAAAACTAAACATTCCGTATACATTTTCCCTTCTAATTTTATTCCGTGACAATGCACTAGGTAGTATCCCGCGCTTCGCGCGGTCTGTTTGAATATTTATTATTATAAATAGAGATAATCTTTTTCAAATCTTAATTTTTTAGGTTTAATTTCAAAGTTTTAAAATAATTAAATACTTATCATTTTAATTATAAGTAACATCATACTTAGTTATGCATGGCCATGTTTTATAAATAAGTACTATACAATAATTATTTGAGGATAACAATTAAAAAACGACTAATATCATTATTTTTGTAATAAATATTCATACGATGTATGTCAGATACATCTCGTTATTATATTGTCTATACCCACTTGTTTTTTTTTTTTTTTTTTTTTTTTTTTTTACAAACTCTATACCCACTTAAACTCATGATATGCACTTCGATTTAGTATGCACATAAACTTTTGTAACATAATTTGTTATTGTTATAAACATACATGTCAAAGAAAGTTTTTCAATAATATTTTACATTACGTCGAATTTCTTCTACTCTTTGTCATTTACATGATATAGATTTTAATAATATTTTTTTTACTAATCAAATATTATACTCCCTCTAAGTCTCTCATTTATTCCCTCTTTCATTTTCCACTCAAGTCACGTTTATTCTGTCTTTCCTTTTTTAGATGTGGTGTGTGGTCCAAATTCAATTACATGTGATATAGTGTGTTTTGTGTGGTCTATATCATTAAATATTTGGAGGGAGTATTAAATAACATAAATGCATTCGAAGAATGCAACAATACGTAAATTAGATCATTTCGCGATATAATTAATATTTGTTCGAAATGGTGTTAATATAATTTTATACTTTTTCACTTTTTATGAATAAATGTGTGATGCTTATATATTAAATATATTGGGTCCAAACTCAACTTACTCGAATGTTTTAGTTGTGTTTTATATGTGCTATGTGTCAAATGTATTTATAAGAAACTTGCACGTTTGTTTCTCGGTACAACTATAAGTAGTGATGTTTAAGATTTTAGCTTTAAATAAAATAGAATGAACTTCACAGTATTTTAAAATAGAACATATAAAATGTTTGATTAAAATGTACTTGTTATCACTGTGTACATACATGGTCGTTATCACACTATTTAAATTTTCTTGAAATCTTATATGTATTAAATTTATCGCAATCTAGTTTGAATCGCACAATATAAAAAAATTATCGCTTAGTAGTTATATATCCTTAATTTTTATTAATAAATAAAATGATCTTACGAATATATTTTAGTCGTTCATGGATCTAATAGTCTAAGTTTTACGGTATGTCTCAAAACGTTTTCTTACTTGAACGTAAAACATTGTGAGATACTCACCTAAATTACTTATACATATTAAAATATTTTAATTAATATAACGGAAATTATACTCAATTGAAAGCAGTTTTCACAATAAATGTAATTATTTACATTTTAGAAATGTTCAAAATTATTTTTTAATAAACTTAGATCGAAATATACTTATTTAATATGTAATTTAATAAATATCGTAAAATTTATTAATTTATAATAATAATTTGCTGAGATTTATGTAGTATTTATTATGTTCGTATTTAATGATTAACTGTAATTAATGCCCGTAAGTAAGGTTGAATATGCCACGTGGCGCACCACAACATTTCAACCCAGTTATATATATAAGATAAGATGTATTGATCGATAACTAAAAGTTTTTATATTTTGACGATTGAATTGACCTTTTCTTATTGAGTTAAATTAAAACAAAAATTAATGTACCTAAAATAGAGTTGAGATCATTTTGTTCACTTCGGTCTTCCATCATGTTTCCCAACTCCCAACTAATCACTCTGTACCTTATTCTTTTAATTAAAAAAAATGGTGGAACTTTATCTATCTATCTATACAATATAATAAAACAAAAACCAACTACGCATTTTTTCCCGCCTATGCCCTCTACCCGTGCTACAGACATGACACAACTTACCAATTCTCATTTTAAAGCCCACTACTAAAACCATGTTCCACCACATTAACAAATTAAGTAAATTGAGCGGGGCTTATATCTCATATACCTACCATTAATTTAGGTTATTCACCCGTCAATTATCCCTGATACATTTAATCTAAAATCTTTTGGGAGTCTAATCGACTACGAACTATATGAATACAGGCAAGTCTATCTTAAGAAGACGCTATTCATTTTAAACGGTTTTAAACTTAAAACGAGTTAAGTACATACCACTTGTGTAAAGAATAATATAATGGTAAAACAATATATTTATACTTGACCCGTTTTAAGCTTAAGACGGGTAGTTCCGTCTTAAATAAAAAGTTGTGTATGAATCCACGGGCCTCAAGACGTTAAACAAGATTGTGAAAAAACTCATATGAATACCTATATATGAGTGTCCACATTGATAAAAAAAAAAGGAGTCAATTACCATTTTATAAGTTTAAGGGGTTACTGCCTCTATTGCCAATTGGTTTTAGAGTCGAACCTTCGTAAACTTATGAAGCAGACGCTCTCTCTCCTCCACTTGGGTGCAACTCAGGCTCATTTTCATGATTTAACATGGTATCAAAGCACATGGCAAAAGATTTGGGTATGACGAATTAAACTGGGCATTTAATTGCACTCGTTGGAAGATAACACGGTTGATTCGACAGCTGGAAAAGAGAGGCCTAATTGCCCCCAATCTAATATAAAATGGGCCTCACATGTGACATGTGAGTGTCCCACGTTGGCAAAAATAAGGAGCGTATAGTTTTGTTGCTAAATGAAAAAAAAACTTATATAAATATTTTTTTAATCAATATGTGATTAAAATTACTAAAATAAATACACAGTGCTTTGTATTTATTATTTTAAATAATGGGTTATTTACTTATTTGGGAGTGTATGGTGTTCAGATTGCGTGTCAAGATTTACGGGTGATAAAAATATGATAAATTAAGTTTCAAAAGGATTGATAAATATACGAAATAACACTACTACAAAAACAGCCTACAACAACGGCTATTAA
>VHZZ01000062.1:349185-362223 GCA_009801015.1 Silene noctiflora | reverse complement strand
TTCTAACATAATAGGCATATAAATGATATTATTAGCACGGAAATCGTCTCAAAACAATATAAGGGGAGGCATAAAAGTGTATACAAATATGACTCGTCAGTTAGTTATTGGTCTCCAGGTTGGATTTGACAACAATTGCCCTTTCCGTTACCATTACCAGTGTCTAAGCTCATATCTTAATCTCAAAATCTCTTGACTGATGAACTCAAAAAACATTAGTTTCTGGTTCTTCTTAATATGAGACTCAATTGTTACTAAGTGATAAATTCGATTAAGCTACATGCATTATTCATAATGAATTGAATGTAACTTAAGATACAACTGAAACAATTTCAGTCACCAACCTTTAATTATAAGGATATCCAATTACTCCAAATTATCAATATAATTATGTCATAATAATGACAAGTGGACTAACTGGATCATCCCACATATTTTTCTCACTAAACGGGAACAATTTCATTATTCTAGACAATTGACATATATGGTACAAATAGTCATTTTTATGACTTTCGATATATAGTCTAAACTATACATTAACATTGAGTATGGTTAAGTAAAATTCTCTTTTGAAGATAAACTTCACTTTGTATAATTGAGAACGATTCTCAAATAAATCAATTTATGAATTTGAACGATTCAAACTCATTTTGAAATTAAACATGACAACAATGACAAACTACAACTATCAACATATGCAAAACTAAATCGATATATTAATGAACTGTGATTATCTTAATCAATTTAAGACACACAATTTGTACAACATTCTTATACAAATTTAAGATTCACTACATACATAACCCTCATGTGTGCATAGTATCCTAGGATCCCCAATCATATATAACTTTGAGCTTTGGCTCATCGCCCAAATTATACATATCAAGGTAGCCATCATATGCCAATCACACCAAATGCGACTCCTCGTTGTTAGGTAACATCTTATGTGACTTGACTATTTGCCCCAAAGTCCAAAACTGTTTTGATATCCTTGTTAAGTGAACCAAATCTCACGTGTGGGTAGCTGTTACCCACGTGTTGAACTTACATAGAAGAAGTACTCTACTTTGGCAGAAAATACTTTCAACGATATAAGTGTTTTACAGTCATTAATTTGGAAAGGCGTTACTTAATATTTTATTGAGGGTAAATTGAGCCATACATAACAGGGGTCTTAAACATGACGCTAGTTCTCCTAAGGAAAGGGTATAAGGGAACCTTGTCGTTCTAATTAACAAACAAGACTTAAATTAATTTTAAACATGGCATGTAAAAACATAATACACAAGTACTTGTCAAACATGGTTACCGAATTCGCTCGGTGCCCTACGAATCACGAATTGTTAAAAGCGAATTCCATCATGCTCCTTACTGAAAATACATATAACACACATTATATAAGAGCGAATAGCGAATTGATAAGGATGTATTCATAGCGAATTCGGTAACCATGTTGTCAAATAGAACAATTCATTATTTAGAATCAAAACAGACGATTCATAATCGCCAACAATTCATAATTGTACTTTTTATCATCTTATGCAAAAACATAATAACATGGGTAGATGATCGTATCGCTCCGGGTATATATACAATAAATAAAGATTCAAACATAAATAAATACAATCATTGTAATAATCAATCACTCAAATTGATTAAAACCTAAAACCAATTATGAAAAATCAAAAATCATAATTTTTAACCAAAACAACTTGAAAGTCTCTCAAGACTTTCGAATTTGGCTTAAAAACGCAACCCTACTATACAGTCATGTTTAGAATGCCGTTTACACTCAAAAAACACTATTTTTTTCGTGAATAGTGTTTCGTGAAAAAAATAAATAAAGATTCGAACATAAATCAATACAATCATTGTAATAATCAATCAATCAAATTGATTAAAACCCAAAACCAATTATGAAAAATCAAAAATCATAGTTTTTAACCAAAACGACTTGAAAGTCTTTCAAGACTTTTAAATTTGGCTTAAAAATGCAACCCTACAATGGAGTCCTGTTTAGAATGTCGTTTACATTCGAAAAACACTATTTTTTTCATGAATAGTGTTTCGTGAAAAAAATATTTTTTTCTTTAATCAAATTAAATATTACAAATGTAATTACACAATTTAATCACCTAATCAAATTAAGGGCTCTTGTTAAAGTCAATTAACTTAGGGTTCCTTTAATCGAATTAAAGGAATACACCATAATATTAAATATTACAAAACAATACAACACCTAACATGATACAACCCTAAATTTAATATTTAACAACATACAACAATTGCATATAATTGAACTAATTCAATTTTAATTTCCCAATCTTGCTATCCTAAAACAAACACATAGATACAACAATTATACCTAAAGACGCAACCTTTTAATCTAATACTTAACAATACATGTTCGCTCGGATACCACTCTTCTGTAACGATTTTCAACAGATTCGAATTACAGAATTCCCAAGATCTCATGCATGTTAAGTATTAAGATTAAACAAAAGGGTGATTAGTAAACTTACTTGGATGCGGAAGATTTCTAATAAGATGCTAATGATAAGAAGTATATAAACCCAAATAACAACTGCTTGAATAATAATAATATAATCTGTGAGACCGTCTCACAATAACGCCCCAAGTGTTGCGCCTCTAACGGTATACACACAATAGGAGTATGTATGCTAGTTCAAACTTAAGGGCAATTTTCTTCCCTCTTACCCCCTTGAGAATTTGTTCTTTTTCTGAAAAACTGATCATCAAACGGCACCCCTTATATCTATATATATAGGGTGTTTAAGGAGAACCCTATACAATCTAGGATATGGAAAGTTTAATAGAATAATTAATTTATATTAATTATAATATATTGCCCAAAACTCATCTAGTGTGTGACCCTATTGGACCGACTAATACTACCCGAATCCTAACTCATTTAGGACTCAGACTACAAGCGTCTCCTAAAAGAATATTGTAGCTATATAAGATTAATCGGTTATACAATATTTCGAACATATGGACATACTAACTCCTTCATGATGCTCATATGAGTTGGACAGTTAGGGTGAACGAAATGGAGACGGCTTAATTGCTTTTGGCTCAAAATTGACTCTTTGATGGTTAATTAAAGTGGTTGAAAGCATGGTCATTTGGTAAGGATAAAGGTCTAAGCTGTGCAACTTTTTTCAATTAATGACGTAAATTATGATAGTTTACAGTTAAGGAATTCGCCCTCTACTTCCGTCAAACTTTTAGTTAGAGGCTACTGTTATCAGTAAAAGAGTCATCCTCTCTCCCCTGACCCAATATTCCCATATTATATTTACACAAATTCTCATTTAAAACAGAAGCATCCGTCTTAACTCTTAAGCTTTAGATCTTCTATAATATGATTCCTCTAAACCCCATTTCTCAATTTTCTTTTATGTTGTTATATATATCAACTTAAATTGTTTGTCTATTGGTCAGTTATTTTAGTGTTCTTGATTTTTCTCAAAGTTCAGATAAGTCACGCATCATCGCCATAATTAAATCCACGAACCATAATCATCTCGAGTCCCATTCAATGTGCTAAACCCACGGCTACACAATCGAATGAACCCAACTAATTTTATTAGACGACTACAACGGTGGTGGTGCCTCTCACATATTTTGTAGGGAGAGAGGGTGACATAGTTACCAAGAATTTAATTTTAACTTTATTTTAATGGAAGGAAAATATGTAAAGCAAACAATGGTTGTTAAAAATGTTGTTAAAAATTGGATGTAATAGTCGTTAAAAAAGAATATGGCAACAATTATTTGTAGTTCGGAAATAAACTTATAGATTTGTTTTTCTAAGATACTTGCCACATAAGTTTTTAACACAGACTTGACGGTTTAAGGGATAGAAGTCCTTAACGGAAAAATATAATCATACAGGCTGGTCTCCGATCTTTAACTGGAAATTGAAACTTAGGTATCCTTGTTTTATGCGTGCTAAACTCTGCCAAATCATGAACTTGGCCTTGCATTGAACTGCCCAAACTGTTGTATCCTACTTTTTTTGGTATTCCCAGGTTAGGCTTGCCCAGATCAGAGTCTCCTAGCTCCTTAGCTTTTGATTGCTTCAAAATTGTTTCAGTCTACCAACTCGTTAAATTTCCTGTGAAATAATTATTCTCCGCTTGGCGACGCCCTTCTGGTCTTACTGTTGGCTGTTGCAGATCACTAACAACTTTGACTCCACATGACATAATAGAGCACTTGCCTTTAACAATCAACATATGGTGCACTCCATACCATTGTCATATAGTATGAGTACTTGTTTTTAAGGTTACCCTATTTTAGAATCGAACTCGGTTACTTGAGTAGAGGTAACTATATTGCTAACACTCTCACTTTAAAAGCTTTGATGTAACGTATTAAGGAAATTGTTCATTTATATAGGCTTTTAACATCATTAACCATGTAATGGTTAACACAAATGAAAATAACTCTTAACATTGATCATTTGACCAAAATATGTTGCTTATTGAATTTAGAGTGTGCTTGGACGGAAAGGAAGGGAAGGGAAGGGAAGGGAGCTCTTCGGCTGGCTTCTTCTCAGTTGGTTTCTTCTTGCCTTCTTGTGCCATCATCACATTTTGAAATTGTTTAGAATACCAAGACTTAGAATATACAAAACCATTAAAACATACATTCTCCCTCCTTGTCAATTGTTTACCTATTTCATTTTAGATTGTCGCTACCATTTGTTTACCTTTCTGTACAGAGGCTTTTTATGGGAAATTGATTCTGCACATCCATTATGATCCACTTGTCGTTTAATAACCACCACCAGTCCACTACAAATGTGGCCGATTTTCCTTGATCTTTATGACAAAATTAAAAGTAAACAAATGACTTAATAAGGGAAGTAATAAAGTAAACTTAGGATGAAATAGTTGGCATGATCGAAACATCAACCAGTAAACTACTAGGTAGTAGGTTCCAATGGCATAATTATTAATTAGTGGATGTGACTAACCCCCTAAAATAAATATATTCAACCTTAAGAAAATCTTTCTTCTCTAGAATAATTATACTCCGTAGTTATTAATTCTGGACCTGCCACCAAATTGATTTTTATAGTTATTAATTCTGGACCTGCCACCAAATTGATTTTTGGTGATGCGTTCTCGCATCCCTTCATCTAATCCTAGAATCACCCTTCCCTTCATCTAAATCCTAGAATCACCCTTGTTAGATTTTTCACCGGCTCTATGTATTCTTTGTATGTTTTGTGAAGGTCTTATGGAGACATTTGTGAAAACTTACGTTTGCTCCTACTTTCTCATATACGGAGTAATTTTTAGTGTGCTAACGAAGGTCGACACACTTGGTTTCCATGAATGATCCCGTAAGGTGCGTTTGGATATAGAGATTTAGAGGGAAAAGAAAGAGAGAGAATAAGGGATTTAAAATCCCTTATTTGGATAACGAATGAGGGTGAAAGAAAATGGAAGGGGAGAGATTTGAGGGATCCATTTTCCCCCCTCCAAACCTAATCAAAATCTCTCCACAATATGTAAGATTTGAAGGTAAATTGTATCCAAACACACCCTCATTCCCGCTCTCCTTCCCTACTCTCCCTTCCCTTTCCCTCCTTCCCCCTCTCCTCCCTTTCCCTCCACTTTTGCTATTAGATTGAGAGATTTGGAGGGGAAAAAAATGGGAAAGTAGAGGATTTAAAATCCCTTCTTTGGATAGCAAATGAAGGTGGAGGGAAATGGAGGGGGAATGATTTGGAGGGATTCAATTTCCCTCCAAACCTAATCAAAACTCCCCACATTAGGCAAAATTTGAAGGGAAATTATATCCAAACATACCCTCATTCCCCATCCCCTCCCTTTCCCCCCATTTTTGTTATTTGGATCGCAAAAATGGAGAAATGGGAGGGGAAAGGGAAGGAGGGAAGAGAAAAGAAAGGAAGGGAGGGGCAAGTGAGGTGTGGATGATTGGATACAATTTTCTTTCAAATTTTGCCTATTATAAGGAGATTTTGATTTCCTTTAAAGGAGGGAAAATGGATCCCTCAAAATCTCTCTTCCTTCATTCCGTCTTCCGTTGTTTTCTATCCAAATTAGGGATTTTAAATCCCCTACTTTTTTTTCCTTTCTTTTCCTTCTAAATCTCTCTATCCAAATACACCCGTGTGTTCGTTAAAAGGGTTAAAAAGCTCGTTCTATGATTCCCTATTATATGAATTTGTCATGACTTCTTGTGCAGCTTACTTGATATATCATTTCCTTATGGTCTTCTCGATCAACTTCTTTCGTCTTATGCATAGACACTTGTGAATTCGTGATCTTAGGATTAGAGTACTTTTAGGGTATGTTTGAATTGAGGGATTTGGAAGGAAATGAAAGAAAGGGAGAGTAGGGGATACAAAATCTCTTGTTTGGATAACAAATAAGGGTGGAGGGAATGGATGAAGAGAGATATGGAGGGTTCTATTTTCTCTCTTTCAAGGCAAATCAAAATCTCTCCACAATCGGTAAAAATTTGGAAAGAAATTGTATTCAAACACCCACACTACCTCATTTGTCCTCCCCTTCCCTTACTTCTCTTCCCTTCTTCCCCCTCCCCTCCCTTTTCCTCCACTTTTGTTATCCAAACACACCCTTAGTTTACTTGCTAGTTGCTTTTGCCCAAAATGTTACAAATGAAATTAAAATGCGTAGACTGTTTCTTGGGCATATTTTGATAACGTTGGAAGAATGTTTTCCTGGCTTAATTTGTAAGAAAACTTGGTAAACTAGGGCAAAAGGTGAGTTTTGACATCACCAAAATTCTCTTGTGAAATTCGGCTCTCATCTCAAAATGGGTTTGTAGTTAGAAATAGAGTTGACTTCTATATGTGTTGATTGGATTAAGAAATACTACCCGTTCCAGTTATTTGTTTTAGTTTGATTTGTTTTAGTTTGATTATAATATCTCTTATAAAGAATACCAAAGTTAAACAAATACTCCCTCCGTCCAGCCGGTCATTTATTTTCCTTTGGTTTTGTCACAAAGACCAAGGAAAGAGGAGGAAGTCAATTATAAGTTGACAAGTGGACTAAATTGAATGTGAAAGATCAAATTACTCATCAAATACAATTCTAAAATAGAAAAGACAGCAATTGACTAAGACACCCAAAAATAAAAAGGACAATAAATGACCGGGACAGAGGGAGCAACTGAAACGGAGAAAGCTGTTTGATGATTTATGTGCTGCTTGCCTGCTTGTAGGATTCAAATCTATGGAATACTTTTTAGTGATCTTCTTCATTTGTTTCAAAGGTTAACGGAAATGTTAACGTTTTTTTTGGTTTTGAGGTCCTTACCTGGAAACTTATATAGTTGGACTCTAATCGGAAAGAAAAAATCAATCAATCAATATAATATAAATATATATTTGAGACTTTTTTCGAACGATGTGTAGTCTCCAACTTTTTAAAAACACTTACAATAAGTTATTTAAACTTTTTCTATTAGAATTATGAGCTAATTAATTATTATTAAACTTTTTCTATTAGAATTAGGAGTTAGTTAATTATTTACGATTTTTCTATTAGAAATAGAAAAATAAAATTGATTATTTACAATTTTCTAACTTAATTAGGATAATAAAATTATAGGTTACGTAATTAATTATCTCTAACATTAAAACTTTTACGAGCTTTAACATAATCAACACGTGTAAGTGAATTGTAATGTGCCTAAATCAAGCATTCATTCGGTCTATTCCATATGTGAAACATATACTGATATTCCTGAACATGAAACATGTATTGATACTTTTCGAATTGCACTAGGACTACAATTTAATGAGTTCAAGATGAATCATTGCATGCATGAGCTTATCAATAGAGTTATTGGTAAAATTGACTCAAGAATGACCTATAATTATCACTTTGCGGAGAGATCTAAGGTCAAGTCTACATAATTCTAAGTCATTAATTTGGACATGTTAGAATATATCGTCAATAAACCGAAAAAATTAATCTAATTGATTATATGATAACTCGATAAGACAAATAAAGTGTAGGTTAGCATTAATAACATATAAGCCTATAATGTTAGTAGTGTGTAGTAGTAGTAATTAAAAGCTCATTTTGTGTTGTTCTCACTATAATAATATTAATTATATGAATTTTATTGGTCATAATTATTTGCGTCTACGGATAATTAAAAGCTAATATGAGATGACTTCGAGAAACAAGGGAATATAAAATTGGAATAAATAAAGAGAATAATTTTTAGAATTAAGATCTAAGATATTAATTTCTTTAGTTATATTAATAACATGATAACGATATAACTTATAAAGGTATGAGAAATTACATTGCACATACATATTGTTTGGATGATGTTATTAATCATTTGCTTCACTTTCCTCCCTTTATGATTTCAATAAATTAAACTATAATGTTAATTTATGAATTTTAAGACAAGAAATAAATCATACAAACAACTTCGAATACAATCAGTTTTGAATGAACAACAAAAAAAAAAAAAAAAATTGAGACAGATGGAGTACTTAGGCCCTGTTCTTTTGAACTTAATTTCAGCTCATTTGAGTTTAGTTCAACTCTATTCAGTTCAGCTCAGCTCTTCTCTTCATAAATTAACTCTTATTTCAATTCAGTTCAGCTCCATTAAGTTCAATTTTGTTTAGTTCATCTCCATTAAGTTAAGTTAGACACTTTCGGTCCAAAAAAACAAAGTCTTACATAGATGTAATATAATATTTTAACTCCTTATTTACTATGAAGTATATATATTTAGGAAAGTCAACAATTAGTTTAGAAATAAACTAAAAAAATTAGAATAATGTAATTTAGGTGAAGCTAATGGAGTAAATAAGGGTGGGGTTATACGAGCCACGAGTTGTGTTAGAAGGTCATAAGCCATAAGAACATGTTTGACATATAACTTTTAAAATAAGTTAGTGGGGGCTCAAGTAATAAAGTTGGTAATATTTTAATATATTATTATAATTTTGTATAGTATTTAGTTGCATATGCTAAAAATAGCTTAATTGAAATCTTTGATGCTTCACAATATTCAATTTTGGTGTTATTTACCACTTGACGTGTAAAACAAACCAAATTTACATATTAAAATAAATAACTTGATATTGATATTGATATTGAGAATACAGGTAAAAGTTACTATATAAAACATGCAATGCATAAGAAAATTAATATATATAGACTTAAATAAGTGAAAATATGAATTTTATTTATTATACCATAACCATTTAAGGTTAGGTCAAGAAAAGAAAGGTAAGGTGAGTAGATCTGACAWACGGGTCAATTGGTTCGGGTTCAGGTCACGTCAATTTGGGTTCGGTTTGTTCGGGTTTGCAAGAATTCGGGCCAGGATGGGTTGAGTTGCATCATTTCAGGTCATTGTCATTTCTTGGTAGGTTATTTTCAAGTTATTTGTGGATAACGGCCAGTGCGGGTTGAGTTAAATATAGCGGGTCAATTCGGGTTTCGAGTACCAAATTTGTGTCCTCAATTTGGGTGCTGATAAAGTTCAGGTCGGGTTATTTGGTACGGCTTAGTTTTTCCAAGTGTAAAGGTGAGAGTAACAACATTCTTTAGAATAAGAGAGGTTTAAGGACAAACTTTTAAAGAAGCACCAAGATATAATATAACAGTTAGAATGAGTTTGAAAGGAAAATAAGAAACAAAAATATATTTTGATGGTGAAAGAAAAAAGAGCCCTAGTTAAACTCATTATCAGAAACGTTTCAAAAGCCATTGATAATCACAGGGTACATCAAACACGTGGTTGAGATAGGGAGGAAAGATCCAAAAAGAAGAGATCTAAAAGGTTTAAGGTGTACTGCATCTATATTAGTCATTTATCATATTTTACATACAAATATCAAAAAAGAGAAGACTTGACATATTATATGTAACGCGTGTAATGTTAAGTGAATTAAAATACGAAAGGATTGTCATTTTTGTTTTGTTTCACCAATTAAATCTCCGAAAACAACTATCTAAAGGAAAAAAAATTGTGTCATATACGCATCAATTAGTTTACCAAATAAAATCATATGCTGAAACAATAATGATTGTTAATCAAATTATGTTAGAATTTTAATTATTCTACAGTTCCATTTACACAATAAAGAGTTAAACGACTTTACACATTATACATTTAGCTAACTATTTTAGAATCTGTGCAACAAACGGGCAAATCACATGTTGAAACAATAAATTGTCCGACAACCCCCTCTACACCAATTAGCAGACTATACAACCTATACAACAAGTAGTATAGATTTGGAGCTTTATAAGACAATCCCCAAGCAAGGTCAATTGGTAGGTCATGACCTTGCTTGGTCATGTTAATTACACAATTAAGGGGGTTTAAGTTGTGACCAAAGGTGGTCAATTTGTGACCAAAAACATGATATGATCAATTTGTGACCAAGGTTGAGCAAAATTGACCTTCTTATTGACCTAGTATGTGTCTAATTGTTATTGGTTGGACAATTAAAAAACAATAAAAAGTATAAATGCATTATTAATTTGTGACCAAATGATTGGGTTGATGACCTAGGTCGTGACCTTCTACTTGGGAGGGTGAAAGTAGGTCAAGATAAATAGATTAAGCTTAAGAGTAAAATCGGGCCGTGGCCTAATTAGCTTGACCTTTGCTTGGGGATGGTCTAATAAATGATTTGAGCTTATATGTATATTTTACGAGTTTTATTGAAAAGAACCTGAGCTCCTATATATAAATTTTAAACTCAAAATTTTATAATGAAACTCAAAAATAATACAAATAAGATCAATTAGATTTTAATTTTGACACGTAAAAAATTAAAATTTAACTCATAAATTTTAAAAGCTCGAAAAGATTGCATATAAGCTCAATTAGATTTGTATTGGATGTACCATGATCATATACATCTAGATGTATAATTTTATTTGTGCCTCTACGTAATAAAAGCTAAAACGTTCTTAAACATTACTTATATATTTAAACTTTAGCCAATTATTAAAGAATTCATGCAACGAACGGGCAACACAATAGTAATCAATAATTAAGGTCCTTCTCTTTATATTAACTCATATTTACCTCACAAGTAAAGCTAAACAAATAAACTAGGAGTATATAAATATGAATTAAACTTGTCAAAAGTAGACTCCAGAAGTTAATGTGTGTATTGTTTTGGAATTAACCTAATGAATTCAAGAATTGGTATTGTGGATGATGTAGGGAATATTACAGATGCACACACAAGCAAGAACAGAAATGCAAAGCAACAAAACAAGTGCAACAAATTTCAGATAATCCAACCAAGTACAAAATCATCTACCATGACAGTCACACTTGCAACAATAACATCTTTGAAACAACTCCATTTTTAATGGACTCTCTTGAAGAACAATCATCCGCCATTGTCGTAAACTTCGATGGGTCAAATCAAGTTAACCCTTTGTTGTTTCCAACATCAGCATTCCCTGCTAATAGTACAGTGAATCAAAACAAAGATCAATTGTCTTATAATTACTGTCCCGTCTCACCATCATTGGATGCCATTTCGATTTCGACCACCACAAATCCAAACCATGTTTCTTTGCTGGGTGAGGAGGTACCAGTAGTCGACGACTATGGTGTCCTCATGGTTCCTGCTTCTCAGCTCTTGTGTGATTGGTAGACACGTAACATCGGTACAATTTTTTACCACTATATTTTCAATTCTCTCAATAACGTTTGATGTATTCGGTATTCCTTTTTTTCCCATCATGGTTGCTTGACCTAAGCTTGGCAGACTAATTACTGTGCTAGGAAGCACATAAACTTCTACCATCTAGTGTGCTCGTGTTCGACAACGTGTCAGACATTGACACTTTCACGATACACGAAATACTTAACAAGCCATCGAATTTGTTATTAATAATTTTGATGATTTTGGATATTTCGTACACTTAAGGACACTTTAACTCAACATAATATTTAGTTAATCCTCAGATAAAGAACTCCCATCCCCGGGATCTCCAATGGCTTTGAAAGAATTGAGCGAGGAGCCTCTCGCAAGAATTGTATGGGAGTCGTCTTCGGGAGGACTACCCCAATGACAAAATTATGATTATTTTTTGGATTATTTAATCAGAATACTCTAATCTATTAGGGTCCTTCTCAAAATACTCCAAGCTCTGTTTTAACTATCAATATACCCAACTTTTACACCCTTCTCTTTTATTAAAACCGGTGGAAGAGCTACCTGCTAAACCAATTTCTTTATCTTTTAACCCTTTTCATTAGTGTACTTTTCTCATCTACTTCTATGTAAACACCATTAATTTTCTCTTCTTTTTGGAAAACACAAAAACTCCATTATTCATCTCCAAAACGCCAAACCCACATCACACTAAACAATCTGCGCATCTCAAAAATAACATTGGTTCAGCAATCAGACCGAACATGTAAAATTTGAACTTGATTGCTTGATTTCCAAAACGCCATACCCACATCAAAGTAAGAAGGTGCCACTTTTTTCCTCTAATTGCTTGATTTATAGTGGCATCACTTTCTGTTGATTGGTTAACAACAATGAAATTAATAATGAAGAAGTTGCTAAACACCAATGTTTGTAGTGATGATGATATCAAAGTTGAAACAGCGAGACGATGGTACAAAAGCCCCAATTTACATTGGTAAAAAAAACTATAGAATTTATACCTAGTTCCAATATTTGACAACAGCTTGTGTAAAAAACCCGAGTTTAGTATCACTCTTTCAGATAGATAATGTAAATTCTTACCCTTTGTAACACCCGCAATTTAGAATTTAAGTTTTAAAAATAATTTAGTAAGTTGTTTAAAATAAAGGGTTATTTCATGGGAATAATCTAACCTAAGCCCTCTCTTCCCATATTAATCCATCCTAGTGTTTAGCTGAGAAAAATCTCTTCTTTGATGTTATTTAACTTATATTAGACTCATGTCATAATTGACCTCTTAATGTCGGTTTCCCAACAGGTCATTGTTTTTTCCTTTTTTTTTT
>VHZZ01000062.1:270141-280334 GCA_009801015.1 Silene noctiflora | reverse complement strand
AAATAAATTAAATTTATTATTTTTCAAATATAATTTCGGTCTTTCAAATTTCGGGTTGTTACATGAAATGTGAAAGGTGACTTGAACTTGCGTTTTGAACATATACCCATGTCCCTCCTGTATCACGAAGTCTTGGGAAAAGTTGAAGAAGCACCTAATTAAAATATTCATGCCAAGGGATGGGACTATGAGCGACAAAATTACCTAATTAAAGCTATAATCTTTATCAGAAGATATGCTGACTGTGACTGTGATACCTCGTGTTTTTGTTACATTATGTGATGCGTTTTGTTAAGTTGGTGACGATTAGAGTTAGTCTTATGAGAATATTATGGTGCTAGGTGTTAAGATATGTGGAGTATGTGGAGCATTTTGCTCAGTTGTGATGATGTGTTGGGCGAACTTCGGGACGAAGTTCATTTTAGGAGGAAAGACTGTAATACCTCGTAATTTAATGTGAATTATATGAATAGTTTACGTATCTTAAATAACTAATTTTAATAATAATAAATTGATAATTGCTTATAAGACGAGATAATATAATATGAGTCGGGAATTTAATGATGTTAGGCCGGCTAACTTTGGACTTTGTATGAGTTAAAGGAGTCAGGATTTAATAATATAATATAATAAGCTGTAAACGGGTTTTAATAATTAAATAATATAATTGTTTGACCTAGCATATAAAAGGGAAAGAAACCCTAGTGTAATAGACTTCACAAATCTGAAAATTAGAAGAGGGGAAGGAGAATTTCAGACCTAGCAACCTATTCTAATTGATATTCGTATACGAGGTAAACAGTCTCACAATTTATCGTTTTATTCGTCTTAGCCGTGTATAGGGATCACCGCGTGGTTGCTTTGACTATGACTCTGACCATAGATTGGCCGTGGACCACCGTGAGCATACCCAGACCTGGCGTTGACCGCCGAGGGGTGGTTAATTGGGTGTTTAAAGAGGAGGTTGTGCGTGGGTGTCGTGTGTATAGAACTCGGTTTCACACCTGTGTTTGGACTTGACCGGACCTGGGTATGGTGGGGTTAGCTTATGGTGGTTGGGTCGACCCTAGGGATTGTGTCAGTTGGGTCAAGATGGCGACGGGGTGGTTGTGGTGGCCGTAATTCGTGAAAACATGGGAAGTGTAGTGCAGTTTGTGAAACCGTCTTAAGACGGTGTTTTTGGGCTGTGTGGTTGCATCGAGGAGGAGGTGGGACTACCCTATAACTTCCGTGGGTCAGTGGTGATGACAGTGGTGGCCAGAGGTGGTGTGGGTTACTAGTGTAGTGATTGTGAGGGTTGTTTGGTGTCAAGTTTGTGGTGTTTGTGGTGTGTGTTTATGCACCGTGTAAGGAGGTGGTGTTTAAGGTGGTTGGGAGGCTTGGAAGACGAGGTTGGTGGATGGCAAGGCTGCCGTGGTGGGAGTTGGACTGACCACAGGTGGCTGGGGATTGAGAGCGTGGCCGTGGGTGGTGTTTGTCGGGTGTTTTGGCGCGGGTAAAGGGTTGAGCTCGAGTGTTTTTCGTAGTTGATTTAATTAGTTAGTTTCGTCGTCGATTTTAATTAATTAAGTTACGTAATTTATAATTAAAGAATTATAATTATATAATAATCGTATAAGGAGTGTGAATTATAATCGTATATTTGTTATTAATTGTTTAGGTCGTGAATTTGAAGTGGAATAATTTTAAATTGCTTTGAGTGGAATTTGCTGAGACGTATTTGTTAAAAGGTAGGATAATGTACTCAACTAGATTGTTTTATTGTGCTATATTTGTTATGTGAGCATGGATGTTGGATGCAGTTAATTGCTGGTTTAATTGTGATGCTTATTATATTGTATGGTTACGATATGGAATTATGAGAGGTTTTTTTGTGAGGCATGTGATTATGATGATTGGACTACCCCAGGCTTAGTCTCTGGTGGATCTCGTGAGTGAATGATGATTATTGGACTGCCCCAGGCTTAGTCATTGGTGGATCTCGTGAGTGATTGTTGAGTGGTCTCAGGCTCATGACCTGGAGGATTTTTGTGAGGATGAGCTCGGTGGTTGAGCATTGGCAATTGGCATTATTTGTGTATTATGGTTGTGTTATCTACTGTTTATTTTATCCTAATTAACCTTTTGGTTGACAGAGCATTCTGTAAACACCTGTGATGAACCATTATCGGGGAGTAGATTGATGGCAGGTTGAGATAGCTGACTTCAGAGCTCATAGGGATGCGTGGGGATGATTGGTTGACTCTACCGAGTTGTCTAACTCATCTAGTTCAGACGATCTTTATTTATTTCATATACTTTATTATTTTCCGATGCGAGTGACGTATTTTTAATAACTCAGTTCAGTTTGTTAAAGTGTAACGAGACCATTTAACGTTAATTTAAATAAAGTACTTTGGATTGTTAAACTTTGTTATACACATTCTCAGTAATCTGAGATGGTAGCAATTTTGTTTATTGGGAATGTCTTGGTAAATGCTTCTAAATAAATGGGGGTGTTACAAAGTGGTATTAGAGCGAACGATTCTCAGGCCTAAAACCAATGGACAATGATGAATATAGGATGTGTCTAATAAAATGAATCCCGGGTAGAAATTGTGAGGACCCCCAATAGGCTTAGGATGAATAAGGGGCCCCCCACACCAAACTTCCGGTTCTTTCAGTTTTGAACCGGTTATCTTGATAGAAAATTCACGAGCGGGGTAATGAAAAAGAAAAGTGTCTGAGTCCTTAAAAGGTCAATGGTTAGCCTCAGATAGAAATATTTAACCTTGTTGCAGGACGCGGAGTAAAGTAAGTATTGTGATGATGATATGAGCTGGCCTAGGGCCATATGGATTATTATGGTTATGGTGATGGGATGTATGTGTTGGTTATGTTATGAATATTTGGTTGATTATTATTGTGAAATATGGGCATGCATGATAATTTATATGATGAATGAAATGTCTTAAGTGATGGATGATTTCTTACGTGAAATAGAATTTTCATGTCTAGTGATATGCGAAATATGATTCCCTCAAATCATGTATAGTTTTGATTATTTAGCGATAGAATTTATCGTTTTAATATTGTGTGATGGGGTGGCCATGGCTTTTACAGTGGTTGATTGGACTTTGGCCAGTCCAGTCAACCACAAGTTGTTTTAGTTGCAGGGGATTTGTTTTAAACCTTTATAGCCACATTCCGTGGGGGAATCTTACGTGTTTTATTTTGCATTATAGAATCATGCCTCCAAAGAAAGCCGCTACCATGTCCCAAGAAAAGATTGATCATCTAATTGCTACCAATGAGGCCTTAACTGTTGCATTGAAGGCAAGTCAGCTTCTGATCCGTCAAAGATGAGTGCTACGATTGCGAGGCATAATCCAACCAAATATGATGTTTTGGGAGAGCCGTCACTTTTAGGAGAATGGTGTCGGGAGTTCAATAACATCTTTGAATTGCTGAACTGTTCAGATGAGCTACAAGTAGATCAAGCTGCATTCTATTTGAAAGGAAAAGCTGGATTGTGGTGGACTCGTAATAAGGAGGCCATCAGAGAGGCTGACTACTATATAATGTTTGTAAAAGATTTCTCAAAAATAGCTAAGCCCATGACGACGTTAATGASGAAGGAGAACAGGTTTAAGTGGGATGAGAGTTCTGAGAAGGCATTTCAAACTTTAAAGGAGCGCCTGACTACAGCTCCTATCCTATCCCTACCTGAAGGAAGTGAAAATTTTTAAGTGTATACTGATGCGTCGAAGAATGGACTGGGTTGTGTGTTGATTTAGAATGGAAAGGTGATAGCTTATGCCTCAAGGCAGCTAAAACCTTATGAGGAGAATTATCCAACTCATCACCTGGAATCGGGAGTAGTGGTGTTTGCGTTGAAGTTGTGGCGCCATTATATTTATGGAGTTACTTTTAAAGTATTTTCCGACCACAAGAGTTTAAAGTATATCTATACCCAGAGAGAGCTAAAAATGATACAAAGACGGTGGATGGAGTTAATAGGGGATTATGATATGGAGATAGTCTACCATGAAGGGAAGACAAATGTGGTGGCAGATGCATTGAGTAGGAAATATGTCCATGCTTTATGTACTGCCATGTCGAGGGTGAGACTGTATGAGGAAGTGGAGAAAATGGGCATTTCCATGATTAAGAAAGGTGATTTCATAGAAGACTTGGCGATTGAGGCTGAGTTATATGCTGAGATCAGGGAGAAGCAGAAGGAGGATCCGAGAATTCAAAAATGGCGTGAGGCTGTATAGAGTTTTGTGAGTAAGGAGCCATATTCTCAGTTCGATATTCACTTTGACGACAGTCTAAGATTTGAGGGAAGGTGGTGTGTACTTGAGAATGAAGAATTAAAGAGAAAGATTTTAACTGAAGCTCACTCTACGCCATATTGTGTTCATCCTGGAGGGGATAAGTTATATAAAGACCTAAAGAAGAATTTTTTGTGGCCTAAGATGAAGAAGAAAGTTGCTGAGTGTGTTGTCAGATGCTTAGTGTGTCAAAGGGTGAAAGGAGAGCACTTTGGATGTACCTGAGTGGAAGTGGGAGAGCATTTCCATGAATTTTATTGTTGGATTGCCAAGAACTCAAAGAGGGAATAATATGATATGGGTAGTGGTAGATCGTTTGACTACGCCAGCTCACTTTATTCCCATGAGAGACACATGAAGTAAGGGCGAGTTGGCTAAGGCTTATATCAAGAATGTGGTGAAGCTTCATGGTGTGCCTAAAGACATTGTTTCTGATCGTGACTCGAGGTTTATTTATAAGTTTTGGCAAGAATTGCAATCATTGATAGGGACCTAGTTGAAGATGAGTACATCATTTTATCCAGCTACGGATGGTTAGATTGAAAGAACTATTAAAACGCTGGAGGATATGTTGAGGGCATGTGTATTGGAGTTCGGTGGATCATAGGAAGAGAGATTGGATATAATATAATTTTCCTATAATAATAGTTACCATGCTAGTATTGGCACGACACCTTTCGAAGCTCTTTATGGAAGGAAGTGTAGGATTCCTGTATGCTGGGATGATAAAAGTGATGCGGTTGTTTTGGGACCTGAAATGATTCAGGAGATGGTGGAGCAAGTGCATATTATTCGACAGAAGATGAGAGCTGCGCATGATAGACAGAAAAGCTATGCAGACTTAAAGAGAAGTGAGATAGAATTTGCTGTGGGAGACAAGGTGTTTCTTAAGGTGTCACCTATGAAGGGGGTGATGAGATTTGGGAAAATAGGAAAGTTGAGTCAGAAGTTTATTGGACCCTATGAGATTCTGGACAAAGTTGGAGAGGTAGCATATTGATTGGCATTATCTCCAACTTTGGACAAAGTCCATAATCTGTTCCATGTTTCCCAGTTGAGGAAGTAAGTGAGTGATCCTACTCATATGTTGGAGCCTGAGCAAGTGGAAATCAACGAGCAAATGTCTTATGTGGAAATGCCTAAGGAGATTTTAGACAGAAAAGTGCGAAAGACTCGCAATGGTAAGACAACTTTGGTGAAAGTTTTATGGTCTAATCATGTGATGGAAGAACGACATAGGAGGTACAAGCTGACATAAAGGAGAAGTATCCTAGCCTTTTTTTATTAGTTAAGTTGGTTACGAGGACGTAACCCTTTTTAAGGGGGACAGGATGTGACACCTCGTGTTTTTGTTATATTATGTGATGCATTTTGTTAAGTTGGTGACGATTAGAGTGAATCTTATGTGAATCTTATGGTGTTGGGTGTTAAGATATGTTGAGTATGTGGAGCATTTTGCTCAGTTTTGACGATGTGTTGGGCGAAATTCAGGACGAAATTTATTTTAAGGGGGGAAGACTGTAATACCCCGTAATTTAATGTGAATTATATGAATAGTTTACGTATCTTAAATAATTAATTTTAATGATAATAATTGATAGTTGCTTATAAGACGAGATAATATAATATGAGTCGGGAATTTAATGATGTTGGGTCGGCTAACTTTGGACTTTGTATGAGTTAAAGGAGTTGGGATTTAATAATATAATATAATAAGCTGTAGACGAGTTTTAATAATTAAATAATATAATTGTTTGACCTAACATATAAAAGGGAAAGAAACCCTAGCCTAATAGACTTCACAAATCTGAAAATTAGAAGTGGGGAAGGAGAATTTCAAACCTAGAAACCTATTCTAATTAATATTCATATACGAGGTAAATCGTCTCACAATTTATCGTTTTATTCGTCTTAGACCTGTATAGGGACAACCGTGCACCACCGTGTGGTTGCTTTGACTGTGACTCTGGCCATATCTTGGCTGTGGACCACCGTGAGCATACCCAGACCTGGCGTTGACCGCTGTTGACCGCTGAGGGGTGGTTAACTGGGTGTTTAAAGGGGAGGTTGTGCGTCGGTGTCGTGTGTATAGAACTCGGTTTCAAACCCGTGTTTCGACTTGACCGGACCTAGGTATGGTGGGGTTGGCTTATGGTTGTTGGTTCGACCCTAGGGGTGGTGTCAGTGGGGCCAAGGTGGCGACGGGGTGGCTGTGGTGGCCGGAATTCGTAAAAACATGGGAAGTGTAGTGCGGTTTGTGAAACCATCTTAAGACGGTGTTTTGGGCTGTGTGGTTGCATCGTGGAGGAGGTGGGACTACCCCTAGAACCATCGTGAGTCAGTGGTGATGACGCTGGTCGCCAGAGGTGGTGTGGGTTGCTGGTGTGGTGGTTGTGAGGGTTGTTTGGTGTCGGGTTTGTGGTGTTTGTGGTGTGTGTTTATGCACCGTGTAAGGGGGTGGTGTTTGAGGTGGCTGGGAGGCTTGGACGGCGAGGTTGGTGGATGGCAAGGCTGCCGTGGTGGGAGGTGGACTGACCACGGGTGGCTGAGGATTGAGAGCGTGGCCGTGGGTGGTGTTTGTCGGGTGTTTTAGCCGCGGGTAAAGGAGTGAGCTCGAGTGTTTTTTCGTAGTTAGTTTAATTAGTTAAGTTACGTGCTTTATAATTAAATAATTATAATTATATAATAGTCGTATAAGGGATGTGAATTGTAATCGTATATTTATTATTAATTGTTTAGGTCGTGAATTTGATGTGGAATACTTTTAAATTGCTTTACGTGAAATTTGCTAAGACGTATTTGTTAAAAGTTAGGATAATCTATTCGGCTGGATTGTTTTAATATGCTATTTTTGTTATTTGAGCATGGAAGTTGGATGCAGTTAATTGTTGGTTTAATTGTGATGCATATTATATTTTATGGTTGCGATATGGAATTATGAGAGGTTTTAATGCGAGGCATGTGATTATGATGATTGGACTGCTCCAGGCTTAGTCTCTGTTGGATCTCGTGAGTGAATGATGATTATTGGACTGCCCCAGGCTTAGTCATTAGTGGATCTCGTGAGTGATGGTTGAGTGGCCTCAGGCTCATGATCTGGAGGATTTTTGTGAGGATGAGCTCAATGGTTGAGCATTGGCAATTTGCATTATTTGTGTATTATGGTTGTGTTATCTATTGTTTATTTTATCCTACTCAACCTTTTGGTTGACAGTGTATTCTATAAGCACATGTGATGAACCATTATTGGGGAGCAGATTGATGGCAGGTTGAGATAGCTGACTTGGGAGCTCATGGGGATGCGTGAGGATGATTGGCTGAGTCTACCTAGTTGTCTAACTCACCTAGTTTAGACGATCTTTATTTATTTCATATACTTTATTATTTTCCGCTGCGAGTGATGTTTTTTTAATAACTCAGTTCAGTTTGTTAAAGTGTAACAAGACCATTTAACGTTAATTTAAATAAAGTACTTAGATTGCTATACTTTTTTATACACATTTTCAGTAATCTGAGATGGTAACAGTTCTGTTTATTGGGAATGTCTTGCTAAAGGCTCCTAAATAAATGGGGGTGTTATAGTGACTAATTAAATCAAGATGTTCGAGAGGATGTCGGTTCTTTGTGATCTAGAGGAGAAGGAGGAGCTTAAGCTGGCAAGATTTATCAAGGGCTTGACACCGTCACTTGCAACAAGGGTCGAAATCCAGAATTATGAAGGCTTTGATGATGTGTGTTGTTTGGCTCTAATATTCGAGAAACATGATAAAGCAAGGAAATACTATGCCTATTCAAAGGGAGTGAGTTCTTCGAGAACAAAAAAAAACAAGCCTAAGGAAGTCCAAAGTGAAAAGGTTAAAAACAAAGCAAAGAGTGGGACAGTGGAGAATAAGGGAAGTTCGTTGAGGCGTTATTTCAAATGTCAAGGCTATGGACATATCACTAATGAATGCCCACAAAAGCGCGCTTTAACAATCGACAAATTGTGTGATCTAATTCCAAATTTCGTGCTACCTAAAAGTGAAACATAAACGGAGGAGGCCGCAGGTGAAGACGAGAACGAGAAGGTTCATGTGATCGATCTTTGCATTGGTGATTCGTAACTTGACCGAGGCTACTCAAGTCGAAGATGAGCAAAAGGAGAAGATCTTTCACACTCGATGTAAGGTACAAAATCGACTTTGCAATCTTTTTCTTTTTCTTTTCTTTCTTTCTTCTTTCTTTCTTTATTTTTTATTTTTTTTATTTTTATTTTTTTGCTAAAATGTAAGCATTCCATTAAAATAGCGAAGTTTATAATATAATGTTTTTCCAACACCTTACAATATTGAGTGCATATACTAGTTTAGTTGCACCTTTGACAATCAAATGGAATCCCTATAAGAAATTTCTCTAGGTTTACATTGATATAAAGACTCTTAATGACCATCTAAACTTGCATAGCCACCAAACCAGGTCTTATGACACGATTAAATAGTCGAGCCTCATTCCTTTGTATCCAAATTATGTACCAGCAGGCTAAAACAGCAGCGGTAGTTACACTCGTCCTGAGCCTACTCCATGTTGTATTTACAAATACAACAGAGATCATCTGCAACAACCTAGAATTGAGCCAACCTATCCTTCAACATTAATGCTTGATTAGAAATAAGTCAATAAATGAAAATATATTTAAGCATTGCCATAGGACACCATACAACCCTATGCCAGTCAACCTGAGTTCTGTTTAATCTTAGCCATTCATAGCACCCATTGACAGTATATTCACCAGAAATGATACTCCAATGACCATCTACAAATAAATGCTTCTCCAATCAAATACCTAGCACTACAAATCTTCCTCCAGTGCCAGCTAGATACAGAGGAATGTGTATGAGTCAACCATGAAGGGCCTTTTAAATAAATATGGTTCACCCACTGAACCCATAATTTGTCTGGCTTTATTGCTAACCACCATACCAGTTTTTCAACCATTTCTATATTCCATTTCTGACTTTGTTTTAAGCCTAATCCTCCCTCTTTTTTAGGTACACAGACTTTATGCCACCCAAGTACGGGAGTTTTATTATATTCTGTACTTCCTTCCCACAAGAATTTTTTACAAATTGCATCCGCTCTATTAAAAACACTTTTAGGCAGTACAAACATGGTTGCCCAATAATTATGCATAATGGACATAACAAATGATACTAAAACCAGTCTTCTAGCATATGACAATATTTTTGTCCCCAAACATCTTATTCTCTCTACTTTGCAATCTTATTATCATAGTGGGTCTTGTACTAATGTTGTGTCAAAGGATTTGGTCGGGACACTAAAATTATAAACTAGAAATCACCCTAAATTTTATAAGTTGCATTAGCTTGATAGGGCCAATGGAATTCAAGTTAGAAAACAAGCGTTAGTTTCTTTTAAATTGGGACCATATGAGGATGAGGTGTGGTGTGATGTGATACCGATGAATGCTTGTCATATCTTTTTCGATCAACCATGGCAATTTGATCGAAGAGTTTAACACGAGGGAAGGAGCATGTTTATATCGTTTCTAAAAGAAAGGTGAAGTATCATCTTAAGCCTTTATCACCAAGCAAGAAAAGGAAACCGGGTGCTAAAGAGAAATTATTCATAGAAGAAAACAAGGTCAAAGATGTGCGGCTAATGGAGAACCGACTTATGTGATACTCGTGCGTGGATTAGCAAGTGAGTTTAGCAACAATACAACAATTCAAGACTTGTTTATTGAATTTGGTGACGTATTTCCCGATGAGTTACTGATGCGTGTCTATTATATGATGTTTTGCACCTCGTTTTACATGCATTTATGAGCTTATTTGAGTAGTTTATGATACTATTTCCCTTGTTTCGCGTATTTCTTCC
>VHZZ01000062.1:162277-177004 GCA_009801015.1 Silene noctiflora | reverse complement strand
CACCCAAAATACGATTAAACCGAAATTTATTTTAAATAACTTGTTAAATCATTTTTAAAACTTAAATCTGAAATTGCGGGTGTTACAAGTGTGGTGGTGTCGAGGAAGAGACGTGGGAGCCCGAGGCCGCCATGCGTAGCAAGTACCCATCCTTGTTTGAGTGAGGTAATCTTTCCATCAAGTGTCGAGGGCGAAACTTTTTAAAAGGTAGGGTGATTGTAACACCCGTAAATAGCCAATTTCATATTTTAAACTATTTTAATACTTAAATTAGACTAAGTGCGATTTTAATTATTATTTTTATAAAATATGAATTTTTATAGTGTAATATTGATATTAATAATATTAAAGTCTGTCTTAAATATATATAGTAGCATTTAGACGTAAAATATGAAAATTCCGACTCAAGTTTAGCTTGTTTGGGACTAAGTTGGTTTAAGCCCATAAAACCCTCTTTTCTACTTACCCTCCTCATAAACCCTCCATCTTCCTTAAGAAAAATCTCAGCAAACCTTCATTCTCTACAAACTCCATTTTCATACAATTTCCACAAGCTTAAGACGACCATAAATTCTTCGTTTCTCAACCGTTTCCTACGATTTTTGCGTTGTTCTCTCCCTATTCTCATCTCCTTCTAAGTATGTAATAAATTTACTGTTTCCCCCCCCTTTTTCCCAGATTTCGAAACCTCCATCCTCCCAATTATGGAGAATTTCTCTTCTAACAACCATTGTTTTGTGTTTAGGGGAAGATTTGGACAATCCGGAGGCCGACTCATTCATAGTTGAGGACACTCAAGAAGACTAGGAAGCTTAAGGTAACGGTGATAGGTTTCTCGGCGATACTTTGGAATTTTGGTGTTTACTTGGGTTATTTAGTTGAATTACATGATAAAGTTGATTAATTTGGATACTTAGTTGTGTGTGATGCTTTATTTATTATTCTTGATGTTTCTCTAGTATGAAGTATGCAAATATGGTTTAATTTCATGTTTTGATTGTTGGAATTACTATCTTTCACATGTTTAAGAAGATATACAAACAATTCATGTTATGAGCAATTGAATTCTTGTATGAATGTAATATGTTGGTTGTTGGATAAATTGGATGCTGGAAATTACGTGATTTACGTGTTTGAACATGCTGGAAATCCATATGAAAATCAAGTTGGATGTAAATTGTTGAAATTCGTCTACAGGTGTCCCCAGCCGGTGGACCGGATGCCGGTCTGCCAGCCGGCTGGGAACATTCTGTTTTAATTTATTCAATTCTTGAGTTAGGGGTGTCCCAGCCGGTGGACCGGCTACCGGTCCAGTGGCCGGCTGGGAACATCCTGTAAGTTGTGTTGATTTTTCAAAGTGCCAGGTATACCCAGCCGATGGACCGGCTGGGAGGTTTCTGTTTCTAAATTGCAATTTTGTGTATGGCTGTTTCCCCTGCCGGTAGACCAGCTGCCGATCCACTGTTGGCTGGGAGTCCCTGTTGTCTTTTTGGAAAATTCCAGTTTGGTCCCTATGGCTCAGCCGGTTGGCCGGCGGCCAGTCACCTGGACCAGCTGGGAGCCTCTGCTTCATAAAATCACTTCTTTTGCTTATTGTATGATGGATATGATTTGAGTTTATGGTTTGTTTACATTTCAACATAATTATACCATTTGTTTACGTTTCATCATGTGGTATAAATTGTGTTTATCATGTAATCATGTTATGCCATATATCGTTCACATGTAAGCTATTATAATATTTGTTGGTTTGAACCGTGTCCGTAAGGTATTGATATCGACCTACCTCTATGCTTGACTACTACCTTACATCTTCCGCCACACTCGTGCGGTACTGGCGAGTGGGGTACTCGATTTGTGTGCTTATAGATCGAGTCTTGGATGCAGAGTTTTGTGCCGCATGTCGAACCGGGAGGGAGTACCTTCCGGGAGTCTGGATCCAGGTCTTAGGCTGGGATGTACCTAGTTAGTCATCCTACCAAGGGTTGCGTTACTGTCTAAGGGTGTTAGGGTCTTTGCATGACATTGTGTAGTTAGATAGTCTTTCCTTGGATAATGTGTTCTTTGTTTGTTGTGTTCGGACATGCTTTATAGGTAGCCGCTGAGTCGAACACTTATTTGCTTATATGTTGATCCTATTGGACACTAGTAGTGAGATGCAAGCTACTAGTTGCGATATGATCCCCTCTTGTGTGAAATGTCCTTTTTATTACTCATATTGTCATCATGTTACCTTGTATTACTCATCATTTATAATTCTCACATGTTATTGCTTTTATTTACGCATGATCAATCTCTCTTTATTCTTTATGATGATCTATATTGTTGGTTATGTGTATTTCATCGTATCGTGGCTGGGAGGACCTTGAGTTACTCTCCACTGACTGTGGCATTCATGTTTTCATGAATGACAGGTACCGGTTGGTGATTGCATTGGGGAAAGATTGTGGCTAGCGAGCAMTGTACCCWAGGCCTTTAGGTTTYGTTTTCCAGACTTACCTTATATTATGTCATTCGTGGGATATATTTTCCCCAACGCTATTATGTTTTCCTTTGGTTTTGTAAACTTAATTATTTCACTTACTTGGATTCCGCGTATTAGAATGATAGTGACATTTCGCTTTTAGACTTTAAAAAGGTTTTAAAAATCCCGTATTTCCGCTGCATATTATCTCTTTTATGTTATCTTTGGTGTCCTAAATAGCGGGGTGTCACAATAATGCTCATGGTTCCGCACTCTAACCTTCCGTTTGTTTATTTGTTTAATAGGGCACCTTTCTTATCTCGTTCTTTATTAATGGTTGTTCTATATTTCGTTATCCAAGTTGTTTATGCTATGAAACATTGCTTATTGAGTTGTTATTTATAATCATTTCGGGTATTGTGGCTGGGAGAACCTTGAGTTACTCCCCACTGACTGTGGCGTTCATGTTTACATGAATGACAGGTACAGGTTGGTGATCTATGGGGTGAGACCGTAAGAGCTAGCGAGCATTTACCTTGGACTTTATTTTCATAGCTAGACTCACCTAACTTTTACACATTGGTATTCGTGGGATGTCTTTTCCCCAAATGATTCTTACTTTGGTTTGTATAACCTAAGTGGTACTTGTATTTGTTTTTATATTAGTGGTACTTCGCGGTTATACTTTAAAATTTTTCAAAAATCCGTATTTCCGCTGCACTTTTCTAGTTTTAACATGTGTAATATCGCGGGGTGTCACGGAATGGGTAATCGACCATCCTCAATCATGTCTTGGATAACATGTTTTAGCTTGAAACAGCTTTCTGTGTCATGTCCCCTACCACTGTGAAATTCACAATAGTCATTAATGTCCCATGATTTTGACTTCTTTTCTGGGTTTGGCGTAGGTCCAATGGATTGCAATCTGCCTTGCTTGACTAGCCTTTTAAGTGCATTGGAGTCAGTATCCCCAATGTCAGTACATTTTTTGGTTGGTTTAGTTCTCTTAGAAGGTTCCACAAGATTCACCTCATCACTTTCATTGCTGGAACCGTAAGAACGATTGCCAGTTGATGCTGAGCCTTGATATCCATGTCCCATAGTCTTGGACAAGAGTCCTTTGCGAATATCATCTTCAATTAATGTACCAAAAACAGTTAAGTCTTTAAAGGATTTGATAGTTTGATATCTTAGGTGGTTTGCATATATAGGCTTTAGATTGTCCACGAACTTCTCCACACGAGTGGCTTTATCTGGGCGCTCGACAAGCTGTGTACTAGCCTTTCTCCATCTAGTTAGGAAATCGGTGAAATCTTCCTTTTCATTTTGGGTTAATACTTCTAGAGTGCGCATATTAACCCGGATTTCAACATTATCTGCATATTGCTTGGTGAATTCAATTGCAGCATCCCAAGTCGCGATCTTTTTAGGGTCTAGAGAATAGAACCATTGCTTGGGGATATTATCAAGAGATGAAGGAAAGATCCTTAGGAACATCTCAGGTTTGATGCCCTTGATGGACATGTAGTCTTTGAAGGCTCGATTATAATTTAGGGAATTTTTATGCCCTTTGAACCTTGGAATGTCAGTCATGTTGAAGTTAGTAGGCAATTGGGTGCTTACTTCCTCATACGTTTGACTGTTTTCCCTATAGATGTTATCTCCTTTGAGGTACACGAGTTGTTGTTCCAGATAACGAAGACGCTTTTCTGCTTCGTATATACATGTGTATCATTTTTGGGAGTATCCTTTGGCTCAGGTGTTTCCTTAGGTGTCCCCTGAGATGTAGGTCCTTCTGTAGGAGCAAAGCGGTTTTCGATGGTTTCTAAGCGAGCATAACAACATCCTGGCTAGCTTGAAGACGAAGAAGGGCAGCCAAGATTTCATTCATACCGGGATAGGGATTGGGTTGACCATTGACACTTCCGTGATCTTCACCGTCTCGAGACATCATGAACTGAGACTGAAATTAATGGCGAATCAAGCTCTGATCGAAACATGCTTACCCAAGACTCAAAACATAAGACGACTCGAAAGATAGACTGACTCGTGTTGCGTAACTGATGATTTTTTTTAGAAAAGAAAGAATTTGAAAGGTGATACCTATTGAAACTGTGTGTAGTAACTAGGTGTGCTGACTCGATTTGTATTTGGAGACTAAAAAAATAAAAAATAAAAAATAAAAAATCGATTTGACTTAGTTTAGTATTTAGGCCATTAAAAAAGGTTTACATTTTAAACATTTTTTTTTTTACAATGTTTTGGAAAATTAGGCATGGTTTTATTTATAAAAAGTTGATCATGTACAAGTCACAAACATATATACATGCATTATAACAGTATGTTGAGTGCTTTAAAGATGGTTTTGGTTTAGAAGGGTGGGTTGTCACACCAAGCTATCAAACCCTGGTCTGTGAAGAGGTCAGAACCAAACATGAGTAAGGTCGGTTCCTAGTTCCATTTCCTCGAGTAATGAAAGCTCTTGATACAAACATGAGTAAGCATCGTAATGTGGTTGACATCAATTGTTATCCATCTACTAAGAGACAGATAAGAATTTGCACCATCGAGACGGGACAATTGGTCGAAAGGGTTGGGTTAAGAGCCTAGGAAGGCCAACTGAAACGACCTAAGAAGGTCGAGTAATGAAAATTAATGACTGTCTCAAATAAACTATTCCCAACCTTGTTCAAGTTTCACCCTGGGTAACATTAGACTTAGTCTAAGTGTATCATCCCCAGCGGAGTCGCCAAACTGTGGACATGGGCCACCAGCGCCGCGCGCACCCGCGCGTTAAAGTTTGTGGCGGTGGTACTTCTCCCACGGAACCTTGTGCTGACAAAGAACGTCATGGGCCTTTACCGATTTGAAAGGCATTGAAACCGGTGAATAGTTTGAACAAGCCTGCATTTGTGGAGTCGCCACCAATTTTTCAGGATAATTGGACCTGTTCGAATACTTCGCGTCATGTCAAGACACAAAGTAATGACATAAACACTAAGAAAACATTCGTCGCCCTTAGCATTCCATGTCTAGAATCATTTATATTTGATATGTCATTAGTTATATGCATGTAATGCAACAAGTAATTGATTAACCCTAGCATATGAATTAAACTAAGTTGGTTAACACATAATTTAGCAAGCAATTATGTCAAAGTAGATATTTATATTCATTTACAAGTGTGAAGAAAGCAAACGAAAGAAAGAAAATAAATTACAAGGGATAATGGCAACAAAAAAGGAATAAATGAATTTATGCCATAAATACGTCAAAAAGAGATTTTAAAAAAAAAGGAATAAAATAAATAAAATAAAAGAATTAGACACGTCGAATAGTGATAATACGAATAGTAATTAATTTTAAACTAATAAGAATAAGAAAAAAAGCTATAGGAATAACAGAAATGAGTAAAGAAGTTCCGTGTCGGTCATACAAATTATTGATCAAATGCAGCAGGATCAACTTCAGTATCTGAACGACGCACCAAGGCAGCATCAACTTCGCACAAGATTCCCGAAACGTAACGTTATTTTTAATGATAAAGAATTGGATGGTTACATCGACGATACGGAGGGTCATCCAGGAGACGAAACAGTTTTGTATCATTTTGTAAAAGAATCTGATTGGAATAGAGACTTAATAATAAGTTCTATGCGAAACCAAAGAACTAAAGTAAGTATTTGGAAATTCTGGATAGCAAATGTACATTCACCCTTTTTTCTAGAAAGAACCGACAAATTCTATGACTGTTATATTTTTTATTTTAGTTTTGTAACATTTAAATTGGATTTTAATACTCCATTTAATATTTCATTACTTAAACGAATTATAAAATTTAAAAATGAAATAACAAAAAATAGAGAATTTAAGAAATAACAAAAAATAGAGAATTTAAAATTTCTGATTTTTATATCTATGAAAATAAGAAAAAAAGTAAAGAGGACATAGCGCTAGAATAACTACGTCAGAAAGAGACGAGTTCAGAGGCAGAAGCCAATCCAGACTAGGAGCAGAACATGTTGCGCCCTCTGGAAGAGGCGCAACACTTTGTGAGACTATTCTCGAGTTAGATTCTGACTGTGAAAGTCAGACTCGCTTTTTTTTAACGGATATTTCTCATAGTACCCCTTTATTTTGTCAGATTTCCCATGGTACCTCTACTTTTAAGAATCTGTCCATGGTACCCTTGAGGTTCCATTTTTGTGCCCATGATACCCTTTAATGTAACGGCCGTTAACGTAACATTAAATTTTGATGACATGGCAACAATTAGTAAATTAAAAAAATTAATAATAAATATAAATATAAATATAAATTTGAACAATACCCATGGTACCCCTAAGGTTTGCACTTTTTCCCCAAGTACCCCTACTTTTGTCGATAAAAATGTTTGACTGGTTGTATCTCTTACTTACGATATCAAAACGCTGCAATTTTTTTCCTTAAGTTGATCATCTTTATAAGATCTTCGGATTGAAAAAAAATCGCGTTTTTTATGATATCTTAGACAGACGTTACTACTAGTCAAAGTTTATTCGTTAAAGAAACTTTGACCGACTATAACTTTCGATCACTCGTTCAAAAAATGAAGTTTTTTTAATTCCGAAATAATTGTCTTTCCGAAATCTACAATTTAGAATAAAAAAAGTGCGGCTTTATGAACTCGTGGCTAGGAGATACGAGCAGTTAAAGTTATTTTGGAGAAAAAATAGGGGTGTCTTTATGGAAAAAGTGCAAACTTCAGGGGTACCATGGGAATTGACCTATTTATTATTATTTATACGTAAAATGCACGCGGTGCCTTTGAGGTTTGCTTTTTTGCCCGAAATACCCAATTTTTTTATCCGGAAAAGTTTAAGAGGCCTTAACTCGTGTTTACGAGTTCAGAAAGTGATAATTTTTTTTTTCAAATTGATCATCTTTCCGAGAACTACGACTTGAAAATAAAATTTGTTGAGTTTGGAATTTGTGACCAAGAGATATGGTCACTCAAAGTTTGTTCGGTCAAAAAAAATTTTGACACGCAATAACTCCTAGCCACGGAATCCAAATACGATAATTCTTTTTCGAAATCGTAGTTCTCGGAAAGATGATCGATATGAAAAACAAAAATTATCACTTTCAGAAATTGTAAACACGAGTGATGGTCTCTTAAAGATCCCCGGATAAAAAAAATTGGGTATTTCGGGTAAAATATCAAACCTCAAAGGCACTACATGCATTATCCGTTATTTTTAATTTACTAATTATTGCCACATCATCAAAATTTAACGTTTTGTTAACGGCCATTACATTAAGTGGTATCATGGGCACAAAAATGGAACCTCAAGGATACCATGGTCAGATTCTTAAAAGTAGGGGTACCATGGGAAATTTGACAAAATTAAGGGGTACCACGGGAAATTTCCGTTTTTTTAATGTTCGTTGGTTGATTTAGGCGTATTATTAAAATTGAAATCGAATTGAAGTGATTTAATCAGATTGAACATGAATAAGAGATCGTCATAAGGGAGAAAACATGTATCAAAGTCGAATTTTAATAGTTTGATATGGGAAAATCGAACCATTGAAAATCCGGGTTGAATAAATGACGAAAACCCGTAAATATTGATTATAAGGGATTTAAGTCGAAGAAATAACCTAAAATAATTTGGAAACTGGAATTTTATGAAAGAAAGCGAATTAAAACGAAAAAGGACGAAACAATTGGTACTCGAGGAAGAAGAAGAAGAGTAGCATCAGATAAGAAGCCTATGGAAGAGGCGCAGTAGATGCTGCGACTATTCCAGAAGGCGCAACTGCTGTTGCGTTTTTTCTCAACAGTCCCTACTGATCCGTCAAAAGGTTTGAAAACTTATGATTTTGAAAACGTACTCACGGCGTAGACTCTTATATGAGATAAAATACATACATAAAATACAAATAGGATTTTACACCCTAAGACTTACATGTTTGCGAAGCATAAAACGACTTAATTCGGCAATGTAACAAAGATGCCCTTGAAAAGGATCTTATAAAACAAATTGATTGATTAAATTAATTAAGGTGTAGTGGTCAAATTGGTAGGTCTATGAAAAACGTGACTGGTACCTGGAATGATCTAGGCTTACATGGTCGAGAATGCTCAAGAACGTAGGCGTCGTATCAATAGCACGTGGTCTTAGAATGCAAAGAGAGAGAAGAGAAGGGGCGGACACTCGCGCCAAGAATATGTGAGAGGGGGGCCTCTATTTATACTAATCACGAGATGAGAGTTTTGGAAGGATTAAAATACGGAAATAAATCTGGGAAGATTTGGACGCTGTTGGAAACAAGCACAGGAAGAGGCGCAGCGGGTTATGCGCCCTCTCATGGAGGTGTTTCTCCTTCAGCAGCGAAGATTTCCGCGTTTTCAGAATTTGGAAAGGATTTGTTTTCCTTATTCGCCAAAATAAGATATTTTCGAAATCTTAAAAATATTTGAGAAATTTTAGGATTCTTAAAAATATCCCGACCCAGATTTGAGACGGTTTTTGAGAAAATGACGACGGTTTTTGACCCGGACTCCAAATGTACTCTAATTACTGCCAAAATGACCGTATCGGCGTGTAGATGAAAATGAAGGGATTGACACGACTATTTAGGCAATCTTTTGACGTCGAATTAACAGAATGTCATAATAACGCTTCGTATGTTAAACATGTGTTCCAATCATTATCGGGTGTTTGGCGAAGGGTGCAGAAACGAGGTATCTACACCGGTCCGTTTATGCTTCGTATGTTAAACATCCTTCCCTTGCTACCTTCATCATTCCAAGGCTAGGGTTCACTGTTTTTGGGGGTTTTTGCATCTTAGCCTTTGTAATCGTTGGGTAAGTCTTCTACCTTAGTATTTTTGTCGTTTTGTTAAAGTTAGGTAAACCCTAATTGGGTTAGTTGGGGGTTTTAGGGTGGATATCATTTTATGTGTTATGGTATTGATTGATTGATATCATAATAGGTAAGGACTTCGTAGAGGAGGTTTTATAGATTGCTTGTTGTGCATTTGCTTGGATTTCTGATCAGGTAGGGTTTCCCAACTCAGTTGGTTGCCCTTACAACTTTGAGCCGGTTACTACGCGGTGTGTCAAGGGATCGTTGTCTGTTTGTATGTCTTATAAGCATGTTTGATAAAAGTATGATGTGCGTTGGATGGAAGATGTTTGGAGTATATGATTAATGTGGTGGAATGTATGAGCATGATCGGTGGTATTGTTTGGTTTTGTATTTAGTAACATGTGATTAGGAGAGCTTGTGTATGTATATGTGATGTAAAGGCATGAAGGTAGTTCGTTTTTAGCATGACTCAACCGAGTGGGACAGGGGTTCGACCGAGTATCGGGTACTCGACCAAGCCCCTGACACTCGACCGAGTGGGTAACCTGTGTGTTTGGACAGAAGTTTCTGAAAGTTGGTGACTCGACCGAGTGTGTAGACACTAGATCGAGTAGTCTGTACTCGACCAAGTACATAGTGTACTCGACTGAGTACGTTTTCATGTGAGGTATCTGGTCAGCTTCTGGAGTGGTTGCACTCGATTGAGTACGTAGGGGACTCAACGAAATGGCCTATAATTGAACGAGTGTCTTTGGATACTCAACTGAGTACCTTCTTTGGGCGGTTTATGTTTGCTTTGGGTCGTAGGCTATGTGCTTACGTCCGTTCGCCTGTTATAGCTCAAATAATGTTGCCAAAGAGATCAGCTGCATATATGAGGGCCGCTGAGATGAGTGTTGAGGAGATTTCTCATATGATCGAGCATCAGGAAGCTATTACTGAGGCTCTCAAGAATGTGGGGAAGGCGAAAGAGGGAGAGTGCTCGGGAGAGTGCTCAGGAGAACAAGTTGGGCTCTACCTAAGGGACGAAGCTGAAGTGTGGTGGAGTCGTGAGAGGGAGAGTGCTCGGGAGTTCTACAAGGATTTGGGTGAGCCCGTTATTCCTTGGGCTGAGTTTAAGAAGGCTATAAGACATCAGTTTGTTCTGGAGCACATTCGGAATAAATTAAGAGCAGAGTTCGATTCTTTCCGTATGGCTAAGAGTATGACTGTGGCAGAGTAGTACCACAATTTCAATGAGTTATCGCGTTATGTGGACGACATGGAGTTGAGCCAACTGAGTCTGGCTCTCTGTTTCGAGCCGGGGTTGTCGCTGAAGATCTTGGAGAATTTACCTGTCGGGGTTCGTACCAACTTGAAGGAAGTTTATGAAAGAGCTGGTAATGTAAAAAGGTTGGTCAATATGGCTAGGGAGGCCAAGGAGAAGGGAAATGAGAAGACGAAGGCGGACCACGAAAGCAGTGGGAAGTCAGGCTTCAAACGGGGTAACTACAACCAGGGAAAGGCTTTCTCAGGTGGATCTGGCATTAGTTGAGGATTTTCTTATGGTGGTCGTGGTGGTCGGAGCAGCAGTGGCAACTCCGGGTTGCAATGTTACAACTGTGGCGGTACTGGACACAAGAGATATGAGTGCACAAGCTTCGGTGGAAGGGGCTTCCAGGGGCAGTAGAGAGGAGGTTACTCACAGGCTCTGGGACAGAGTATGGCTAGAAACCGACCAGCTGGGTCATGGTATAGTCAGGGTGGCCAATACAACAGCAACGACAACTTCAACCGCAACAATGGAGGGACTTATCAGCGCCAGAACGACAATGCAAATCAGAATTCAGCTGCTAAGTCTACTGCATCGTCAAGTTGTTCATGATGGATAACAAGGCGGCTGAAGATGATGCACAAGTAGTCACTAGTACTTTTCTTATCAATAGCATACCTACTTTTGTTTTGTTTGATTCGGGGGCTACGCACTCTTTTGTATCTAAGGGTCATGCTAAGTCTTCGGGTTTGGGGGAGTATGAGTCTGTAAAAGATGAAGTCTTTATACCATAAGGAGAGTATGTATCTTGTGGGAGGTTGTATAAAGGGGTGTTTATGGTAGTTGGGCAAGTCAACTTTCCAGTTGATTTGTTTGAGTTTCCTATGGATGGGTTTGAGGTCATAGTCAGGATAGATTGGCCGGGGAAGTATAGTGCTACCATAGATGTCATCAGAAGAAGGCGACTTTAAGAGGATCTAGGGGAGTTAGGGTGTCTTACCGTGGGTTTGTGGTCGAATCCAAAGTCAAGATTATTGCAGCTGTCGCTTTGAAGTCGTACCTGAGGAAGGTGTATCCTATGATCCATTGCCATGTAAAGGATAATAGGATAGAGGAGCCATCAACATCAGAGATACCACTGGTGGGTGAGTTCGAGGATGTCTTTCCAGATGAGATACCAGGTTTACCTCCGCATAGGGATATTGGTTTCAGTGTTGAGCCGAACTCGGGCGCGAGACCTATATCTAAGGCCCCGTACCGTATGGGTCCTAAGGAGCTGGGAGAGTTGAAGAAGCAGTTGAAAGAGTTGCTAGAGAAGGGATACATTAGACCTAGTGTATCGTCTTGGGGTGCGCCATATCTGTTTGTAAAGAAGAAGGATGGCAGCTTGATATAATGCATCGACTACAGAGACATGAAACATGTCACGCTGAAAAACAGGTATCCTTTGCCGAGGATTGATGATCTTTTTTACTAGTTGAGTGGGCCCGGTGTGTTTTCAAAGATTGATTTAAGGTCGGGGTACCATCAGCTGAGGATTCGGGATGAGGACATACCTAAGACAACTTTTTTATCGCGGTATGGTCACTATGAATATGTGGTGATGCCGTTTGGTCTGACTAATGCGCCAGTGGTGTTCATGGATTTGATGAATAGGGTTTTCATCCAGTTCTTGGATCGGTTCGTGATGGTGTTTATCGACGATATCTTAGTCTATTATAAGACTAAGGAGGAGCACGAGGAGAATTTGAGGCTGGTGTTGCAAACCTTGCGCGCAAACCAGTTATATGCTAAGTTATCCATGTGTGAGTTCTGGTTTGAGAAGGTGGCTTTTTCGGGCCATGTGATTTCCAAGGAAGGGGTAGTTGTGGATCCTAGCAAGATTGAGGCGGTGTCAAACTGGGAAGCACCGAAGAATGTTGCAAAGATTTAGAGTTTCTTGGGTTTGGCTAGTTTCTACAGGAGCTTCGTGAAAGATTTCTCGAAGATAGCTAGGCTTATGACAGCTTTGATGCGTAAGGAGAACATGTTTCTCTGGGATGAGAGTTGTGAGACAGCGTTTCAAACTTTAAAGGAGCATTTGACTACAGCTTATGTCTTAGCTTTGCCAGAGGAAAGTGAGAACTTTGAGGTATATACCGATGCTTCAAAGAATGGCATGGGTTGTATATTGATGCAGAATGGGAAGGTTATTGCCTATGCTTCGAGGCAATTGAAATCTTATGAGGAGAACTACCCTAATCACAATTTGGAATTGGGTGTATTTGTATTTGCTTTGACGATTTGGAGGCATTATCTATATGGGGCAACCTTTAAGTTGTGTTTAGATCACAAGAGTTTGAAATACATCTATACCCAGAAGGAGCTGCATATGCGTCAGATGAGGTGGATGGAGCTTATAAGTGACTACGACATGGATATTATCTACCATGAAAGGAAGGCTAATGTGGTTGTTGATGCGTTGAGTAGGAAGAGTGTGTATTCTTTATGCACTGCTTTGTCACTAATGAAGCTTAAGGTTGAGGTGACTAAGATGGGGATCCATATGATTCGGAAAGGGGAAACTATTGGAGATTTGACAGTTGAGCTTGAGCTCTATGATGAGATCAAGAATAAGAAAGCCTTTGATCCTAAGATGCAGGAGTGGAGAGATGGGATGGAAAAGGGGACAATTTTGAGCTTCTCTATTCATGAAGATGGGAGTGTTCGGTTCGATGGGAGTTGGGAGGTGGTGTGTGCCTAATGATGTGGAGCTGAAGAAGATGATTATGACTAAGGCTCATTGCACTCCATACTCAGTGTATCCAGGAGGTGAAAAACTCTATAAAGATCTAAAGAAGGTGTTTTGGTGGCCTTGAATGAAGGGGGAGACAGCTGAGTTCGTGGCTAGATATTTGAATTGTACCTATGTGGAAAATGGGAGTCCATTTCTATGGACTTTATTGTGGGTTTACTGATAAGTACTTTATTTTTGCATTTTTATCCCCTAGATTAGCTCTATTTTACTTGTCATTTAGCACTTGTTTAAGTGTTTTTGAGCTAATATTGTGTTCTAGTTGCTTGATTTGCTTTTTAACGTGTTTTGTAGGAAATATAGCTTTTATTAGCTAATTCCCGAAAATAAGAGCAATTATCGAGAGCACAAAGCTAAGTGGAAAATGGATTTGGTCATGCATGGCCATGCAAGCTTAAAGACATAAAGAAATGATCAAAGTCTAAGAAAATGGCCCATGTAATTATCTAAGGCAAATGTAAACAAATGAATAAATGAAGCCCAAAAGAAATCCAAGAGAAGATGTGGAAATATCAAGCATTGGATTCCACATAACAAGTCATTACCGGGCAATTAAGGACGCAACAAATGAGAATATTGGATTCCCGAGCCATTAACTATGGCTATTTAAAGCCACTAATCCAAATTGTTACGTCCCCGATCGGGGTCACCCATCCCCGATCGAGGTTTCACGCATTTAAGTTCCTCGGATTCTCCGAGGGTTGTTTACGTTTGCATACCTAGATTACTATATAAGGAGGGCTAGACCCGGCCTTAGAATCATTCTAACACTCGTACACATTCTCTCTTAGTTTAGTTTAGTTTTGTTTTGTTTTGTTTTGTTTAGCATTTCATTGTTATATTTTAATCATTCAACATTTCCATTTACAATTTCATTTCAATTCAAGTTATTCTTCTTCAAGTCCAAGTTCTTCATTTCCTTTATATTCTTCATTTCATACGGTAAATTAATTTAGCTTTCATTTTATTTATGTTATTTACATTGTAGTTTTATATTATGTCTGCATTTTCATTTTCAATTAGCATTTTCATTTGTTATCATTTCCACATGAGTAGATAAATTTTGTAGTCTAGGGATTAGGGGAGTCATATAGTTAAACTAGTTAATCACTTATCATTTCTATCACATGTTTGCATTGTAATGTTTAGTCTTTGATTTATGGCCATACTCTTTTGAATAAACCCGTTATACATTCTATAAGTCGAGAGGCTTTAAGTTAGGAATGATGTAAGTTGTTGTTGGTTTCGTTGAGTAGTGTTTGTGTGAAGGTCTTTTAGTTAGAGACTTTCTAAAATTGGATAGTATGTATTGGGTAAGGCCTTTATTGAAGGCTGTGATTTTAATGCAACTCACATTTCA
>VHZZ01000061.1:343879-357601 GCA_009801015.1 Silene noctiflora | reverse complement strand
ATGGTTAAGTTGGTTAGGTGGGTGAGAAGGGTACTCGACGGGTAGGATTACTCTCCGACATTTACGAGTGTGATTTAGGAGATAGAAAAATATATATTCATATGTGGGGATGGGGTTGTTCAGGGATAGGGATATGGTTAGGGTTGATTCTGATGGGTTTGGTTAGTTAGTCGGGTGGAAAGGGTTGAATATGGAAAAACGTAGGTAATGTGAGGTATTGATTGAATGATTGAAAATGATAAACAGATAAATTTTATTTGAAAAGTGTATTATATGAAAATAAGAACCGATAAATCATATAAATATAGGCTAAAAACCATTAGAATATCACGTGTATAAACTCAATTTTGTTTCATTGTTAGACACAAAACTAAATAATCAAATGTTATACTCCCTCCAATCCAATCGAATGCTCTCTTGGGTCGGGGCACAAATTTTAATGTGGAATGACTTTATAGTGTTTTTTGTGGCGGTATTTTTGGAAATATTTAAGGGTGTGTATAAAAAGATGTCATAATGTGGAGTTTTAGTTGCAATGGTATTATTGTAAATACAAGAAATATACATTGGATTAGATTGTACGAAAATGGAATGTGAGAACATTGGATAAAAATGAAGAGAGTATATGTCATGTCAATATTATATCATTAAATTTTAATTGAGTTATTTTTTTCATGATGAAAATGACTGTAATACACCTAACTCATTATATCGTTTCGGGGGTACTGTTTGTAACCCTTCATTCTTTCACCATTTCTCTTATACCTCATTTGCTAACTAAACAAGGAATTTTGCATGCTTTTACCCCTCTCTCCTTTACTAACCCAACAAGGTCTTGTTGATCAAGACATATATTTGTTCTCTACTAATTCTCAATATAGACATGACGTTAAGTTAATAACTGACGGAAATCTAAAAGAATAGTATATCAAACATTAAATGCACGATTAGTGTTTTACAACTAAAATAAGTAGTATAATACATTATAATTACAACTTATTTTAGTATCCGTGCAACGCACAGGCATGAAAACTAGTACTAGTAGTATACGGACGCTGTAATAAGTAATCAAGTCATTAGTTGATTGCTAATTCCATCTCCACGTCTCTCAAAATTACATAAATAAAAATATGGTCTTCTGAAATTTAACGGAGATCAAGAACATTGATTAATATAAGTGAATGCCCTCTACGAGAAAGTGCAATTCAAATCTTTGGGTTTCAATACGGTCATGTCCGTCTTAAACAAGAACGTGTGATGAAAGAATAACGCTAGATAAGTCTCCAAGCTTGACCACCATGGACGTTAAATTTCTTAAAACGACCATAAAACATGACCAAGATGAGTATGAGTTTACCCTCTTTACTAAACCATCCGGCAAAACCATATGATTTATCAATGCAATTTTCATCCAACTTCAGTCTTCGTTTGCAACTGTATCCCGTTGAAAATCCCACACTTCCATACGCACTGCATGCATGCATGCAACTCATTAAAACAATAATAAACATTATTGTATGTGTTAATCTAGTTTAATAGGTAAACAAATTAGGGGAACGATTGAAGACCTGGCAAACTGTCAATGGGGTCGGGTTTGGGTCAGGTCAGTTCGGGTCTCATTTCGTGTCATAGTTTCGGGTTAGTTTGGGTCGGACTGGGCCATTTCGGGTTACAGGTCTGTTTCAGGTTTTCGGGTCAAGCGGGTCAGGTTACTTCTAGTCGGGTCATTTTCGGGTCAATGATTAAGAGAGAAAAAGTCATCTCAAGTCTTTTTGGATCATATAGAGTTATATTTTGTCGGGTCATTTTTGGATTGGGTGGTTTCGGATGGTGTCATTTCGGGTCGGGTCTATTACCTTATAACTTCGAAGACTATGTTTAGAATGTTGAAGTTAAGTGGATCTTCCTTTAAACTTTTCCTCTCCGTAAAGCATATAAGGATGACAAAGATGGTTAAGTAGGAAAGTTGAGAGAATATAAGATTTTGGATCATGTTCTTCTTATGTCTTTTTCCATTCTTGATACTTTGTAAGGCTTCTTCTTTTTGTTGATACCCAATTGGTAAGAACGACGTATATGGTGGAAAATACCTGCAACGATTCCGTTCTAAAATTAATCAGGCATCTATTCGCAAAATATATATGCGTTCGATTGTTCAAAATCCGTTATCATCATAACTGTTTTTGTAATAATTTGAAGCTTTTGGTTGGAATTCCAGGATCGGTTTTATATTCTAACACGCAATATATATACACGTTCAATTGTTCAAACCCCGTTATCATGAGAGCTGTTTTTGTAATTTGTTCTTTCTATATACCACAAAAGGAATTGTATATATAAGAGTTGAGTAAAGAATAGTGCTCACATCATGACGATGAATATCACCAAAATAGCAGAGGAAACAACAGAGAGATCAAATACAGATTCCCCTGCATGTCTTGCATTAGCCGTCTGAAACAACGATCCTACAACCTTCTCGTACGAGCTCATCCCCTCCATAACTCCGGAGCTCCATTCCATGATACAAAACGTCACGAATTGCAACGTTAAAAACCCAAAAACCGTCGCAACCAAAAGCCAACACTCTTTGCTAGACATCAAGTGTCCATAATTTAACTCCTTATAATTCTCCAACATATAAGTGTACTCTTTTCTTTTAGTAACCCTCTCCATAACCCAAATCACTAGTCTTAGGCATGGTGGGTACAACGTCTCGCCGACTAGACCTAAAGGTATAAGAATCAATAGAAGGCCGGGATTGTTCCTAAAAACAATCATGTTTTCGTTGGTAGGGATGAAACCACAATTGGCAAAAGTCGAAACCGTGGTGAAAACAGAAAATGTTAGTTGGACTAGTCCTTTGTTCTCTAGGACACTTTTTGCACTAGTAGTGACACTAATGTATATGGATACTAGACTTGTTCCTAGGACATGTGCGACTAGGATGTACCCCGTGACAACGTACCCTAACGATTTTATCGAGCTGTGTAGCAACCTCGTTTCATCGTCGTGACCACTTTCTACAGGTTTTTGAAACATGATTGAACCTAATTCAATACTTTGTTCTTGATCGACTATGCTTGAATTAGCGCGATTTTTAGGAAGAGACGATGAAATTAGCTTGGACCGTCGTAATTGAAGGCCAAGCAAGGAAATAAAAATTTCACCCCCAAGGAAGATTAAAGTGATCATGATAACAAGTTGTGTATTAGAAAAAACTTCCATTTCAATGGTTGATAGACTTGCAACGGTGCTAGCTGAGGCAGAGGTGAAGAACAGATCAAAATCGGTTGGGATGTAATCGGTTCTTGGCTTTGAAAGCTTCAAGGCCAAGTAACCAAGTACCGTGATTGCCAGAAAATAACAAATGTGTAGCCCTAATGGTTTGGCATGAAGGACAATGGAGTTAAACAATGAAGAAATGAATGATTTGGTTGAGAAATTAGTATTTATAGGATGATTAATTGATTTTTTAGGGGAGCTGTGATTATGTAATTGCTCTAATTTCATGTTTATTGCTAGCAAGCTTGAGAAAGAAAATTGCAACAATGTTATGTATAGTTGATGCTGATGCACAATCCTGCACGGTAAAGCTTGAAACACTATATATATATATAGGTCATAAAATTAAGTATGAAATTGCTTATATTATTTGTTTGAGTTTTGTATGTGACGGTTCCACACATATAAAAAAAAAAACAGAAGAGAATGTATATTATTTGTTTATTTTTGATTAAAATACTACACACAAAGAAAGAAGTAAACAAACGACAATGAACGAAGGAATAATTTTTTTTTTTATAATCATTGTTATTAGTTTGGAATAATGAATTGGGCCATTTTACATGTTTTAATATTTTATTTATGACGAGAAGGTTTGGTGAGAGGATTTCTCTTCTTTTTTTTCTTAAAAAAAAAAGAAAGACATTGTTTGGGTTACTTTGGACCTTTAAATTCTCCAAACATGATGGAGTTAAATTATTTACCTTTTTTTTGGAGATAGTCTCCCCTATTTGACCATATACGTATACCAAACACCAGCACTAATTTTACTTTCTTGCATGATTAAAATCTAAATGGAGCCAATTCTTATAAAATTAAAATGTGGAATGTGATGGTTTAATTTTTAGAAAATAAAATATTGTTTTGATTTGTACGTGTTATGGTGAATTTAATCTAGCAATGTTGTTAATTGAGTAAAAACAAAAAACTAGCATCAACTAATGGTGTATAGGCGCATTAGATTTAGTGGGGTGATTAGTGGATATTTCACAGTGGCCAATTTGGTAAAAGATAAATGAAACACTATCGTCTATGTAACCCCTAATGGTGTATAGGCTTATACTAATAAGAAGAGGCTTAGCCATTAATTAGTTAAGATAGTCATAAACTCCTAATGCAAATTAGAGCTGTTCACTATACCAAGTACCAACGAACCCGCCCGGTCCGGCCTGCAAAAGAAGCGGTCTTAGACAAGGCATTTTCAAAAATATACAACGATCGGCCTACAAGTCCTTCTCAAACTCCCTTACCCGCTTGTCCATAGGCAAAATTTTTATATTTGACATGGACCGTTACTAGTCTAAACCTGCATTTAAACACCTAATCTAATCTTTAAATCCCGAATGCAAGCTAGGTCAATCATAGGTGAAATATTTGAAGTTATAATCAAAGTCAAAATTAAATGAGACAATATAGATCAAAATAAGGTGTTATTAAAGGTCATGGTGGAATTAAGCGTGCATTATACATTCTTTTTGTAACGAGGGAATCTGCAGCTGCTATTTTCGGTGTGCACTGGGTAAACTCTTGGGTGTACGTGATAACCTACACTAAACCACGTACGTATACCAGGTAAGTCACCCGAGAGTGATAAACTGGAAATTTATAAGGCATAATCTCAGGCTATAAATACTCTACGTACAAAATTATTCTTAAGGAGGTTTGACCTAAGACCCCTGGAAATTTCAACCAAGCTTTAACCTACCTAATCGTTTAATGGTGGAACCTTATCTTTTAGTTTATTTTAATTTCTACATGGGTACACTATAAACTACAAAACAATATAAAAATAAAATGTGATTAAGAAACTCTATAATCATGAATATGTATGTGTTGATAATACGTAGCCTAGACCATGCAACATTCGATTATTGTGGCCAATTGAATAAGTATTGACTATACATACATGAATATTTGTAAGCAAAAAGCTAGAAACAAGATCTCCAATTACATCTTAGGTCGAGAAAAGAAGGTAAATTGAAAAATGACTAAACATGAAGACAATGTTATAGTGGTAAAACAAATTGAATATATTCAATTCAATTATTCATGCTGGATTCTACGTTAAGTGATTAACATCAAGAATAATTTCTTTTTTTGTTGATCAACATGGGAACAATGAGAGAAACGATAAGGTTTGATATGATTATATGATCACTTTGATTCTCATCATTTGTCAATTCATCAAAGTTGTGGATATTATATAGCAATTCAAGAATTTCATTCTTTATAGTCCTTTCGTCTCGATTGATTGTTTTCCTATTTCATTTTAAGGTGTCTTATTCAATTATTTACTTTACTAGCTATTTTAGGAATGTCTTTGATGAGTAACTTGATCCTCTATAATTCAACTTGGCCAGCTTATCTTCCTATAATTGGTTCACTCCTCTTTTATTGGTCTTTGTGTCTAAATCAAAGGTAAACAAATATATTTTTGTGTAAGATTATCTCACACAAAAATTATATGGATCGAGTGACCCACCCTATTGTTTTCATATGTTCTACTCTTAGACCAAACTGTAATATATAAAAAGTAAAAGTTGCCAATATTAAGAATGTAATGATTAATTTTATATTTCGTCAAATTAATTAATGCTCTATTGAAGATAAGATATTCAACTACACAATATTTATAAAATCATAAATTATTGTGCAAGACCATCTTATATCTAGGAGACTAGGACTACTCCAATAATCAAAAGATCAAATAGATTAGTTGATAAACTTGTGTAAAATTTTTTTATTTTGATAACCTAAAGTTTTATATTGATAACATATTTAAATATGTATAATGTCGGGTTGTTAAAAAAATTAAAATATAAGTTAAATTAAATGTGATCTTTAAGTTTCTCCCCTCTTAGGCTAGTCTTATGCTATAGAACAGTTCTATAATAGTAAAACCGGGAATGTAGCAAATTACCTCCATAACTTATGAACTATGTGCAAATTAGCCATTTGAGTTTCACTTGTGGCAAATTAGCCCCATAACTTTCAAAAAATGTGCAATTAAGCACAAATCAAGTTTTTTTTTTACCATTTTTTTACTAAAACTTATTGTTTTCTATTATAAAAACTATTATAAATATATTTCTTAAGTAATTAAATATAATATTTACATATTCAACGAAAAATGCGAACCAATTTTAGGATAAACAAAAATAAATTTGGTCACGTAACTTTTCATTGTAACATCATTAACAATTCTCATATTGGGAACATTTTCGCAAAAAAAAAAAAAAAAAAATGAACATGTTTTTTAATAATCAATAATTAAAATCTAATAAATAATTTTAATTTTCAATTATAATAAAATATCTAATTAGTAAATTTTATTCTGATAAATAAGATATGTGGTTAATTTCACATTAAGAAAAATTATAAGGTTGATTTGCTACATTTATAAATTAAGGGTTTGATTGCACATAATACCAAACTTGAGGGAATGATTTACTATATTTCCCATAGTAAAACCGTATATTGGTCTAGATGAACATAAATTACGGTCCATTAATCCAGACATAAATTAATTGGTGTTGGGCCAGGAATCGACCAAAATCGAAAACTTTAGAACAAATCATGTCTTAATGCATTTGGTTTGGGTTAGGTCCATATCAAATGGTCCAATCCACCAGACCTAGACTTGATAAGCACTACTCGAAACAACTCAACAAATCTTGACTTTTTGTACCCAATTTTGGATTGGATTTAATTTGTGCAAAATTATTTCGTTAATGAAGATTTATGCAGTGGTGTAGGGACCGTTATCAATTCTACATGTGTGATGGATTACCTCAAGTTCATTTCCTCAACACTACTCTAGATTAAAACCGCCATCGTGGAAGGTTCTATCATACAACGATGTAAAAGAGGGTATGTAGAAGTGTCGGTATTCATCTACAATGATTTGATGTTGCTATCTTAAACTTTGCTTCATAATTATTTTGTATTTGTTAGTTTTGATGCTTAATCATGTTGTATAGCTCTTATATTATTAATGATTACTATATTTTACTTCAAAAAAAAAGTACTAGTGTCACATACCCCTAATCCCTAATCCCTAATCCCTTGTAAACAAGTTATTTTAAAACAACTCTCTTATAGACTCGTTCTATGACATAAGATTATTAGAGTATAAAACTGATCATGGAACTCCAACCATCAGTTTAAGCTTTTTGGTCGAGATGATTTCATGACATGGTATCAGAGCCGGTTCAAATCTCACCGCCCCCAAATTTCTAAAGTGGAATATTAAGCATCAGGTATGCGGAAGCTTGTACTTGCATCCACACTTCAAGTTCAACGGGCATTCGTGTGAGGGGGTGAGTTAGAGTATAAAATCGATCTTGGGACTCCAACCATTAGCTTATGCTTTTGGTTGTGATGGTTTCATGACAAAGACTGGTCTAAAAGGAGAATAGGCCACACTTAATCGTTAATTTTATTTACATTTTAATTTCGTTTGACAACACGATATTTTAGGATGAATACCGATATATTTAAATGTGTTGGTTATCAAAACAAAATATTAGATTATCAAATAAAACATTTTTATAAAAGTATATTAACTATTTTAGTTGGCTTTTATGTTATTGGGCTAATCTTATTGATAAAATAGTGTACACAACAATTTTATTTATAAAACTTGCCCAATAACAAGATGTCCACATAAATTAGCTAATAAATTTAAGAAAAAAATATTTTGTTTTGATGACCAAATGTTTTATATTGATAACTCGCATATTCAAATATGTCGGTATTTATCATAAGATAACGAATTATCAAAAATAAAGTAGAAATATACCTATAAGAAAATGTTAACTTTGACTATTCTCATATTGAGCCAATCCTATGCTATAAAATGTTCCTATAGGAGTATAGGAGAATTGTTGATTACAATTTACAATGTAAAATAGACATGAACAAAAGTAATCCAAGCCCAAATCTAAATAACAACGCATCCAAAACTAACCTAAAACTTGACTTGAACGGAAAACAAAATTTACCACAAACTCAAACTAACCTAATTCCAAATAATCAAACCCGAATTTGATCCAAATAAAACGTATACACCCTTCGTCTCGATCATTTATTTACCTTTTTTTCATTTTGAAGTGTCTTACTAAATTATTACATTTCTATTTTAATAACAATGCTCCAATTTGGTCTTATTCTCATCTAATAATTGAGTGACTCTTCTTTTCATCCTTTTTTGAAAAAACAAATGACCGGTCAACTATGCAAACATGCAACGGGAAAAAGACGCGGCAATTTCAAAAGAAAAATGGAGAGAGTTACGACTTACGAGACTATACACCGCTATTTTAATCTAGGTATTCATTCATGTCTTTGATTTTGGTTTTGATTTTGATCTTGATCTTTATCGCGTTGTTATTTCGGTATAATTTAATTTCTGATTGAATTCGCAATATTGTGTCGTGTTAATTAGGGTTTATGCGTTTGTTCTGTAATTTGTGATGGAGATGGACTGAATTTCCCCCATCTTATTTAAATTAGAGCAAACCCTTTATAAACGTTGATTAAATTTCCGTTTCTTTGCTCCATTATTGTATTTCAACGCAGATATCAGTTAATTTGACACTGTTTGTACTGTGAAGATTTCGGGTTTTCTTTTCCGGAAATTTGAATCGTTATCATATACTTCCTCTGTCTTAGTGAATAGTTTACATTTGCTTTATTTCTGATTGTGAGGGAGAAATAAAGCAAATGTAAACTATTCACTGAGACGGAGGGAATATGTATTTCCGTATATAAGAATTTAAATGATGGAGAGTGTTTGTGTGACGTATTTCTAGCTGCGGAGATTATGTGATTGCAAGTTTGTGCCTCATAAAATGCGGTTATAGGCTACTGCGTCCATAAAGCTTATTCAGTTGGCTGAATGATTTTGGCATTTTTGCAAGCTTGTGCCTCGTAATTACTACTTATATAGAACTTTATATTCAGATTCTAATGTAGCCTAGTTGTCATAGACGACGATTTTAGTTAACGAAACAAACAATTGCTGTAGTGGTATATGTTATGTTATCACAGACCATATGTAAACTTTTCTGCTATAATGGTTGTCCTTATATCTATAGTCCAATTAAAGGTTATTTCTATATCGGTTGTTCAGAAAAAAAAAAAGGTTCTCTTTATCGTCCGCTAAAGGTTGTCCCTATATTGGTTGTCGGTTGTGCTGCTAATGATTATCAATATATCATCAAAGGCTGTCCTTATATTAGTTGTCATTGTATTTAGGGGAGGCAAACTCCATGTAGTGGTCCTGCCTCCTGAGTTTGTGGACAAAAGGATAAGTTACTAGTTACACTGCCTTTTGATAGCCGGTGGTCATATCTCCTCTATGCATCTTGTATCATAGTTTGTAGTTCTTGGTGTGCAATATTTGGCGTCTTAAATGTTGAGGCCATGTTTTGTTTAGACATGATGGTTGAGACTGTGCGATGATTGTAACGTTTTAAAGGCATTGACGATCATATTAAGAGCAGACTATCACTAAGCTCATGTTGGCTGTTCTGATTCTGTTAGATTAGTAATTATTATATTAGAGTATATTTTGCATTAGTCCTAGATTATAGCTAACTAGCTGTATTTGTAGATGTAATTTCTATCATTTGTAGATTCTAAGACTGGTTCCGAGCTGGTGTTTGTGCATCCATGATTTCAAGACATTTTATCAAATTCTGAGAAATTGTGATTTAGGCCATCAACGTGTTAATCTTGTATGTCATTTGAGTCTTTGATACCTGATAGACTTGAAACTATGTCCATGATACATTAAAACAACAATAACAAAAACATTAGTCTTTAAATCAAGCTTACTTTACCAGATCAAATTTGCTTATGTTTCAGTTACCTGTAATACAATCTACACCCCCCCCCCCCCCCCCCCCCCCCCCCCCCACTATTTTGAGTGGGTGATACATTGACAACAACAATAACAAATAGATCCTTATTCCCAAGACGCCGAGATGATCTGGGCAACGCATGTTTTAACAAATTGATTTTGTTTGTCGGTTGACTTGATTCCTTTGGATAATGCTCCACGTAATTTCTTTGATGTGTTCCTTATGACTTGTGCAATTTGTAACCTTAGTTACGGAGTATGTTTTATGGTTAAAAGTCTTGAAATCAAGCTTACTTTACAAGATTAGATTTGCTTATGTTTCAGGTACCTGTAATACAATCTGAGGTCTTCTGTTTGCTCCCCCCAGGAAAACAAACTATTGGGTGGGCGATGCAACTTAGAGTAGGTTTTCAATGTAATTCCGAAGGACGGCCAATGTACCATGATCCGAATGTATAGGATTCTGTTAAGATAGGGAACTCTTTGATGAGGTAGGGCAGAATCTTCCCAAGATCCTATAATTATTTTAATTTTATCAGAGGTATTATGTTGACTATATTATAAAATCAACAAAATCTTGTTAATTTTCTGATTTTTATTGTGGCTGTTGCAGAAAGCTGATGCTAGACTTTCAGGTATTGTATTATTGAAATGCTTGGCGACAGAAAAAGTTTCAGCACCAATCTTGCGTACGCCTCTCCAGAGAATGTCCTAGAAATGGTAATGCCTTCTATGTCTTGGCTACTGCATTTACTCATAGGGTTGTAGTATATAGGCCGTAGACAGACTTTTCATACTTGAAAACTTGAAGCATAACTGATTTCCGTGCTTTTATGTTACTGAATTCCTTTACTATCATATCCTGCTGTGTGGTAGTATTGAATGTTACAGACTTGCAGTCCTTCATAATAGAGTTCATGAAGGAAATGGTTGTCATTTGTAAAACCAAGTAGACGAATGGTAAAGTGTGAAGAATTTCATGTATTAAATGATCTAAGATAATGAGTTCAGTACTTTCCATCGACATTTTGTTTCCATTTCTCGTATTTCCTCAACGCTGTTTACATTTTCCCTCAAATGTAAAATTCATAAACATTTGCGACCCCAACCAAAAAGTTTTGGCTCCGCCATTGGAGACAACCCACAAGTATGTCATGCCGTCTACATGTGTTTCCTATTTGATGTAACCATCACAGTGAAACTTAACTATATCATGTGTCAGTTGTCTTCGTTTCCTCTGGCAGGCCATGAATGATCACATTATTCAAACATGTGCTGCATCTGAACCATTAACACAGGTTAGTTCTATTATTACTTGCATTATTGTAAAACATCTTTCTCCAATGCGAGACATTCAATCATTGACCGTATCATACTGTATTGTAGTTCGAATTGCGTGCTGTATCCTATCATGTGGTAACCTTTATGCTTTCAAATAACATGTTTCACCTGAGTTTAAGAATTCTTATGGACATAAAAAAGTTGTTTTAAAATCATCCACCTTTTCCTGTTCTAGGATAACTACAATGAATTTCAAATCTATTGTGGGAAATGTTAAAATTGTGCCTGCTAGTAGTTATCCTCCAAGTTCTTATTTGTTGAGCACTTGAGCATATATGGGTAAATCATAAATAGGGTGTCTCGCATGTAATGTCATGCTTGGGATATTAAAACAAGACGACACGCCTTCTACCCCGCAACGGCCCTTTCACCAATTGCAATTGGCGAAGCATGTTTTAGGATGGATCTCACAAATAGTTTGGGTATTTTTTTTTTTTTTTTTTTTTGAATTTTTGCAACACGTCTATATTAAGTTACTATGAGACTGCCTTCCCCAAAATCAAACAGAGTTGCTTAAGATGCATATTTTATTGAATAATAAATCTTTTTGGGCACTGTTCATAAAATGACCTTGTATATTCAAATTTTGCCCTGGCTAAGTGTCACGGTTCGGTACTTTACCCGGATCGTGGTGCGCACCCTTGCCCGACTCTAGGGCAAGAATGCAAGCAACAAGGGTCTCGTACTAGTGAGGGATCGCCCACTAGCACGTTTCTCGGGACTCGGAGTGTGTGTCGGGAATCCTAGTCACGATTATCAACGTCCGGCACACGAAAACAATAAAAGTAAGCAATACGATTATTGAAAGCAAGAGACAAGCAATAACAAGCTCAAGGATGAGAAGTGGTTTTCATTGATTAGCACCTCTCATAGAGGGAAATTTRATARTTTGRSTCCTGTAGCAGGAAACATTGAHAGTGCAGAATAGCGATACGTTTTCTAAATACCTAAAAACGTATCTTAAACTAAAAACGAGACTCCAAGATTCGGCACGCAGGAAGTAGTCTTGGAGTAYTAAATGTTACAAAAAACARAAATGAAAAAACATAAACGGAAATAAGAAATCTAAGGGTTTGAAGTGGAAGGACCGCGCGCGCAATTTTCAAGGATTTTGTGCTACAAGTGCGGCTCCTTACATTCTCCCCCACCTAATCTGTTGCCGCCCTCGGGAACACAAAAATCTCGAGCGGTGCTTCAGTGAGACATCCTCGGTGAGCTGTGGCCGTTCATGATGCGTTGAGGTTTGGCTTTCTCTTCAGTCCAGCTTGTAGATACTCTTCGGTCCACACCATGATCAAATTCATCGTTCCTTCAAGGATAGAGTGCAACTCCTTGACGGTGAAACTGCCGAACATCATGTCCTCCAGGTTCATCACTCGCCTCTAGTCACTTTGGAAAGTCCATGTCCTCGTTGCCCGAGCGGAAATTTCGCGAGATCGTTCCGGGTGCTTGCTCCACTTCACCTTCACCTTGTCCATCACCACTTCAGTACCTGCATTCAAGGGTAAGTGACTTCTCCAGGACGCCGAATCAACATTTCAACGCGACCCCCTAATGGTACGAGGCCTTCTCATCTGGGTCGGCTGACCCTCACACCAGGACGTCGAGACATTGCTTCGACGCAGCCCCCTAATGTCACAAAGCCTTCTTCCTTGGGTCTCTCGACCCCCATTGTCTACCTCCCTTCGAGGTGGCAGACACTCGTTCTGTCTCCCAAGTCATTTAGCAGCGTAGTTAGCCCGGGTCTTCTTCGCCTTCAGTTCCGCTGAACCTTTGGCCATTCTCAAAGCTGGTTCCTCTCGTCTCGGCGTTGGTATCACCCTCATTGCCGAGAGTCGAGGGTTCCTCTTGTCGTCGTCCACATCCACGGTCTTCACTACGAAAGACCCCATTAGCAGCATCGATCTGTCACTCGGCTTTAACACCACTAGGGCTTTCTGAAAGAACTGCATCCCGAGTACTAACTTGAAGTCATCCAACGAAACGGTGGTGAAGTCGAGCTCCCCTGCCCACTCACCCACCTGGACCGCGATCTTCTTAGCCACTCCTTGGATACGTCTCATTTTCTCATTAACAGGCTTCAAGCTGCTGTTTTCATTGCTCAAAACGAGTCCCAACCTATCGGCTTCTTCTTTAGTTACAAAGTTGTGGGTGGCACCCGAGTCGATCATTGCTCGTGCCTGCCTCCCGTTCACCATCAAGTCCACGTACATGAGCCCCGGGGATTTCTTGGC
>VHZZ01000061.1:211703-231086 GCA_009801015.1 Silene noctiflora | reverse complement strand
TTAGTCCACTTGTCAACTTATAATTGGTTTCCTCCTCTTTCCTTGGTCTTTGTGCCAAAACCAAAGGACAACAAATGATCGGGACGGAGGGAGTATTTTATATGCTGAGAACAGAATATTGATGATCTTAGATACCAAAGTGTAGTTCTGGAGCGTGAATTGTCATATGAGACGGTTTCATGATGAAATTATAATGAAACAGACCAACTAATGCAGTGATTGTTACTCCAGTATATATGCAGGTTGGTGGGTAAATGGGTAATTCTCGCAGAAGTTATACTAGAATCAGAACTAGTTTTTATTTTGGTTGCATCTAACTGTCTTTTTAAGCACCCTGATTGATTTAGAAGTATTCAGACTACTGAAAGTTGAAGTTTGTTTCCTTGCAGCAATTCATGAAAGATATATTGAAAGACCTTTGTGTGTACAACAACAAAGGGGTGAATCAAGGGACCTATCAGCTCAAACCTGAATACAAGAAATCTATTGATGATGCAAACTAATGCGCGGTTCAAAGATATCGATTCTTGATTTTTTAAGCAGTATTAAGTGATAAAACTCTGTACAAACTTGCAGATTCGAAACACACATTTTAATTGCTCTATAATCAGTCTCATGATGTAACGAAAACCCAAAATTTTCTTATTAAAATATCACATGAAACTGCACAGCAGGGGGAAAACATTGGGTTACTCTTAACCCAGACCAAGTTCTGCACAATATAACTCAAAAACGATTTGAAACCGGAGTCGGCCTAAACTTTGATGGACCTGATAATTACCCCACCTTTAAATGACCGGACTCAGAGGTCGGAACTACTAAAATAATGGATGGATTTGAAATTACTCAAAAGTCTGTCTACAAAATAAGTAACGGAAACTATAAGCAAACCACCCAAAATCTCAGAAACGGCCTGGCCTTTTCACATGAACCATACCTGACCCGTACGTTTCCATGGTCTAGTTGCTCTGCATTCAATCTGTCGATACTGTGCTGCTGAACATTGGTGCAAGAATGGTGTCATTCCCACTCGTGCATTGCACCTAATTTGGATCACCAGAATGTCATGTTTGCAAAGGAGGAAACAGTTGAAAAACATTGCCCAAGGATGCGCTTGTAAACAATAGTAATCATGTTACCCTCCCATAATGTGAGATTCCGTCTGTCTACCCTTGGCTTTCATATAAATAAGGATTTGCGAGGAGGAGAAGTCATCAAACCAACTACACTTGTATATTCATCTTCTTCTTTGGCTTTTCATCAACAGAAAAAAAGAACAATTAAAAATGGCTTCTTCCACAATTTACCACGCTCGTTCAATCAGTTTACCATCAAGGCCTCACCCAGTTGCTAAGCAACTCGATGAGCAGTTGTCCAGATTGAGGTCATCCCAATCTACATCTACTTCATCATCAGTAAGCCACGGTCTAAACGGCCTTACAGATTTATACACTTCTGTTGATGAATTCCTTCAACTACCCCTTAACCAACAATCCCTATCCCACAACCAAAATGAAATCGACCAGGTCTTAGATGGCTCTCTAAGGCTCCTAGATATCTGCAGTGCGTCTAGAGACGCACTGCAGTTGTCTAGGGAATGCCTCCAGGATGTACAGTCAGCACTCCGAAGAAGGTGCAGTGGTGAGCTAAGCATCACGAGCAAAGCTACTGAATACTTGAACACCAGGAGGTCAGTCAAGAAGGCTATCAAGAAGTGCCTTAAAAATCTCAACCCGGCAACAGAAATAAAAGATGAGTCCCATGCCACAGTTAGCTTGCTCAAAGATGTTCAAGCAATGACCGCTGATTCTTTGAAATCCTCAGTGTCTTACATTGCTGGGTCTCAGAAAAGTGGATGGTCCGTTGTCGCAAAATTGATCAACAAACATAACAACAAAGATGTCCCAACCAGCCGCAGTACATTCGATGAGGTTGACGCAACTCTCAACTCACTGATCTGTCAGAAGAAAAGCGGGATTAGTTCATCTCAAATGGAGGAACTGAAAAGTCAGATCACAAAACTAGAAACAGAAATCCAAGATGTTGATGAAGCATTAGAGTGTTTGTTTAGGAATCTTGTTAAAAGTAGAGCAACTCTTCTCAACATCTTTAGTTACTAGATTCAGAATATAACTTCTGTACAGAATCCATACTGTATATGATACTTCTTATACACAACTTGCTAATACAAGAACAATTTTGCCTATATTGATGTCTTATTTCCATATCGAAAGTTCATTGTTATTAGATTCGAAATAACACTTCCGTATAGAAACTCCTTACTGTATTGATGCCTTCTTTTCCATACTTTTTAAATCAAATACTTGTATAATACAAACATGAGTTATAAACATGTATTAACAGATGGCATGGAAGAAAATCTATACATAACAAAGCATTTTTCTCAGCAATCTAGAGGCCCATAGCAAGTGCATAACGACGATGACGAGAATCAATCCATGTGCAGATGGCATTGTCTTGACTTTGAAAACTTAAACCAGTTGTCATGATTCCATTTGTGTTTAGAAACTCAGACAATATTTTTGAACTGGAAGTTAAATTATTGCATAAGCTCACAATGTGAGGCACCCACCTTAAATCTTGGATCATGATTCCTTGTGTCCTTAATTTATCAGCTGTTACCGCAATGCGTTTAAGTCATGGCTTAGAAGATATCATAGAGCAAACAATAATATGTGGACAAAAACTCGAAAACTGATGCAGGTTGAGAAGATATCATGGAGTTAACAGTAACGGCAGCCATGGCTCGAGTATTAGAGAAGACATTGATGAAATCATACGATGGTTAGCCAAATAATTTAGTTAATCATAGTTAATATTCCATATATGCAACACGGTTAATCATAATGACGTAGAACCAACACTTGGTGATCTATAGAGTATCTACCATGTTCTACAGAGCATCTCTGATGAAAGATGGAGTAATTAGTGGTCCAAAAGAGTAAATGTAGGTGGATTATAAAAGGAGGAAATGACAAAACCACACGAGGGCTAACCAGATATTCTGATCATTACTAATACCTATTAATTAAACACGGTTAATCGTCATTACGTTCATTCACGTAGAAGCATCATGGAAGTTACTGGTTCAGAAGTTAGTGGTGGTCCAAAGGAATTGTTACACCTGAATTTGTTATAGGAGACGATCAATGACGACGAGACCACACGAGGGTTAGTCAGAAATCTTAATAATGTCACACGGTTAGTCATAATTACCTAGAAGCGTCAACCTGCATTTTAGAATCATGTTGTCAGTACACTTGCTGTATTTTACAGGTAAAGATGTAGTACTTGCTAATATGTGCACAAAAAGAAGCTGCACTGTGAGTGACTGAATATTTTAGTTGTCTACCTGGCTTTGGCTTAGATTCTCTGATGCTGTTTCAAGTCTCCGTCTCTTCGACTGCATTCGGGACAATCATGTACTGATGTACTTCAGTTGATCTTGATCAGTTATATTAAGAGTCCCCATATCAGGTCGGCCCAAGCCCTAATTGCCTTGACCTTCATTGGACCCGATATTACAGAAAACGGAAATTGCATGAAACGAAAGATTCAATCTTTTTAACCATATCTGAAATGACCCGACCTAAAACTCGACAAAAAGATTACCTGATCCGGAATGAGTAAGTTTATTACTTACATGGCTTTAAAAACCACATGTAACAACCTAACCCAAAATGAACTCGGCTGAAATACACGAAATGACCCCAGTAATAACATACTCTTTCCGTCTAGTCATTTGTTTACCTTTTATATTCTGAGTGGTATTTTAATCAAAGGTAAACAAATGAGTAGGATGGAGGCAATATTTGAAACAAATTTAAACCTAAAAGAACCCAATCCGAGCCCAAAATTACCTGTGTAATTGTGTATGATAAAACATTGGAAACAGGTTTAGTTGCTCTGATTTTGGCCTTGTCGAAATTGTGTGCTTCTGAATATTGGTGCAAGAATGCATATAGAAATATACACTTGCAACACCGTTTGATCAACACCTTCCTAGAGTATGATGCCCCCTTATGCCTATCAAGCGACAGGCCGGTATGGGTGTCATTCCTCACTCGTGCATAGCATATATTTTGGATCATGAAGGACATACAGGGGGACAAAGTTACTTGTATCATAAAAGACAAATCAAGAATCATATTCTACTTGGCTGGCAGTTTGCAGAGGAGGAGACAATCCAAGAACATTGCCTAATGAAGCGCTTTTAAACAATAGTAATCATGCTACCTCTTAATTAATGTGAGATTCCGTCTGTCTAATCTCGGCTTTGATATAAATAAGGTTTTGCGAGGAAGAGAAGTCATCAAACCAACAACACTTGCCTTTCATCATCATCTTTGCCTTTCTAACAACAACAAAAAAAAACAATAAAAAATGGCTTCTTCAACAATTTACCATGCTCGTTCAATCAGTTTACCATCCAGGCCTCACCCTGTTGCGGAGCAGCTCGATGAGCAATTGAGCCGATCGAGATCGTCTCAATCTACATCTACTTCTTCATCATCCGTAAGCAACGGTCTAAACAGCCTAAAAGATTTGTATTCCTCTGTTGATGAATTTCTTCAACTACCCCTTAATCAACAAAACCTATCTCAAACCCAAAGCACAACATTGGTCGACCATGTGTTAGATGGATCCCTAAGGCTCCTAGACGTTTGCAGTGGATCTAGGGATGCGCTCCAATTGTCTAGGGAACGCCTCCAAGATGTACAGTCTGCCCTTCGCAAAAGGTGCAGTGGCGAGTTAAGCATCACAGGCGAGGCAGCAGAGTACTTGAACACAAGGAGATCAGTCAAGAAGGCCATCAAGAAGTGCCTGAAAAATCTTGAACCAGCAACCGAACTAAAAGAGGAGGCCCATGCCACAGTCAGCTTGCTAAAAGATGTTCGGGCAATGACCGCCGACACATTGAAATCCTTGGTGTCTTACATTGCCGGCTCACAGAAAAGTGGATGGTCAGTTGTCGCAAAATTGATCAATAAGAATAACAACAAAGTAGCAACCAGCAGTGAATTTGATGCTGTTGATGCAACTCTCAACTCATTGATCTGTCAGAAGAAAAGCGGGATTACTTCATTGCAAATAGAGAATTTGAGAAGTCAGATTTTGAAATTAGAGACAGAAATCCAAGATCTTGATGAAGCATTAGAGTGTTTGTTTAGGAATCTTATTAAAACTAGAGCAACTCTTCTCAACATCTTTAGTTACTAGATCCAGAATATTACTTTTGTACAGATAATCCATATGTATATGATACTTCTACATAACTTGCAAATACAAGAACAATTTTGCCTCTATTGATGTCTTATTTTCTATACGGTTCGAATCACATTCAATGCAAAGATGATTTTAAAATTATGTATTCAAATCTGTTCAAGAAATGCTAGACACAGCGGAGCAATCTTTCTCAGCAATGAGATCATAAAGTCTGTATGTTTCCATGTTGACGGGTTACAGGTGCACAGAAAATGCAACGACAAACTCAGAAAAATATTGAATGCGTACATTGACATTACGTGTATTTCTTTTTTCTTTTGGTCCTTGATTACGCGGCTTATGATGATGAAGACAACCAGAATCAATCCATGTGAAGATGGCACTGGATAGACTTTGAAAACTTAAACCAGTTGTCATGATTCCATCTGTCTATGAAATCTCAGACAATTTGTATTGAAGCACCCACCTAAAGTATTGGATCATGTTGGCATTGGCAACCTGACACTAAGCTCTTTGCCCGAGTTCATTAACATGGTGATCCGCCATTTGGTCGCGTCATGTTTGAGGATGTACCATGCTAATCTTCCCTGTATCTTTCCAATTTTTATCGGAAGTCCATGTGGTCAGAAATTCATATTGTAGAAATCATGGAGTAAACAATAACTGGTCCATACCGTGGCTTATTAGAGAAGATGGTTACGAAACTGCACGAGGGGTTAGCCATATAATCTAACTAATCATGGTAAATATATTATATTAACGTTACACGGTTGATCGTAATTACTTAGAAGCATCAACCTGACGATCTATCTTATACTCCATTATGGTGGATTGGACCACCATGTTCCAGCAAGCATCTCTCATGGAAGATATTAGATCAGAAGTAATTAGTGGTCCACATAATTAAGTAGATGCAGGTGAATTATTAATGGAGAAGATGACAAAACCACACGAGGGCTAACCAGATAATCTGATCATTACTAATTTTTTATTAACGAAACACGGTTAATCGTCATTATGTTCATCTGTGCAGAAGCATCAACTTGCATTTTAGAAGCATCATGGAAGTTACTGGTTCAGAAGTTAGTGGTGGTCCAAATGGGTAGTTATAGCTGAATTGTTAAAGAAGACGGATCGATGACAAAACCACACGAGGTTAGTCAGAAATCTAATCAACGCCACACGGTTAACCATGATTACCGAGAAGGCATCAATCTTCATTTTATAATTATGCTGTCAGTATACTTGCTGTATTTTACAGCTAGAGCTGTACATAATCTCTCATTGGCTCCCGCAAATTGCAGGGTTAGAAAAGCGCCGAGTGTACGTAACCTTACCCCACTCATTGCAAATTTGCAATACAGAGATCTCTACTTACTAATATGTGCACAAAAAGGAGCTGGTTTGATCTAAAACGCAAGGCTGATGTTCACCGAAGCTGTTTTTAGTCTCTGTCTCTTGGTATGGTTGTTTGGGGGACAATCACGCACTTCACTCGACCTCGATGAGCTGCATCAAAAGGCTCCTTATCAGATTAAGAATGAGCCTAATATTATCTAATCTATTTCATAAATGACAAAAGCCTAAGATCACTGCTTAAAAAGAATTCATATAGAAATAAAGATGTTGCAAATGTTGCAATCCCATTTGTTCAGCAGGTGCACTAGAATATAAAGCATGTTCATCAGATGACAGGCCGGGTATGGTGTCATTCCCACTCGTGCATAGCGCCTGTTTTGGATCATGCCGGAGGTAGGGAGACATACAATTACGTGTACTGCAGAAGACAACTCGAGAATCAAATTATACTTTGCTGGCAGTTTGCTGAGGAGGAGACAATGAAAAACATTGCCTAAGGAAGCACGTTTAAACAACAGTAATCATGTTACCTCCACATAACGTGAGATTCCGTCTGTCTACCCTTAGCTCTCTATATAAATAAGGTATTGCGAGGAAGAGAAGTCATCAAACCAACTACACTTGTATATTCATCTTCTTCTTTGCTTTTCCATCAACAAAAAAGAACACTTTAAAATGGCTTCTTCAACAATTTACCACACTCGATCCATCAGTTTACCATCAAGGCCTAACCCAGTTGTCGAACAACTCGATGAGCAATTGAGCAGATTGAGCTCATCTCAGTCTACATCTACTTCATCATCATCTGTAAGCCATGGTCTAAACGGCCTTGTAGATTTATACTTATCGGTCGATGAATTCCTTCAACTGCCATCGCACGCCCAAAATGCAACATGGGTCGACCAAGTTTTGGATGGATCTCTAAGACTCCTAGACATTTGCAGCGCATCTAGGGACGCATTGCAACTGTCTAGAGAACGTCTTCAGGATGTACATTCAGCCCTTCGAAGAAGATGCAGTGGCGAGTTAACCATCACAAGCGAAGCTATTGAATACTTGAGCACCAGGAGATCAGTCAGGAAGGCACTAAAGAAATGCCTGAAAAATCTTAAATCTGGATCCGAGCAAAAAGACGAGACCCATGCCACTGTCAACGTACTTAAAGATGTTCAAGCCATCACAGCTGATACCTTGAAGTCCTTGGTGTCTTACATTGTTGGATCACAGAAAAGTGGATGGTCTGTTGTCTCAAAATTGATCAACAAGAATAACAACAAAGTAGCAACCAGCAATGAATTTGATGATATTGATGCAACCCTTAACGCACTGATCTGTCAGAAGAAAAGCGGAATTAATTCGTCACAAATTGAGAATTTGACACATCAGATTTCAGAATTAGAGTCAGAAATCCAGGATTTTGATGAAGCATTAGAGTGCTTATTCAGGCATCTTGTTAAAACTAGAGCAACTCTCCTCAACATCTTTAGTTACTAAATGCACAAATTATTCATACTGTATATGATTATTAATACAAATCCAATTTTGACTATATTGATGTCTTCTTCTCTATTGATTTTGAATCGAATCCGATACAAATTTGACTTCAACAAATTCACTAACTCCTGGCAAGGAACAAAAAAAACATAGGCATAACAGAGTAAAATTTCTCAGTAATGATATCATAGGACCTGAAAACAGTATATGATAGTTGCATTGATACTCATTACTGATAATTTACGCGTAATACCATGATAATGATGATGATGATGGCTATGACGACGATGATGATACGTGAAAATAGCATCTGATCGACTGTGAAATTGTAAATGAGTTGTCATGATTCCAATTGTCTGTAAAACCTCAGACAGTGTTTGAAATGGAAGTCTAGTTAATTGATGATCTCCCTCTTCTGCTGTGGCTCTACGACGAAACCAAGAGGTTTAGCACGATAATATAATAATAAAATTCTATTAATGACACACGGTTAATCATAATGAGTAATAATTATGTTAATCCGTGTATAAGCAGCAACCTGCATTTTAGGATCATGCTGTCAGTTTACGCATAGCATTATCAAGTGGAAGCTTCATTTTACCTACAAAATAAATTCAGGTATCCTAGTTACACAAGATGCAAAGTGTCCCGACTTTACCAGGAAGAATAACGGAATATAACACACTAGAAACAGAATCGAACCTGAAATTACCCAAAGGCCTTGAAATTCTAGAAATGCCGGCCTGTACTTTGCCTAAAACTTTCCTTAGCATACTTGCTCCAAATTCAGCCTGTCGAAATTGTGCTGGTGAACATTCCTGCAAGAATGAATATAGAATATATAGCCTGCAACAGCATTTCATCAACAGAAGCTCCAGAATACAATGTTGTGTTCATCAAATGACAGACAGGCCGGTGAGGTGTCATTCCCACTCATGCATACCGCCTTTTAAGGATCATGATGAGCATGCAACTACATGTTTAAAGAGACAAATCAAGAATCATATTTTACTTGGCTGGCAGTTTGCAGTGGAGGAGACATTTCAAAAACATTTCCGAAGAAAGCGGTTGTAAACAATAGTAATCATGTTACTCTTCCATTAATGTGAGATTCCTTCTGTCTACTCTTGCTTTGGTATAAATAGGGTTGAACAAGAAAGAGAAGTCATCAAACAAACAACACTTGCATATTCATCTTCTTCTTTGCCAACAAAAATAAAATAATTAAAAATGGCTTCTTCCACAATTTACCACGCTCGTTCAATCAGTTTACCATCAAGGTCTCACCCAGTTGTAGAGCAACTCGATGAGCAGTTGTCCAGATTGAGGTCATCTCAATCTACATCTACTTCATCATCTGTAAACCACGGATTAAATGATCTAGAAGAATTGTATTCCTCTGTCGATGAATTCCTTCAACTATCACTTAATCAACAATCCCTATCCCAAACCCAAAATACAAAATGGGTTGATCAGGTCTTAGATGGATCCCTAAGGCTTTTAGACATTTGCAGCGCATCAAGGGACGCACTGCAATTGTCTAGGGAGTGCCTCCAAGATGTACAGTCAGCCCTTCGAAGAAGGTGCAGCGGCGAGTTAACCATTACGAGTGAAGCTATTGAATACTTGAACACTAGGAAATCAGTTAAGAAAGCCATCAAGAAGTGCCTGAAAAATCTCAAACCAGCAACTGAACTAAAAGACGAGAGCCATGCCACAGTCAGCTTGCTAAAAGATGTTCAAGCAATGACAGCTGATACTTTCCAATCCTTAGTGTCTTACATTGCTGGTTCACAGAAAAGTGGATGGTCAGTTGTCACGAAATTAATCAACAAGAATGCTAACAAGGAATCAACATCCAGCAACATATTTGACGAGGTTGATGCAACTCTGAACTCGCTGATCTGTCACAAGAAAAGCGGGATTTCCTCATCACAAATGGAGGAATTGAGAAGTCAGATCTCAAAATTAGAGACAGAAATCCAAGATGTCGATGAAGCATTAGAGAGTTTGTTTAGGAATCTTGTTAAAACTAGRGCAACTCTTCTTAACATCTTTAGTTACTAGATCCATGATAATCCTACTGTATATGATAGTTGATACATATAAATTATAAATACAAAACCAATTTTGCCTATATTTATGTCATCTTCTCCATTGTCTATTTGATAGTTGCATTGGTATTCATCTCTGATATTTTACGCGTCTTAGCAAGATGATGATAAGGATGACCATGATGATCAGAATCAATCCACGTGCAATAATAGCATCGAGTCGACTTTGAAGATATTAAAATAGTTGTCATGATTCCATTTGTCTGTAGAAACTGAGACAAAATGTTTGGAATGGAAGTCTAGTTAATGCAAGGTCTCCCTCTCCTATTGTGACTCTACAACGAAACCAAGAGGGCTAACAAGATAATAAAATAATTGTAGTCTACTAATGACACACGGTTAATCATAATTATGTTAATCCAGCTCGTACAAGCATTAACCTGCATTTTAGGATCATGCTGTCAGTTTACGCGTAGTATATTATACATATCCAGAGCTCTACTTGCTAATCGTCAGGTAGAAGCTTCATATGTTAGTTTATGCAGACCTTAGTCTATGATATGCAGAAGAAGTGCAATGGCATCTAGTTGAAACAGTCAAGAATTTATGCAAACTTGTAAGTATCAGTCATGAACAAAATAAAACCAACAACAGGGTTGAAACCCAATGTGACCTGATTGGACCCGTAGATGGCCTGAAGTTTCCTGGACTTGAACCTATCTCAAATAACCCGACTAGCAAGCTTAAAACTACAAAAAATTTCTACAAAAATAAATCACAGAAACCTAGATAAACACGACGCAAAATGTCCTGGCATTACGGCTTTACCGAAATGATCTAACTTTTAACCAACCGAACTGATCTAAGACGTACATGATATAGCGACATAACCAACTTAATAACACACTAAATACGGACTGGAACCTGAGATTGCCCAAAGGGTTTGAATTTCTAGCAATGGCTCTGCCTGTAGCAGACCTGAATGTTTCTTTAGATTAGTTGCTCCGAATTCAGCCTGTCGGAATTGAGCTGGTGAACATTGCTGCAAGAATGAATATAAGAATTATAAAAAGCTAGCAATGCTATTCGATCAACAAGTGAAACAGAATACAATATACGAATATACGATATGCATATCAAACGACAGGCCAGTACGGTGTCTTCCCCACACATCCGTACCGCCTAATTTGGATCATGATGAACATGCAATTACATGATTATAGAAGACAAGACAAGTAGGAGTAACATATTTTAGACTTGGCTGTCAGTTTTCACAGTAGGAGACAACTGAAAAACATTTCCTAAAGAAGCGCTTGTAAACAATAGTAATCATGTTACTCCTCAATTAATGTGAGATTCCTTCTGTCTACTCTTTTCTTTGCTATAAATAGGGTTAAATAAGCAAGAGAAGTCATCAAACCAACAACACTTGAATATTCATCTTCATTGCCTTTGTTTCAACAAAAAAAAGAAAACAATTAAAAATGGCTTCTTCCACAATTTACCACGCTCGTTCAATCAGTTTACTATCAAGGCCTCACCCAGTTGCAGAGAAACTCGATGAACAGTTGTCCAGATTGAGATCATCTCTATCTGCATCTACTTCATCATCTGTAAGCCATGGTCTAAACAGCCTTACAGATTTATACAAGTCTGTTGATGAATTTCTTCAACTACCCCTTAATCAACATACCCTATCCCACAACCAAAATGCAACCGACCAGGTCTTGGATGCATCTCTAAGGCTCCTGGACATTTGTAGTTCGTCTAGAGACGCACTACAGCAATCTAGGGAACTTCTTCAAGATGTTCAGTCAGCACTCCGTAGAAGGTGCAGCGGTGAGCTAAGCATCACGAGCGAAGCTATTAAATACTTGAACACTAGAAGATCAGTCAAGAAGACTACCAAGAAGTGCCAGAAAAATCTTAAACCAACAACTGAACTAAAAGAAGAGGCCAATGCTACTTTCACCTTGCTAACAGACGTTCAGGCAACCACAGCCGATTCTTTGAAATCCTTGGTGTCTTACATTGCTGGTTCAAAGAAAAGTGGATGGTCAGTTGTCACAAAATTGATCAACAAGAATAATGGCGTAGCAACCAGCGGTGTATTTGATGATGTTGATGCAACTCTTAACTCACTGATCTGTCAGAAGAAAAGCGGCATTAGTTCATCGCAAATAGAGAATTTGACAAGTCAGATTTTGAAATTAGAGACAGAAATCCAAGATCTTGATGAAGCATTAGAATCCTTATTTAGACATCTTGTTAAAACTAGAGCCACTCTTCTCAACATTGTTAGTTACTAGATTCAGAGATTCATACTGTATATGATAGTTCTTGTACAGAAGTTACCAATACAAAATACAATTTTGCCTATCTTCATGTCTTATTCTCCATTCATTTCGGATCAAAATTAACTGCAAGTATGACTTAATAAATGTTTGAACATCTGGCAAGGAAGAAAATCTAGATATAACAGGAGTAACTTTCTCAGCAATGAGATCAGAATGTACTTCCCTAATGACAGAAGGTAAAAATAATTTGACCTTATTCATCCACCAGATTATCGGTTAAATGATCGACACAATGACAACACGGCTTAAGATGATAAGGATCAGAATCAATCCATGTGAAGATGCCATTTTTTTGACTTCGAAAACTTAAACCAGTTGTCAGGATTCCATTTGTCCATAGAAACTGAGACAATTTGCTTGGAATGGAAGTTAATTAATTGGATGGTCTCCTACTGTGAGGCACCCACCTAGAGTCTTGGCTCTTGGATCATGACGGCAACCTGGCATTCGACGAAATCACGCGATGGTTAGCTAGATTATCTGACCATTGCTTATACTCTAATAATGCCACACGGCTAATCATAATTACCTTGTAGCATTAACTTGCATTTTTTCTAACCATGCTGTCAGTCTACTCAATATATTTTATAGCTTGAGTTGTACTCCAAATAATGTAAGAAATTATCACCTAACTTTACCTGGCTGAAGCTCTCTGAACAAATATCATATGGAATAGATAGAGGAAAACAGTGTATTTCTCTTAACTATGTTAACCGGACTCATGTTATGCCCTCGTATACCCTTGTCAGACACTTAATACTCAAACATGGGTGTCACCGTGTCACTGATCAGGGTATGACTTGGCCGGAGGAGAGTTGGGTCTACTTCTGTTAACCCGATGTTAACTGGATAAAAAACAACCCGACCAACCTCGTTCAAAAAAGGACCTAATACGATGGAATTGACTAATTTGAAACTTAACAATTAGGACACGGAAAGAGCTGGCTCATATCATACCTAAATGTCACGAGTATTAACCACCCGACATGAAATGACCCAACCCGAACTCACCCAATAACAACAATAACAGAAATCATCAAACGTAACTCGAAAAGTATAAAATACTGAAAATGGCCCGACTTGACTCAAATTACCCGTTTCTTAGGTCTATATTCTCTGATTTCAGTTTGCTGAGATTGTGCTGGTGGTACAAGAATGCATTTAGAAATGTACAGCCTGGGCTGCATCGCCATATGATCAACAAACGACAGCCCGGTAGGGTGCGATTTCCACTCGTGCAAAACGCTTATATTGGATCATGGAGGACAAAAAGGGAGACATGCAGAATAACGTAACAGTTAATTGTATAGTTTATAATAAATAATCAGCAATCTTCTTACTACGCTGGCAGTTCCATAGTTAAGAGACAATGCAAAGACATCGCCTAAAGAAGTGCTTGTTGACTATAGAAACCATGTTACTTCTCAATTACTTTGAGATTCCTTCTGTCTAACCTTGCTTCTATATAAATACCGRTTRCGAGGACGAGAAGTCATCAAACCAACTCCAATTGCAAATTAATCTTCTTCCTCGACTTAGCTTCAACGAATAAAACAATCATAAATGGCTTCTTCAGCAATCTACCATGCTCGTTCAATCAGTTTACCATCAAGGCCTCACCCAGTTGCTGAGCAACTCGATGAGCAATTGAGCCGATTGAGGTCATCTCAATGTACATCTACTTCATCATCCGTAAGCCACAGTCTAAACGGCCTTACAGATTTATACTCTTCTATCGATGAATTCCTTCAACTACCCCTTAATCAACAAACTTTATCCCAGACACACGATGCCAAATGGGCCGATCAAGTCTTGGATGGATCTCTAAGGCTCCTAGACATTTGCAGCGCATCTAGGGATGCACTACAGAAGTCTAGGGAAAGCCTCCAAGACGTACAATCAGCACTCCGTAGAAGGTGCAGTGGTGAACTAAGCATCAYAAGCGAAGCAGCTGAATACTTGAACACYAGGAGATCAGTCAAGAAGGCCATCAAGAAGTGCCTGAAAAATCTCAAACCAGCAACTGATTTAAAAGACGAGGCTCATGACACAGTTAGCTTGCTAAAGGATGTTCAGGCAATGACCGCCGATACTTTGAAGTCCTTAGTGTCCTACATTGGTGGTTCACAGAAAGGTGGATGGTCCGTTGTTGCAAAATTGATCAACAAGAACAACAGCAAACAAGTAGCAACCAGCAGTGCATTTGATGATGTTGATGCAACTCTGAACTCACTAATCTGTCAGAAGAAAAGCGGCATTAGCTCATCGCAAATAGAGAATTTGACAAGTCAGATTTTGAAATTAGAGACAGAAATCCAAGATCTCGATGAAGCATTAGAATCCTTATTTAGACATCTTGTTAAAACTAGAGCCACTCTTCTCAACATTGTTAGTTACTAGATCCACAGAATCATACTGTATATAATAGTTCTTGTACACAAATTATCAATACAAAATACAATTTTGCCTATATATCTATGTCTAATTTTCCATGCATTTCGAACCAAATATACTGCATATGTGACTTAAAAAATCTGTTAAAAAATAGTGAACTTTCTCAGCAATGAGATCCTAAAGTCTGCAAGGTTTCCACACGACCGGACTGCTGGTTGACCGCGGTTGCATTATCGTCATCCCTAATGACAGTATGTAATTTTAATTTTTAACCTTGTTCTTCCATTAGATTATCGGTCAACTGATCGACACAATGACTACGCGGCTTCAGATGATAAGGATCAGAATCAATCCATGTGAAGGTGCCTTTCTTTTGACCTCGAAAACTTGAACCAGCTGTCAGGATTCCATTTGTCTATAGAAACTGCGACAATTTGTTTGAAATGAAAGTTAAGTAATTGGATAGTCTCCTACAGTGAGGCACCCACCTAGAATATTGGCTCTTGGATCATGATGACAACGTGGCATTCGACAAAATCACACGAGGGTTAGCAAGATAACTGACAATTGCAATGTACTCTTATAATGCCACACGGCTAACCATAATTACCTTGCAGCATTAACCATGCTGTCAGTCTACTCAATGTATTTTATTGCTTGAGTTGTATCTACTTAATAATGTAGTAGTAAGAACTAATCTCCAAATTTTACCAGACTGAGGCTCTGTGAAGCTGCTTCAATGTTCCGGGACAATCATGTACCTAAGTTGATGTTTGTGAGTTGCATCGAAAGTTTCCATATCAGAATGCATCAGAGACCCTCGAGGCTTCAGAGAAAAACATTGGCGTTGCTCTTGGCTATGTTACGGAAGTGTATAATGGCATCTAGTTGAAACAGCAACAGCCAACAGGCTCACATTGTAAATTCTCTATAAACAGACTCTTGCTGTAAGGAAACCAGCATAATCTGTCCAAAATACTCGTAAAATGTCACATGGAATTGTTTATATGCATAGAAGGAGAAAAACAATGCTTTGCTCTTAGCTATGTTACTCCGACTCATCTTATGCCCCTGCATAACCTTGTCCTACACTCAATAATAGGACATAATTATCATGGTATGACACTTTGACACCTCATTATAAGCCAAAATATGCGAATTTTTCATTAGAAAAAAGGCCAAGTCTGACATTTAAAAGCAAAACATATCAGAAACAGTTAAAGGAGTCTGCCTAACTGAGGCTCTTAAACATGGTAGTATGGTACAACTAGCCCCGATCAAAAGGATAACCAAATCAAATAACCTGAAGATTTTTAAAAACCCAGACTGACTCGTCCGAACCATAATTGGATCTGACTTTTTTGAACCCAATATTAACCTGATAAAAGGAGTTAGGTGATCAAACCCATTCAAAAAACACCAAAATAAAATGATCAAACCTGACTCGAAGGGCATAAGAAACTAAGAATGTCTCAACCCGACACAAATTGACCCAGTTGCTAGGTCTTTGACTCTATGTTCTCTGATTTCAATTTGTTGAAACTGTGATGGTGAACATTGGTGCAAAAATGCATATAGAAATATACAGCCTTCAACACGGTATGAATGTATGATCAACAGGTGCACCAGAATATAATGATATGTTCATCAAACGACAGGCCGGTATGGTGTCATTCCCACTCGTGCGTAACGCTTATTTAGGATCATGAAGGACATAAAGGGAGACATACAGCATAATGTAACAATTACGTGTATAGCTTAGAATAAATAATCAGCAATCTTCTTACTTCGCTGGCAGTTCCATAGTTGAGAGACAGTGCAACGACATCGCCTCAAGAAGTGCTTGTTGAGTACAGAAACCATGTTCTTCTCAGTTACTGTGAGATTCCTTCTGTCTAACCTTGCTTTTTATATAAATGGGAGTTTTCCGAGGACGATAAGTCATCAAAACAACTACAATTGCAAATTCATCTTCTTCTCCGCCTTTGCTTCAACGAAAAATAAAACAATTATAAATGGCTTCTTCCACAATCTACCATGCTCGTTCAATCAGTTTACCATCAAGGCCTCACCCAGTTGCAGAGCAGCTCGATGAGCAATTGAGCCGATTGAGGTCATCTCAATCTACATCTACTTCATCATCAGTAAGCCACGGTCTAAACGGCCTTACAGATTTATACTCTTCTGTAGATGAATTCCTTCAGTTACCCCTTAACCAACAAACCCTATCCCAAACACAAATCGCAAAATGGGTTGACCAAGTCTTGGATGGATCTCTAAGACTCCTAGACCTTTGCAGCGCATCAAGGGACGCAATGCAACAGTCTAGGGAATGCCTTCAAGATGTACAGTCTACACTCCGCAGAAGGTGCAGTGGTGAGTTGAGCATCACAAATGAAGCTATCAAGTACTTGAACACAAGGAAATCAGTCAAGAAGGCAATCAAAAAATGCCTGAAAAATCTCAAACCCACAAATGAACAAAAAGAAGAAACCCATGCTACTCTCAACATGCTAAAAGATGTCCAAGAACTGACAGCTGATACTTTAAAGTCTTGTTTGTCTTACATTGGTGGTTCACAGAAAAGTGGATGGTCTGTTGTCGCAACATTGATCAACAAGAACTCAAACAAGGAAACCACCACCACCAGTGAATTTGATGGTGTCGACGCACTTCTGAACTCTCTAATCTGTCAGAAGAAAAGCGGGATTAGTTCGTCACAAATGGATAATCTAACAAGTCAGACTTTGAAGTTAGAGTCGGAAATTCAAGATCTTGACGAAGCATTAGAGTGCTTGTTCAGGCATCTTGTTAAAACTAGAGCAACTCTTCTGAATATCATTAGTAATTAGATCATGAATGCTACTTCTGTATAGAAGATTCATACTGTATAGTATAGATCGACACGAATTATTAATACAACTACAATTTTGCCTATATTGATGTCTTCTTCTCAACACATATTGAATCAAATTTCATACAAACATGACATCCAAAAATGCGATAATGGCTGCCAATGTCGAAAAACTAAACATAACAACAGACTCAGAACAAAATCGAATGCGTACAGAAATGGCAAATGAGTTAGAAAGCGAACCAAAACCAAATTCCCCAAAGTGTAAAGTCTGATCCAAATCCAATCTATTGAAAGTCGGACCAGATCCATATTTTAGAAATTGGAACCCAAATTTATTATTGAAAACCCAACCAAATCCATTACTTGCCCATATCCCACGAAAATCCAGAATTCACGGCTTTTAGCCTCTGTCCGATTTTTGAAATTCCATTATAAGCGAAACCCAATCGAACTGAGACATAGTCGTCCTAAATTGTTTATATCCTTCTCAAATATATGAATTCTATCACTTAATGAGTACGCTGATAAGATTTAGAAGGCAGGAGTGTGCGGGATTTAGCATGTCCCTTGATTTTATTTTATTTTGGGAAGATTCTTATTTATAGGGTAAGGTAGACGGCTATATTATTTCATTAAATTAGAAAATACAATCCTATCGAACATCGAATTACCTAATTCTAATAACATGACTTCAGCTACGCGGCTTAGGATGATGATGATCGTAAATTCAAAATCGATACGTGTGAAGATGGCAGGGAAAACGTAAACTAGTTGTCAGGATTCCATATGTTCATAGAAACTTAGACAACAATGACAAATTACACGAGGGTTAGCCAGATAATTTAATCGCTGTTAATGTTCAATTAATGCCACACGGTTAAACATAACAAACTGCATTTTTAATTACAATATATGTCAGTGATAAGGCCTCAAGGGGGCAGGGGTATGAGTGTTTTGTATGGATGCGTATGGGATGTGAATGGGGGCGGGTAAATGTGAATTTGGTACAACATATACCGTTCTATTCATATTGGCGAGATTTTTTTATCAAGGACTAAAATAAAAACCATTTTGAAGAATTTATGATTTCTTATTTACCTGCTGAGGGCTGAGGCGTTAGAAATTCATAAAATCTTGGATAAGAGGAATGATGGGTATGGTTTTTGGGACATCACGTTTTATTACGTTACGTAATAAAAGTTGTAATAAAAATAGCAATAAACGAAAAGGAAACTGAAAATGACTTCATACTCTACGGCCTTGAGGATAGGTATTAGACTATTTAACTAATTTGTAGTCAAAGTTATATTCAACGAAGTGGACGTGCCGGAGTGGTTATCGGGCATGACTAGAAATCATGTGGGCTTTGCCCGCGCAGGTTCGAATCCTGCCGTCCACGTTTTGTTGTTCTTAATCTCGTTTTCCATTATTCTCCTTTTTTCAAATCTTTTTTCCATATTATGCAGAGAGATTCTCGTTGGTCGACTTAACATTTCACAACTGATCATACGAAGTCAATGCTACTCTTCATCCCAGTCAATTCTTAACGTTTTTCTAATTTACGTATTTTAGTCAAATATTAACGCTTTGTTGTCAGTATTTATTGGAGTACAAGTTAATA